>JBCNYG010000010.1:6941972-6953837 GCA_039654305.1 Porochilus rendahli | reverse complement strand
AAGCACGGGGAGAACATGCAAACTCCACACAGAAACGCCCGAGCTGGGAATCGAACCCAGGACCTTCTTGCAGTGAGCGGACGTGCTAACCACTACGCCACCGTGCCGCCTAAGTTGGAACAACCAATTAACCTAATATGCATGTCTTTGGACTGTGGAAGGAAACTGGACTACCCAGAGGAAACCAATCGGGACTCAAACCCAGGATCGTCTTGCTGTGATATGTGATGTGATAACCATTGTGCCACTGTGCTGCCCCATGCACTATATACATCATCTTAACTGTAGGCTCATCGACCCATCAATTTGTCTCATCTTGCCAAACAAACATGACAAACTTTGCCATTTTGAGTGTTCCTAATTATCTTTTTAAAATTCACAAGGACTATTAAGACCTCTTCCTGTTGTGGTGTCTCTCTCTCTCTCTCTCTCTCTCTCTCTCACACACACACACACACACACACACACACACACACACACATATACACGGAGTGGGACACAGACACACACATATCTTGAAATGTGGCAAGCAATTAGGTGGAGTGACTTAATTCATTAGGCGCATGTTTCTGAAGATTATCACACTGCAAACAGTGCATGCCAGTAATCAGTGGAAACAGACAGAGAGAGATGAATGGTGTGAATTTATGAGAGATAAAACAGAAGGAATAATCTTATTGTTCTGCATGAATTAGTATTTAATAAAACATCTCTGTACCCACACATATGAATGAAAAATTTATGTAAATTATGTAAAATTTATGTCTGTATGTATGGTGATTTTCACGTGGACAAATTCTGAAATTCTGTACTAAATGTTGTACAATTGTACACTACAGTACACACAGCTACAGGTTTTTTCTGAACTGAAAAATGTTTCACATTTCTTTAGCACGTATATCAATTACAGGCAACATTTTAGCACTCTATTTTCTGGTAGCCCCCCAAAAGTGAAAAGTGCATTTTAAGCTTCAATTTCACTAAAGGATACCTTACCTTCTTCAACATTTATAATTTTATGTACATGTGGAAAAACAACATTATTGCTAAATATTTAAGAAGTATAAATTAACAATAGGAAACGTCTTCATGGATCAGCATCATCTACATTTTACATTCATGGGAAACATTCATTAATGAACTCACTTATTACCTCATACTAAACATTTTCCCCTATTTCTTCTTATGTGGGTTTCCTCTGGGTACTCCAGTTCCCTTCCACAGTTCAAAGACATGCGCTTATTGGCTGTTCCAAATTGCCGCTTGATGTATGTGAAAAAGGTTGTGTGTGTAACCCCTTTGATGGACTGGCGAGCTGTGCTGGGTGTATCCTTCCTTTGCCCAGAGTCAGCTGAGTTAGGCTCTAGCCTCCCCATGACTGTAGGATAGATTGGCAAATGAATGAATGAAAATTTAATGACCCCTCAATGAATGAGGACGCGTTACCATCCCAACTTTAATAAAACTTCTGATAAAAATCGTGACTTAAAGCATCAGATAATTCTTTGCTGATAATTCGTTGTTTTGCATGCATAAGAAGTTAAAGATAATTTACAAATCCTAATTTTCATGTTTCATTGAACTTCCAACACACCATCTGAACTTTTCTTGATTTAGGGTTGTTTTAAAACTTTGCCTGTTATCTGTAAAGAGTGTGTAAGCACTCTACTCTGCTTTGAAGAAGATATGATGAAGCAGGAGCATAATGGATTAGCAGGAGCATCATTAGATTACAGAGTGAACTGATTAGGTCTAGGCCCATTTGTTATGGGACGTAGCTATCCAACCAAATTCAAAGTCTGACATTTAATAGACATGTCTGTAAATTATTATTGTTATAATAATAATAATAATAATAATAATAATAATAATAATAACAATCACCATAGTAATTATTATTATTAGTAGTATAATAATAATAATTATTATTATTATTTTCTTTTTTAGGAATTTTTCTAAATTTAATTAAAGGGGCATTCAATGAGATTAGCTCTCTGTCTGTCTCTCTCTCTCTCTCTCTCTCTCTCTCTCTCTCTCTCTGACTCACACAAACACACACTTAATAAGGCAAAATTATAGTAAAATTTATAGGAGACGGGCTCCTACTGAAG
Source organism: Porochilus rendahli (assembly GCA_039654305.1). Taxonomy (NCBI): domain Eukaryota; kingdom Metazoa; phylum Chordata; class Actinopteri; order Siluriformes; family Plotosidae; genus Porochilus; species Porochilus rendahli. The sequence continues at coordinate 6,951,726 of JBCNYG010000010.1, read as the reverse complement.
AAATATCAAGCATTTTTAATCAATCTGGCTTGCAGTCCAGACTTCAGACGTGATCAGCACATGGAAATACAACCGAAGTCTGTACTCTGAAGGAAAAAAGAATTGCAGAGCCTCTGCAAGGAAGAAGTGAGGTTCATGTGCTTGAATTTGTTCAGTTGGAATAAGCACTGACACAGTCACTGCCGAATGCAATTTCAATTCCACCCAAGAGCTAGACACCTCACAGCTCATATATATCAAGGAATCAAGAGTGGACTTCTCTCATGCCAATATAGAACTAATGTATACACACTGACATATAAACAGAGAAACAGCTCCACACACACACACCACCTTATTTTTCCATAAGCATATTGCACATTAAAATATAGGAAGGTATATAATAAGATATACTCCTATTCACAACATATATTTATGGTTTTATGCTTAGTAGCATATTTATTGCAGACTTTAAAAGAACCAAACTGACAGATTACAAAATATTCAGTGTAGTAATTTAGACAAAGCTTTACGAGAATGCATGCACACACAGATCACACATTCTCACTCTCAGTCTCTTTGTTGACATTATCAGTAAGGGAGATTTATGCACTCTCACAGAAGAATTTATGAAAGGCAGATGCTTGCTGATGGAAAAGACAGCTAAGAAATTTAAAAATGAAACAAAAAGGGTAACAATAAAAAAAACTGATTTAATTCTTTTTTTTTCAGTCTGTGCCAAGGATGTGTGATATACCCAATATATTTATTTGAATGAAGCAATCATTTTGAGTCAACTGGCAGATAAAGCTGAATTGCATTTAGTGCCATATCATATCTCAACTTGTTCCATCCAGTCAGCACACTTTTTGCTTTACTTGGGGGATGTGATAGTGAGTGAGAAGAATGGGTTCAGCAGTTATTTCATTGTTTACACTAATTGATTGATTGTTACTTTGGAGGTTAGGTTGAGCCATATATTATTTCAAGTTCTCACCAGTAAGGACAGCCAGTACATCATACAAGCAGTGCAAACAGTCACTGAGAACTAACTCTATTGTCTTGCATTCAGAGTTAATTGTGGATTAAGCAAATCTTTGCTGTCTTCAGAACCACAAATCTATGAAAAAAACGTGTCTATTTTGACAGCCAGAAGTATTAAATATGATAGCCTTTCATGAGTCACAAATTACACTTCCCAGTCTAATGTTTTCATAGAGTGCCTTTAGCCTTAATCACAGTATGTAATGTTCATGGCATTGTTGCTCCAGTTGGTCAGGTCGAGGCTCAGCAACATTAATATGACAATAAAATAAAGTCAGCTGATGACCTGAATGTTCTGAATGAGCAGGTTATCACATCAATGGAATTTTTCTTCTCTGATTGCACAGATATGAAATAGGGACTCAAATAATCAAAGAGTGGTTCAGGGAGTACGAAAATTCATTTTCACATGTGTATTGGCTCCCCAGAGTCCTGACATTAACCCTATTGAAAGTTTGAAAGATGGAGAAGACTTTATGAGGTGGTTGAATTTTTCATCATAAATTCAAGATGTCTGTGAAAAATTATGTTGCTGAAGTTTGTTGAAACCATGGCATGACCATTATGTGCTGTAAGCAAGGCTAAAGGCAAAACAACAACATATTCGTGTGTTCAACTTTTTTTTTTGACTGGACTGTGTGTTACAGCAGTTAAAAATTCTGGTTTTGGGTGGCACAGTACGTTCACCTTACAGCATGAAGGTCCTGGGTTCGAGTCCTGGGCTTGGTGAGGGCATTTCTGTGTAGAGTTTGCAATTTCTCCCTGTGCTTTTGTAGGTTTCCTACAGGTAATCCTTTATACTCCCACAGTCAAAGACGTGCACACTGAGTGTAAATGGTTGCGTGTTTGGTGCTGCAAAGGACTGGCAAGCTGTTTAGGGTGTACCCTGCCTTTGCCCTGTGTTGGTTGAGATAGGCTCTAGCCACCCTGCAACCCTAGTAGGATAAAGTGGCTTGGCAAATAAATGAATGAATGGATGAATGGATGAATGAATGAATAAATGACTAATTATTGAAAGGTTTTTTGTTAAAATTAGATAGACCGCATTTGATGTAACCAAATAGGTACTATTCCTTTTGTTATAGTTGTTGTGGTCAGCGTTTTTCTGTAAGCGGTGCCAAAGAGAGAAGCCCAAAGTTAAACCACATTTAACCATATTTATATACAAACTGGCCAAAGTTTCAAGAAACATGGTTTTATTTACAAAGACCAAAGCAGTATATCTCAGTCGGGGTCTACAAAAACTACTCATTAAATTAAAAGAACTCACATTCATGTCAGTGATAAAACATTCCTATCAAGTTTCCAAGCTGAACTATAAAATGTTTAATGATTCCATGCACTGTTATGCTAAGCACACTGGCACACTGCATTTCTCTTTAATACTTAAAACTCTGCCTCCATTATAGTTGTTTTCAAGAGATAGGTGAATAGGAATGTAATAATACATTTCAAATTTTGCATTGAAAGCTTATTGTTAGTTCTTATTAAGGGTCTAAAATATTGTATAAATATATATAGCATCTTTTCTATTAGCCTTTATTCAGTGTTTGCCAATGTTTGTGGTATAGGGCAAGGGTTCACATTAAACAAAAAATAATGGTAATAAAATAAAACATAACAACTAACAGTAATTACTCAGCAGAGAAGAATATTTCTAAATTTAATATAAAGGCTGATTTAATTTATGAATTAGAAAAATGTTTTGTTGAGGATTTCTTCCAGGATCTGGTGAGATGTTGCCTTTTTTTAATCGTTTCTTGTAATGTTTGGTTTAAATATGTCTCACAGTTGTCAAGGAGATATATTGGAGTGGAAGGAGGCACTGCTGTATGTCCTAAGGAATGACCTGACTACTGACCCAACTTTAAACCCAATCAAGCTGTTCTAGGATGAGTCAAATAGAAAGGTTTCGGTGTCCATCCAGCTTCACAAATCTCTGAGAAACTGTGCAGGAGGCAGCACATGACATGTGGGGAAGGTTAAGAAGCATCTCATCACATCTTCGACAAATGCCAGAATAAGATTCCTGTTTTGTGTAAAGTTTTTTTTACATTTATTTTTCAGTCAGACGACATCGCATGCAATGCTTCCTTTATTAAAATCTTTATATTGCAATATTGCACAGTTTAAATAAATCCATAAAATTCCACAATTTATTGGAAGAATTGTAAATGGTGTGTGCCCAAACCTTTCAAGAGCAATGTATAACAATTATTCAAAGTATCAGTATATACTACACAGGAACACCAGATTTACATTTATATTTTTAAGTGTGACAGAGGTCATGCATGATCATATTACATCAGACTGGCACCAGGTTTTTCTCTCTCTCAAACTTCTTCTTCACAGATTCTCTTCACAGATTACATGAGTTTTGCACAACGTGTAAGGGTTCTTGGTAAACTTCCATTGGTTTTCTTGACCCCTCCAGCCCATGCACAAGGGGACAAAACACAGGTTTTTTTGTTGTAGGTTGGATGGATGCTGAGAATTTCCCAACCAGTTCACCAGCTCCATACATGCTATCAATAACTTCATGGGTCAGAAGATTTTTGCGGACTGTTGGCCAATTTTCTCCGGACTTGCTTAATGCTTTTAAAAATGAGTTTAGCACTATACTCTAGATCTAGCACAGACCTAGAACCCAGAGAGTGTCACTGGAAGCGGTATGCCTGGCTCTCCCTCCAAGACCTGTTGCCTGTGCAACCAGACCTTGGATAAGTGGAGGAAAATGGATGCAAGGATGGATAGATAGTTCAATATTCATATCCACCAAACACCAGGCAATCAATTATTTAAGGATATACTACAGAGCAAGAAAAAACTTACTAAATCAAAATTGTATAGGTTATTTTTACATATTTTAACCATTACACAGTTGCGCAAAAGTATTGGGTAGATCTGGACCTCTTTTTAAAGACATTGAAAGTGTTAGTATATACTATGCTAAAACACAAGAAAAGCAATTTAAAAACATTTTTAATGATGACACTGCTGACTCAAAGTAACTGTGAAAATCTGGGAATGTCCGTCTTTTAGATTCAAGCATTATCCACTGGGGATATTGTTATTTGATTGCCCTGATAGTGGACCAATCAGATCACAAATCAGATCATGTGTAATGTATATTAATGTCTATTATACCAAGATAGTCAGCCAAACTGATTGTGCTGTTTCCACAGTATCAAACCTATTTATGTAAATATTATTTAGGTACTATGCTCTTCTTTGGAGCTTTGCATCTGGCCAGTTATAAATATGTAAGTATAGGTAAATGTTTTCCTGGCCTATCCACTTGGATGTTATAAGTAAGGGGGGGGCAGGACTAAAATTGAAGCATCAACCCAGTCAGAGCAGACACTGTTGAGGTGAGAGAATGCTGCACATGTTTGGAATAAAGCTTTATAATTCCTGCTGGATTAGTGTAGCTAAACTCACAAAAACACTACAGGCTACAGGAAGATGCAAAGGGCATGGCTGCCATTCTTCTCAAACAAGAGTATAAATATGGACAAGGCTTAATTATGCTCCTAGCAAGCACTTGCAAATGACAGACCAATTAGTCGAAAGACACTTTGTGACAGTGACCAGGTTTGACGTGATTGATTTTTTATCAGGACCACTATGATTAATGGTCTGCATTTAAAAATATATATGGTAACACGTAGTCTATATGGCCTAAAGTATGGAGACATCTGACTGTCACACCTATATAATGTTCTTCAAAAACTTATTTTTTTTTAGAGTTACTGCTTACTGAACCAACTGCATGACATTAAGACATCATTCGAAACAGGTGGTGTAGAAGGATTGGAGTGTTCTGTACAGGGCCCTCACGTCAACCACACTGAATTGCTTTACGATGGCCTTCTTGCCCAACATTGCCCATCCTCACTGATGACTTTTGCTGATAATTAGAAATCTCAAAAGCCATGTTCCATAATCTATTGAAAAGACTTCTCAGAAGAGTGAAAGCTGTTATGGTAGCAAAAAAAGGACCAACTTACAATGGGATGATTAATAAGCAAATGATATGACGTTAAGGTGTCCACATACTTTTGGCCATATAGAGTATACTTCATTACTCTGGGTTTACACTGACGCACAATGTCCACGATTTTCACGATTCAAAAAGCATGAAGCTCTACGATTCATAAGCACGCTCGGAGCACGACTGCGGTATAAAAAGGAGGCAGGGTGCATCCAAGACGTAAAACTTTAAGGCATCGCATTGCCAGGTTCAAGATCCCCTACAATGGCACATCAAGGTCTGTAACACTCTGTTAAGGTTTGTTAAACTCTACCACACTCTACCGCGCTTCCCACATATTTTCACAATTGACGTCACGTCGTAATAATCGTGGGAAGATTTTTGACAGACAAATATTTTGCCATAATCCCTCAGGATCATCATGAATCCACCAAGTTCCCTCAAGAACTTCACGATTCGATCCCACTACCCCATGCTCATCATGATTCTCTCAAATCGTGGAGATCATGGACATAATGCCCCAGTGTAAACCCAGGGTTACAACAACATTTTGGCTATTAGACCTAGCATTATATCACAGCAGAGCTATGAACAGCATCATACTGTCATTCTCTAGCCTCTGTATGCTTGAATCATCATTAAATCAGAAAAGAATAGGTGAGTTTGAGAAAGGGTCCCTGATATTTTGCTAACACATGAATATCAGTTTGCAGGAGAATATTTGCACTTTCCCATCACTGCAAATATCAACACCCGACTGCACAGCACAACTGAGCCCCAAGGATCTCCCATCAGCAAACTCACCGCTGACTCACTGACAGAGACCAATTAATTGAGGAGATCTAGCAGGTCAAGGGGGACCATGACTGCTGCATGTGTGTGCACATAAAAATTGTATAAGCATGGATCCATGTGCATGATTAATGTCATTGTGAAGTCAAGCAGATTTACACCTCCCACTGTGACACTATAACTGTGGGGACCACACCCCATTGCTCTTTACTCATGAATGATGCAAGAGGTCTCTCCATTTCAGGTGTGAGTGATAGTAAAAAATTATATGAATATTCAGTCATGGTGATAATTAAATCAAAATGTTGAGGATGGATGTATGTTGAATGAGTGTGGAACTGTTAGAGTGTGCAGATGGGAAAAGATGTGTGATTTGATATGCAATGACAGAAATGAAAATGCATGCTTATATTTAATGGCTTGTCAAAGTTTAGATAGAGATATCACATAAGCAGATGAGATGGATTTCATTTTGTGGAAACCGGAAAGCTGTTAAGTTAGAACAGAATATTATATTAAGAATAGAACAGGACTTCATCGATAATTCTATCCCAACTCGCCAAACGCCTCACAACACAATTTCAGATCATTCGTATTTTCCCCAGATCAGATTTTTTTGTTTGGTTATTAATTTGTTTTAGAATTTGTAAAATTTCTGCATAGTGATCAAACAAATTACATAAACTGTACTATACAACAGCACAGAGGGCTTTCCTGCGTGGAGTTTGCATGTTCCCCATGTGCCTGTGTGGGTTTCCTTCAAGTACTCCGGTCTCCTCCCAGAGTCCAAAGACATGCATATTAGGCCAACTGTCTGTTTCAAATTGCCCCTAGGTGTGGGTATGAGTATGAATGGTTGCGTGTGTGTTGGCTGTGATGGACTGGTGAGCTGTTCAGGGAGTACTCCACCTTCACTTAGATATAGCTGAGCTAGACATCGGCCTTGCTTCAGCCCAACTAGAATTAAGCGGCTCAGCGAATGAATGCAATGTACTGCATGTTAGGGGTTCAAAGGAAACTGCAATTAAATTTTTCCTCATACAACTTAAAGGTTTGGCTAATATTGTAAAAACAATAAAATTTACTAAGTAAGAACTACCCCATAGTGTTTCCTGGTACTTATGTTGGACAAAGGTCTAACATAACAGTAATGTTGTACACCTTTTAGAATACTGTTGAATCTTTTTTTATGTCATTTAACATGTATGATTGGCCAGGTTTACACTGGTTTCAGGCTTAGACTTCTCAGTATGTTTGTCCTTTTGTCCTGCTTCCTCAAGTTGCCAGTGGTGATTAGCACGTCTTGTGAGAGTAGAGGGCTTTGAGGAGGCCAGACAGCACAGTGGCAGCCATCAAAGAAAAACGAGTTGGCCAAGTGGAGGTTAATGCATGCGATGTGGTGAACACAGACAAGCCAGCCTAACAGGGAGAAGAGGGTCGAGGACCTGTGCAGCTCCACCTCAGGCCACTGCTGCTAACACCATGATTAATACATGCCGTGGCTAATTAGCCTTGTGCTGGACCAACGCTTTAATGGCAGAACGCATCAAAAACAAGTGCAGCTGCTGTGAAAGTCAGAGAAAGACAGAAAGAGAATGGGGAGGGAGAGCACTATTAAGCTGGCTTCTATAGGGGTTTGTCTGGCACCCTTTCCCACACCATTACCCAAGCCCGGTACACCATGCCTGTTTGTACCCTTTCAGATTTATCTTCACGCAGCACCTACAGGGACCATTTACTGCCTGCTGAGGCCTTTAGCTTAACTCTCATTGAGCAAGAGATAAACAGTTTCCACCAGCAATATGAGAAACCCACCTTCCCCAACCCAAACACATCATACCTTAAGCACACACTTTATACAGCTAGGCACAAATGGAAGTCATGCAGCCTCCTACAAATGAATAGTTATTCTTCTTATAAGTTTTCATAGTGCTCTCAGATATAACAGCAAATCTCTTCATCCTGATTTTGAAACATTTACTGTAATGTAGGAAAGCTTAAGCTCACTGTATAAAACATATGTCTAACTATCAGCTGTTAATATCAGCTAGCTGGCTCTACTGATTAAGAAATAAAACAGTAGAAATGTAATATAAGAACAATCAGAAAATGAAAAACTATATTCACCTGGTTGGCCTCGCACACACCAATATTTCATAGTGTTACATTTTCTCCACTTGTTAATGTTGACCTTCATGGTGTTTCAGGTACAGCTAATGTAATGTAGTGTTTTGGAAATTCTTCTGTGCCCCATTCCTAGTCTATTTCTTTTGACAGTGAGAGCAGTATATATAGTTTTGTAAACTACGACTACAGCAAGACGTTGCTAAGAATGGAAATATAATCCTAAATGTTCTGGGCCATATTGTCTAATTTTATCCCTTGATGAATCCAACTCACTATCTAGTTCTTCACTATGGCATGAAAGCCATCACTTTAGGAGGATGAGAGCGCACACAATGTTTCTTCTTAGACGTGTGTCTCTACCACAACTGCTTGTATGCTACGTCACAATGCAACTAAACATGCCTGGGGGAGACTACCCTGTTCTATATACATGAGTTCACACATTTTCATGATGGGTTAGTGTTACTCAAATCAACATGGGGGAGAGTAATGTCATCCTTTCCATCTAGCAAGTAATGGGCAATTTTGTCCTCTTGACCCCCCCGGCCATGAGTAGCTGTTACTGGGTCAGCTTGCACCCAACAATAAGGGAAATGTTTTTGGTTGTACTACAAACTCCTTGCACCATTTATGTACATTGGATCATGAACAAAATCATGTAGACAATGGTAGCCAACAGTGCAGAAGAGTGCAAAATTTAGTATCCTGTCAGGAATGGCTTGCTTTCAAGGCTGGATCTAGAAACAGAGCTGAATGCCATGATTCTGTCTTGATCTCATGCTCATAGCAAAGCTTCTAAACAAAGCCCCATTGGAGCATGACAGGGTGGTTGTCCCATGTCCTTACCGTTCACTGACTTGATGCTGATTGACTGTTATGTATAGCTTGTGCAATAATGAAATTGACACATGTACAGGCCACCACTCAGACTTGCACAAAATAATAAAAAAACACACACAATCTAACTTAGGCAGCCAAACATTCGTTGAGTACAACAATGCCAAACACCAATGGCAACATGGAACATAAACATGTTACATGATCAATTAAACCAACAAGACTGTTGATACAAAAGACTTAAATTGGCTAGTGAAATGAGGTGAAAAAAAATCCAGTGTTAACCTTTCCATCTTTTGGCTAGAAAACTCAGGAAACACAGGAGCCACTTATTTATTTATTATAGACTTCAGTCCTTAAAGGAGCTGCACTACTCTTATAACACCAACCTTGGACACCTATCGATAAAGATATCTATCGGGAACTCTGCCTTTTGGTTGTGCCAAAAAAACCTTCTGAGTTTTACTTGTATAAACAATCTATCAATGTATATTTAGTTATTTTACATATGCCTGAGAGATGCTGTGCAAAAGTTGTGTGCTGCTGGTTCGAGAAAGCTTGCTGATATTATTACTGATTTTGTTCCTATCTCTGTTCCAGGTTCTGAAACTTCAGTGTTACATGTTTGGTGGCCTTAGCATCAAGTATGGTATGAGTTTGATTGGAAATATGTACATTGGAAATGTTATTCAAAATGATACAGAATTTGTACTGGCTTATATGTATGAAAATAAATATTATAGTTCATGACTTTTAACCTATCTAAAATGTAACACAGTCAAAAAAGTTGACTGAGTTGGTAAAGGCCAGCCATGCCACTAACATCATTCCACTGTCTATAGTGAGAGGCATGTAAAAGAACCATTGCTGACTTTCATCAAGAGTAGGCTGCATTGCCGTCAGAGTGTTTCTACCCTAAGATGGCCGGCGAGCTGTCCAGGGTGTACTCTGCCCTCGCCCAGATTCGGCTGAGATGGGCAC
>JBCNYG010000010.1:6931339-6941597 GCA_039654305.1 Porochilus rendahli | reverse complement strand
GATGGCCTGGCGAGCTGTCCAGGGTGTACCCCACCCTCGCCCAGAGTCGGCTGAGATGGGCGCCAGCCTCCCCGTGACCCAAATTACGATTAAGCGGTTCAGAAAATGAATGAATGAATGAATATATGTAAATAGCAGGGAATAAAAGCTGAAAATCTGATCTTCACAGATTCATCTTTTGATCTCACACAAATATCCACAGTTCACAGTAAAAAGAAATTAACTGGCCTTCCTGTTTCAATACCTTAGGAGAGGTTAAGCTTTAATATCTGTGATATAAATGGGACTAGAGTCTAAGCAGCAGTCTTGTGCACTCTCGCAAAGCATCCTCACAATTATTTCTAGCTCCAGTAGTGATAGCAGTACTAAATTATACAAAATAAACACCTTGTTGAAGCACATTCAACTACTGGAGGGTGACAAAACACAAGATCATCTCATCATTAACTCGGCATATACCCAACATAAGGGAATACAGACAGGGAAAAGAGCATAAAGTTTCTTAGTAAAGTGAGTCACCGGAACAGCTTTAATGATCTTTGGAACAGATTTAGCACGTCTCTATAATATGTGTTGGAGGAATGAACACTGTTCTTTCAAATGACATTTCAGCTGGCGCTTTGATGATGGTGATGGAAAGCACTGTCTAACATGCCAGTCCAACATTTCCCATAGGTGTTCAATTAGGTTGATATCTGGTGACTATGAAGGTCATAGCATATGATTTACATCATTTTCAGATTCATTAAACCATTCAGTGAGCCACCAAGCTGGGTCCTCCTGAAAGATAGTAGAACTATTTCATGGTAGGCTAAAGGTAATCATTCAGAAGAATTCGTATTGATTTTATTGATACAGTGACTCTTTTCTCGCAGAGCACAACTGAACCAAACCTCTCTAGGACAATGTCTCACATAGCAGAACAAAGTTTTTTCTTTTAATTTAACACCCTTTTGTATGTCCCTCTTTACATTAGAATGCATAAAAATGCATGAGAATGTGATGTGATGTGCCCTTCAAGCTGAAAGTCTATCAACACCAACAAACACTCCCCCACTCAATCACAAAACCTATCCACATGCATGCTGCCTGATGCTAATAAGTGGCAATCATCATAATCTATACTCACACTCCAGCAAAATCCCTGGTTGGACATTAGCCGCATGTTGCTGGCCAATAAATAACTGTGCAAATAAAACGGCTGTTCTGTGCGGTACAAAATGTTCCATGGAGTATGCAAAATAGGTCAATTACAGCCGATGGTAGGTCATTCCAAGCCTATTCCTTTTTATCGACTCTTGCTGCAAGGCCCCAGGAAATAAGGTACGTCACAATTCATCGTTGATAGCAGCTCATTTCTTTTTTCCCACAGAGAAGCGCCGCCAAAGGGAATGACACAACTCATTTGTTTTACAAGGTTCTGCTTGAGCTTTTTTCAACAATTCTTTTTCATACACACTTCAAAAAACCTTGAAATGTGCATGTATAGTGGGGAAATAATTGAGGCTCAGTTTTCAGTGTTGTTTGCATATTGTCTAAGCCAATAAAAACGCATATGTATTGCATATCTTAAAAGAATAAAACATTTTCTACACTGGAACATAAATAAATAAATCAATCCAGTAATCTATGAATCATTTAATAGTCATACATTAAAGATGCTTTGCTATCCTGACTAATCAGTATATATACAGGAAACACAGGACAGAGGCAGTGCAGATACTTCAGTATCATAGATAGACAACATTAGGGAAATTCAAAGGCAGACATCCCACTTGCTATCCAGTTAGTAAGCTATACACAAGTAGAATGGAGATTAGCTAGTAAGGGCATGAAGTTTTAGAAGTTTCAGAGACCTTTGGCAGAGGCACTGATGGGTGTCCTATCTTAAATGTCAGCACCTCATCAATAAAGGTTTAGGGCCACTCATTAAGTTTTGTTGCATGGTTAAATGAGGGCCGTAATGGACCTGCAGTGCCCGAAGGGAAGCAGTCATCAGCATGCTCACAATGACTTTGCCTCACAGATCACTACCGTCAGTTCCATCACTCTTTCTCACAGGCCTTGTTTTTACCCCATGTTTTCCTGTGGCTGTGTTTAATCATGTGTTGGATCCGTTTCTGCCAATGTCCTGTTCTTTTCCTCCTCCTATTTCCTGTCAGCTCCTAGAAAGCTCCTTTTGCTATAAACACAGCTGTCATGTCGACTGGCTGACTGAAAAGCAGCCAGCAATGACAAGCATCTCCAGCTTGGGTCTATCAGAGTGCCATGTAAGGTCTTCAAAAAGACTCTCTCTCTCTCTCTCTCTCTCTCTCACTCTCTCACTCTCACTCTCACTCTCTGTCTCTCTCTCTCTCTCTCTCTGTCTGTCTCTGTCTCTCTTTCTCTCTCTCTTTCTCTTTCTAACAGATTTTACAGAGCCAGATATACTAACAGATATACATTATACAGCCGGCACTCGAAACCTGTATGAGAAACAAAAATTTAAACTGGAAGCAGATGTTTTGTTTTTTCTAAAGCTGAAAATGTAAACATAACTGTTTAAAACAGAAATATAACTCACTCATACAGCTTAATCCCTCTAGTGTCGTGTGGCGTGTGGAGCCTACCTCAGTCGACACTGGGCAAAGGCAGGGTACACCCTGAATAGCTCACCAGACCATTGGAGAGCCAGCACATGCCAATCATTCACACACACACACCTTGGTGCAATTTGGAACAGCCAATTAAAATACAGCCTAATATGCAAAATCCACACAAGCATAGGGAGAACATGCAAACCCCCTCAGAAATGCCCAAGCCCTGTACTTAAGCCAGGACCCTGTAGCTGTGAAGCGTGCATGCTAACCACTATGACCCTGTGTCACCCAGAGAAATAATAATGTAATGTTCATTTATGGACAACAAATGACACTAACATGCCCTTGTTGAAGATCCCGTTTCAGATATAGTCCCCCATCACTGGTATAGTAACATCCACTCTGCTGGAAAGGCTTTCCACTATGTTTTTGAGATTTACACCAGATTTACAAGCCATGCATCTGTGTGAGTTCCAACTTGTGGGAACAGTCTGAGAAGAACCATATATGGATATGTACAGCTATGGGAAAAATTAGGGACCTTTTCTTCTTTTACCGGTAGCTTATATTAACTTTTATATTCAATCACCTAAATGACTTTAACAACATATAACATAACATACTCTCACATCAATTGAGAGTATGGCTGAAGTAAACGGCTAAATTAGCATTATCATTATGACCTGCGCATGGTGGTATAGTGGTAAGCTCGTGCCCTTGGCTAGGCGAGGATGTTTGTGTGTGGAGTTTGTAGGTTCTCCCTATGCTTGTGTGGGTTTCCTTCCAGAGTCCGAAGACATTTACATTAGGCTAATTGGCTGTTTCAAATTGCCCCTAGGTTTGAATGTGAATGGTTGTGTTTGCGTTGCACTACAGTAGACTGGTGAACTGTTCAGGGTGTTACAATCCTAGAAGGATTAAGGTTCATGGAATGAATGAATAGCTGACATTACCTTTCATATAGTCAGCTGCAGTAAATATCACATTTTAGTAGAAATCTCTACATTCCTCCAGGAGTGAAGACGTGATTGCAATGTTTTACCCCCATGAATACATTAATGGAGCGTTTGTAAAATGTACCATGATATGCAGCACTAGGTTAATAAATATTTGGCCTGGTATAATATAGTCTAATGGTTGGCAGTAATGGGAGATTAACTTCGGGCCATAATTTAAATATACTTTATTTTAAGCAAAACCTGGAGCAAGAAACAAAAGAAAGGCAAATTGAAAACAAGGCCAAAACCCAGGAAAAAAGCAAAGCAAATACAAGCAATATTCTGGAGCAAAGGCAAAAACAATCTGCATGTGCTGTCATGTTCTTTTGTCTAAAGTCTAATATTATGCAAATTACTGTTATCGAGAAAATGTCAGAAAATATTCTGATATAATTTTAAATCAAATCATCCAAGCCTACTCCAGTGTATCTTTTAGTTTGCAGTGTAGCAATGGCTGTAACATTACATAGTGTCAGATCCTATGAAAGAACACGGGAAATGCGATGTTACCTATATGTTTTACCAACATCATACCTCACTCACACACTCACTCAAGCTAAACCGCTTAATCCTACCAAGGTTGCAGTCTCAGCCAACAATGGGCGAAGGCGGGGTACACCCTGAACCGTTCACAATACCATCACAGAACCGACACACATACACAACCATTCACACAAACTCTCACATAAGAGGAATTTGGAACAGCAAGTCTAGTGAAAAATCTAGTGTGTATTTGCACTGTGAGAGGAGACCAGAGTAACAGGAGGAAACCCATGCAAGCTCCACACATACCCAAACCCTTGATTTGAACCCAGGACCCGCTTTGCTGTGAGGCGAACGTGCCAAAAACTAAGCCAGTGTGCCACCTTCATCATAACTCTTTATGTAAAAGTATATGTACATCAGACAAAAAAAAAAACAAAAAAAAAAACACAACAGCCACTGATGAGCTAATGAAAGATGGTGCCAAGTTCCTAAAGATCGGCATGTAAAAACATATGCAAGCCTAACAGTGACTACAGATAGCAAGACAATGCATCTCTATCTGCATGTTTGCTTTAATTATTAGCCAAATTTATATGCAAAATTCAGGACTGGGTCAATCCACCTAGACTCATTTGGCACCCACAATATCACTGATTATTACTGAAAGGCTCTATGGTAGCCAAGATTGCAGCCTGTGCAAATTACCATGTATTGAATTTGTATAAAAATAGTTCTATACAAACTATACTTCAGTGAGATGACAAGATCACAACAGCATTTAAAAAGAGCCTTTAAAAAGGTTTTCATTCAAATGTAGCAGCATGTTTCTTGTGAACAGGACATGTACAGGATTTTGTACCATGTTCTGACATACTCACAGCCTTTATTCAGTGTTATATTGGACAGACAATTACATGCATGTGCACAGGACTTATTTTCAGTTCGAATCTTCCAAGATTCTCCTGTGACAGTTATCTAATACATATCACACACAGAAACAGAATTTACATATTGTTTACCTATGCTCTGCATGTGATGTAATTTACACAATTATTGCTTGCCTACAACACATTCCGTATCCCCCTGCACACATACATTTGTGTACATTATTCGGGATGTTAGTAAATCAGGGACTCTAGAATGGGCACTTAGCCAGCTAGCATGTCTCTGCATTCCTAAAACGGGACATTTGCTAACTGTATTGAAAATATGTAACTCTACATTGGGTAAATTGTTATGGCATATCACAGGACAAATTCCGTGGAATGTGTGTGTGTGTGTGTGTGTGTGTGTGTGTGTGTGTGTGTGTGTGTGTGTGTGTGTGTGTGTATACCTTGCGAACACAGCTGCCACATCTCCTAGCTTTTAACACTACCATTTTATCATATTAGACTGCCTTCATATTGCCTATGAGCGTGGGCTGAAATGTTCAAAGGCTGATTAAGGAAGAGTAATGCTACAGCAAGGAAACTCGCGAGCTTCTATACCAAGAGGATCCAAGTACTGCAACACTAATAGAAGATGTGTGGACTGCAGGGAAGACTTTGCTAAAAAAAAAAAAAAAAAAACACACACACACACACACACATTAGGTGTGGAACAGTATTTTGTTGTAACTCTTTTAGGAAATATTATGCCAGTGTTGAAATGCAACAACATCAAAAGAAAGGGTGTTGGTAAAAGTAAAAGTTTTGGTTCAAACTGTGACAAACTGATGCTTTTTACCCCACAGCCGGTTGTGGCTGGTAGAGTGTTCTCGAACCATTGCTCGGTTCATGCATTGGACAGCTTTCTGAACTTTTGCATAAGCATTCCCCATGACCAAAATCTGTGCACGCGGTGGCTAATTTGCATATGTGACCTTTGACCTTAGCACAGTGACCTTTAACATATAAAGCTGTATAAGCCATTGCTCAGCTCATATGCATGATAGCTTTCTGAAATTTTGCATAGGCACTCCTTATGAAAAAAACATGTGCGTAGGATGATTTATAAAATGTTAATTGTCCAAAACTGTTCATATTGGGGGACGGCTTTTGTCCTCTGTGCGCTTGGGGCATCCTGGCTGAGGGGTTACGATGTTCTACAGAATGGCTTTTTCAAACTTATCTTTTAAAACTGCTTTATCCTTTATTAAAGTCACTGAGAGGCTGGAGCCCATCCCAGCCAAAGGTGGGGTACACCCTGAACAGCTCACCAAACCACTGCACAAACACAAGAGACATACAACCATTCAAACTCACACCTACAGACAATCAAGAATATCCAGTTAACCTAAAGTGCATGTCTTTAGACAATGACTGGAAACCAGGATACCCCGAGGAAACCCATGCAAGCACAGGGAGAACATGTAAACTCCACATAAAAATGCCCTCACTGGGCACTGCGCACAAACCCAAGACCTTCTTGCTGTAAGGCCGAAGTGCTAACCACTATGCCACCTTGCCGCCAAAACTAATATATTTATTTAAATTCGGAACCATTCCTAAAGCTATTTATTGTTGAGTTCAGGAAAGCAGAACGTGAATGAAAGAGGTCATATTAAGACAGAGGTCTTAACTGAGAGAAATGTAAAGCTTGGCTGGTGGAGTATTGTGTTTAAGAAGAGGCTGCTGTCAAAGCAGGAAGCATGAGACCTCTTTACAATATTTTATCCATTACGGTCGAGTAGAAACCTTTCTCATGTGCCCAGGTTTAACTGACACACGGTGAGGATTCAGAGATTATAGTTGACCGCCAAATGAAATAGCGGTTATAAATTTACTCAAGTCTAGATATTTGCAGTAGTGGCTTGTGGGGGTTGCGGTTATGGGAAGAAAGGAAGTCAGAGTGTCTGTAATCTCTGAGTTCTAACATTCCCTTGATAAAAGCACTTTTACAGAAATCACATTTCTTGCCGGATATCCTCTGAACTCTTGGAAAAATGATTCCTGTGTCTGCTGCCGAGTGGCGGGTATTAGAGAGGCTCTTGGACAGCTGTACAATAAAATATGTCTTCTCTTTGCTCTAGGTTAAAAGAACAATTATCTTTGTTAAGAATATATACTGGCAGGGCTCAATATTTGGGAGATGTGGAGCATAGTAATGTTGTTTCTTTTTAACCGGACATTTTTTAATATTTTTTTTTTTTAAAGATATTTTTCAATATCTTAAAAGCACAGGCTTTTACAAGATGCCTTGTCCAAACAAGAGACATAAGAAGGGATGGCATAAGAGGTCCAAAAAGAAAATATATATGCATCTGCAGACTCATGCAGTGAGACTACATTCTATACACAGTTATACACACAGTTAATCGCTTTTAATTACTGCATTCTTAGTAAAATGAGTTCTACCAGCCACGTTTGGTTAATTAAGACAGCTTTCTCAAGTTATCTTACATGATAAAGAAACCTTTTGTTCTAGGGTTCTACAGAAAATTTAGGAGCATACCCAGTGAAAAAAGTTTTCTCTCTCTCTCACACACACACACACACACACACACACACACACACACACACAAACACAAGCAAACACAATCACAAAGCATACACTTCTGTACACAATGACGCTTCAATCCAGGCGCTGTTGTCTTATTGAATTTTTTTTTCTCAAGGCTCGGTGGCATTTAATCTTTTGGGGGATGCGATTTTATATTTGTCTATGCTAGATTTACTTCTCAACTCTCACTCTGTTTACCCAGTGTAATTGACAAGCCATTTAGAGGAATGGAAAAACGAAAGTGGTTCAGCATGCCCTATGCTTCACTATGTCTCCACCAGACTACTGGTGTGTGAATGTGTATGTTTGTTTAGCAGTGAGTACATGGGCTGATGTGTGGCGACTCTGTCTGCATTCTGAGGACATGAAGTTGAATGTCTTAGCCCAAGTGGTAAGAAGGAATCAGATTCTCTCAGGACAAAGCACTTCTGATTTTAATATACTATTTTTAGAAGAATGCTCAGATGGCTATAATACATTTTCTTATTAATCAAGCTTTTAATGTTTTTAAAGCAATCTCAGCGCATTACACAGAGGTAAATAACATTTACTATTTATCTAAATTGAATAATGGGTAGAATGTGAAAGCTGCTGTTCTTGATGCACTTATATTTTGATTTTTTATTTAAGATATTGATCTGAGCAGAAAAAAGCTAATCAGGCCTGAACAGTTGAGCATATAATGTTAGTTCAGTGTTAATGTGCTATCAGAGCTATGTCTACATCTTTCAAAGATGAAATGCAGTTAGAATAAGATTACAATGTGTTATCCACCAGAGAATATTTGTTGTTAACAAAAAGCAGATTATTGTGGAATACATGTTTCAAACCACCACTGGACTAAAAAACATAGAATGTTATGAAGTGAATCTTGGCTGATTTTTTTATGGCCTAGACTGTAGATGCTTGTAGATAACTAAGACACTTAGTTAATACCAGTCATGTAAATACCTACTCTATTTGGCCAGTACTTTATCAGTGATTGAGAAAGTGTATTTTAAACATACTCATGGATATAATGACCATGACTTAAGTTATTTAGTTCATCCTCCATTTTATCTGAAAATGGTTCTGTAGGAGAAATGAAAAAACAGATCTACTAAGCATAAAGTTCAGTCAAAGTACAAAAAACCCTACAAAACCCATAATTGTAACCCATAAGTCTCTTTTTATGAATGAAAGGGTTACACCTTTTTCACTCAGCATGCTTGTTCTTCAGTACAGGGTGTAATATTTTGACCGTCATCCATCCTATTATACAAGCATTACTCAACACTAATAGTTTCCATGATGTGCTTTTGAAAGATATTATAGTCTCACATTATTTTTTGCCGTTTGCCCTCTAGGGAAGAGGCTAAACTTTTGGAGGAGGTATTATTTTGTACAAAGATTTCCGTATCATTGCCGCAGTAAGCTTTGGACGCAGCACAACAACAGTTCAATACTCATCCAGCTCAGGCCCCTGTGTGGTTGACAGGGGAGCAGGTAGCAGAGCAGATTTGGTACCTGCTCTCAGAAATGCTTGTGACTACTCTCAGTCGGGGGGCCAGGGGGTAGAGTGCTGGCTGATGTGAAAGCTATCTTTGATCTGAATAAAAAGCTGAAGGCTCTGAAGGGCACACTTCGCTATTATTCATGGGAACTTCAAAGCCCCCATAATTAAATTGGAAGAATACCTAACAAAGAAACAGCCACAACGCAAAACTGAAGGGTTGGTTGGGAGCGGGGGAGGGGAGGAAAAGAACAAACGTCAATACAAAGGAGAAGTGGTGTCTGTGTGTCTCCACAACATTGTCCAGGAGACCCTGCGGGACTATAGGAAGTGCCGAAGCTCCAGAACATGCATGGATTTGGCGGGAAAGATGCCTGTGGTGGATCCCATGCTAATACGTTACATCATGGGCATGTCAGATCCTTTTTTCCTTCTCCCTTTTTCCTTAATGTCAGTGAGGGGAAAAATGGGCAGGCTTTTGGCTGCTGTCAGGCCCAGTTGAACCAGGCAAAAAGAGAGATCGGATTACTGAGAAACAGGCTGCCCAAGCTCTGAGTGTTCCATGGAGACCACACCCTGCTAGACTTCCCCTTTACCCCATCAAAACAACTCCCTATCCATCATCCATCTCAGTTATGATGGAACAAGAGAGCTAATCGATAGGTGGGCTCTCACAGCTGCCAATGTCAGGGATTTTTTCCTTCGTCAGAAGTTCTGGGATAAAAGTGCTGAGTCGCTTGTCGCACGCAGACTTTATTCATCTTATCAAATTACAGCCACCTCATATAACCATCTCGTGGGACTTAACAGCCTGGGACAGAATTTCTCAATATTTCCAACCCAAGCTTTATTTCATTGTTTCACTGATGAATGGGGTATGAGGAACGCATGAATGTTATGAGCTTCTGCTTTCTCTTGGTACTAAAAGACTTCTGCAGTCTTGCAAAACAACACAAAAAAAACCCAACAATAAAAAGCCATACAACCATCCCGTAAATATGACTTAGTCTGAGACAAACCTCTGTTTACAGTCTTAAATTAAAATCTCTTTAGCTTTTATTTAAAATTTCCATTATCGTACGGTAACAGTTTTGGGACGTATTATAATATGCATTGTTTATGCATTCTAGTGTTAATACAAATTCATTTTCATTCATTCATTTTCTGAACCGCTTATTCCTAATTAGGGTCGCAGGGAGGCTGGCGCCCATCTCAGCCGACTC
>JBCNYG010000010.1:6890909-6910583 GCA_039654305.1 Porochilus rendahli | reverse complement strand
TGTGTGTGTGTGTGTGTGTGTGTGTGTGTGTGTGTGTGTGTGTGTGTGTGTGTGTGTGTGTGTGTGTGTGTGTAATGTGTGCACGCTTTAAGAATGCACTGTCTTTGGACAGTATTAGTCCTTTTAAATTCTTTGAAGTCAACACCGCACAGAGGTGAGGTGAACAGTGTACATTACCAATTGATTCACCTTTGAACGTGTATTAATGTGATTTTTTTTTTCTGCATGCAGAAAAATTTCTTGAATGCACATTTTCAAAACTCCACTGTAAAGGGCTGTGAGCTATCTTGTTAGTATGGACCCCTAATATATCTCCATCTATTGTAATGTGAATGCTGTTGCAGCTCCTCAATGCCATTGCATTGGCATTGTTGTGCCTTTCTTTGCATATAATTATGGATGCTATGGAAACATATGCAGGGAAGCACTGAGATGCCTATTTGAATTCATATTGCATCTTCTTTCTATCAGAGTGGAGCCGGTGTCCCTTCAAAGACGGCATCGGGATAATGCAGGTTACGTTTTCGATCCGGTCTTCACTCTTCCCCTGAGTGCCTTTTATGAATTGTCCTTTTTAAGTAGTCCAAATTGTGCCCACTGGTTATTCAGCGCCTTTAAAAATCAGGAAACAGGCATGTTGGATCGAAAAAAAAATAAAGGAGAGAAGAGAGGAGGAGGAATTTAATGTGAATGGAAAATATCTCATGCTTAATTCTCAGGGGAAGTTGATGGTTGATGGGGCATGCTTTTTATTGCTGTATAATGATGAATGTTTTGAGTGGGATAAATCACATGAACACACACACACACACACACACATATATATATATATATATATATATATATATATACACCATTTACTTACAAAATATCAAGGTGAGATGTGAAAGCTATGTATAAAACACAGTCTTTGACAAATTATATTTAAATAATATAGAACTTTCAAGTGCCAAAGATTATACCTTAGCCCTTTAATAAGAGTTGCGAAAGGAAACTCATGCATTTAAATATGCTTTTTAGCTTTAACTGCTTTTGGCCGGTAGTTACCTTAGTGAGGTACACCGCAGTATTATTTCGGCTTAAACTAGTGGTTGTTTGCTTCAAGCGTAAATGCCATTTTTTCCTGAAGTGTGGAAATCTCTTTTGGAGCATTAGATTCTAATTATCTCACACCTTCAAGGCAGAGAGAGGGTGCACAAATATAGTGATGGAGAAAGGATGAGTGTCTTAGAGTATGCAGTCTTGCAGATGCCTATTGACAAAATAAAACAAAACAAAAAAGAAATAGAATGGTATTACTTTGAAAGCCTATGCAAAAGAAAAAACCTAAAGAAAGAAAAGTGGACAGAGAAGACAAGGGGAGAGACATAAATACAGTTAGCTCGGTAAAAGGTCAGGGAGTTTCCTGATTCTGTGCACCCACACTCATAAATATAAACATACCATTAGCACCCCCACCTGGAGGATGGACAGGCCTAAACAGACATGTTTATTGAGTTATACTGTCTCATACCTGACAGTCTTACACCACATCAATGCCTAGGAGTAACTGAATAGTGTTCGTGTGACAACCATGGTCAGATATGAAGACAGCCCTGTGATTATCCTAAGGGCACAATTCAGCTTTGTTTAATTAAGCAAAAAATAGTCCTAACTCCCACTAGTGGCTTGTGTCCAAAGATTTTGGTGAGGTGTGATGACATTAAAAACAACACATCCTCAAATAAAATTAAGCGGAGAAGCCATCACACACAACTGAGGCTATAGGGTATGCACTCATTCAGCATTCAGCTAACAACTCATTTTTCATTTAGCTATGTTTGAGGTAGTGTACAATTATCTAAGGTTTAAAAAAAATGTAAAGCTCAGTTGTATCTCAAAAAACACACCAAAATTGCTTTTTTCATGTGAGCCTTGTATGTTTCACATTTGTGACCCATTCCAGCATTATATAGCATTAAGTAGGAAATTTGACATACTGATATATTCATATACTTGAAAAGATAATAAAATATGCTTCAAATGAGGTAGAATACATGATTACAGCATGAAAATTGACCGAGTTACATCACTTTGTTGTTGCTAATCAGGAAATGCTACTTTTGAAAAAACAGCAATTACAGTTTCAGAATGTCTGCATTTGAAACTCACTAAAAGCCGTACACTAAATGAATCTGGGTCTCAACCAATCAGCACGATCTTCCTAGCGTCTTCCAAGCAACCGATGAGTTCCATTTACATCGCGATTGAGGCTTTACTGTTTAGTGTAAGTACAGTATTCCGGTACTGAATATGGATTTATAAGAAAATACCCTCAGCAATCACAAAATCAACTTCTAATCTAAGTATTTTTGCATGGATAGATTGTGTTTATTGATATTTGAATTTGGTCATGTCGAAGGATGTTTGCTTCGAAGGATGTATTTTTGGCGATATCGCATTTTCGTTCAGGTAAGCCATTTTCAATGTACTTTGGCTCTTACTCAAAACTCTACCTTGCAACTTAATCCGTATTATGCTGAAGCGGGTCTCATTTGTACATTATCCATTCATATTCCCATTTCCCAATCTAGCCAAACAAGTTACTATAGATTACTTACAAGAAACCCTAAACAGAGAAAATTCTGGCCAAATGGACCTATTTTAATGCTTATTGTAGTGCCAGTGTTTGACCACTAGGTGCAAGGATAACTCTGCCTGAAGTTAAGTGTACAGGAAGTATGATGGTGCAGTGTCTAGAAAGGCAAGCAAATCAATTGAACATTGGCTTATATCTGAAATAATACAGATCACTGGTCACCCAAAAGATCCAATTAGTATTACATCAGGATTTAAAATGCATTGAGATTAATGAGGAAAAGCAATATTTATTGAACAGCAGAGTACACCATTTGGATCTCCCTTAACACAAAGGGAAAAGGGTATACAAAATTTGTATACAGATGTGCGAATAAGACCGGCGGTGGTGGCTTGCTGGCTTACTGATCTGAAGGTTGGGGGTGCAAGCCCCACTATCACCGAGTTGTCACTGCTGTGCCCAACCATTGTTGTTGTTCAGAAAAAGTAGGCCATTGGATTGCCATCAGCGTTTTTCTGCCCTGCGATGGCCCAGCGAGCTGTCCAGGGTGTACTCTGCCCACGCCCAGAGTCGGCTGAAATAAGCATCAGCCTTTCTGCGACCCTAATTAGGGTAAATGGTTCTGAAAATGAATGAATGATTGAATGGTTCAGAAAATGAATGACCGAATAAGGACTGACCTCACAAAATGTATTGTTGAGGTATTACGTAACTATGGTGTGTACAATGTGACTGTCATGCGGGAGCTACCATCACATGAAAAAAATTGCATACATGCATGTGAGTGGTTAGTAGGCAGATTTTTAACACATTTACAGGCCCTGCTACTGAATTTTAAAGTTCTTAGTTTTTAATATTGTTAGTTCTGGGTCAGTACTGGGTGCAAACATGAATTGCTGCATTAGACTCATAAGGTCCCCTCCTACTATGCATGATTGATTCACTAAAGGTGAGGTGGATGTCACTGAATACTCCTTGAATTAGAACACTGAAGGCACTATTCGACATCCACAGACTCTGGCGCCAACAATTGCTATAGTATATACTACATGGTAGCAAGAAAGAGAGCAAACTAAAACAAGATTTTTATAGTTTATGTTTACCTATTTACCTATTACAACTAACACTGTCTTTTTAGCCTACTCATTCAGAGTTTAGTATATACACTACATGAAAATGTTAAATACACACACACAGCAAACCACATTCTGTAAAGGTGTAAAGGTGTAAATGCTACCTGCTTCAAGTAACCATGAAAAACTGTGAGTGTCTGTGATTTTGTTTCAAGTATTATACACTCAGAATAATGATTTTTGAATCCCGAGATAGCAATCAATCAGAACATGGTATTCATGTGTAGTATATACTAAATTCATTATTTTAAAAAGATAATTGACTAACTACAACACATTATTCAGTAGTTAAATAAATAATAAGTTAAATAATTAAATTAAACACCAGTAGGCAAAATATGCAGGTAGTATTAGCAGTATACAGAGTAATTCTGAAGCTACAGATGAGGGCCAGGTTTTTAAGGGGTTAAAAATGACCAGAAAGCCATAACATTCCACATAGTTCCAAAGGTAATGGCATATCTCTCAGGTCACATATGGTGTATAGTCACCCTTGCCAGACGATGCTCTTGAAAAGAACAATGCAGATGCATCTCATCATAAAGCGTAGGAGAAAAGCCCTGATGAGGTGCTCCACTGTCCTCTATCTGTGATTAAGGCTCAGATAGGTTCATCCATAAATAGGAATGTCTCTCTCATTGTTTTGTTTTGTTTTATGTATCACTATTTTATGGCTACCATAACGATGAGGGATGTAGTTTATGGCTGTTGCTGCTGCTGAGCTGAACTGTGATGGGGATGCTACGGCCATGGTCCTTAAAGACTCTTGGCTATAAAAGCAGGAGAAAGTACTGGGATAGAGATGGAAACAAGTATGTGAAGGAGCTAGTGGTGTGGATCCAGGCTGAACGCAGGGGTTCGGCTGGTGTGAAGCGCAATGCGGGTGACCCTGCAGATTACAGGGGTCAGCAAATTCGGAATAAGCAACCGAGTGAAGCCACTCTGACCCACAGGCTCAGCCTCATGTTGTGAAAAAAAGGCTTGGGAAGAGCTTTGGCAACACCAGCTGCAAAAACATCTGCACGATTGCACCTCCTAAAAAGACAAGCTCTAATGGCACCAGAACATACCACACTATAATCTCCCCCAGGGCTCTGAAGTAGGTAAACAAGCCTGAAAAGCAAGGCAATGTAGAAACATTTCAAATTATAGCACACTAGAGTTAAGAGTACTTGTTTTTGTTTTAACCCCTTAAAGTCATGGTTTCTGTTTCACTTATTCATGTTAATGAATGTAATTTGATAACTTGAACTTATAAAATACTTTGTATTATTAGCTCTTTAGAACAATCATGTATGCCATCAGCGGTTCCGTCAGGCGACGTCAGTTATTTTGTCCTATTGGCTGGGCTGCATGCAGCAGACAAAAAAATGGTGGAGTGCAAAGCATATGGCTGCACAAACAACCCGGAAAACAGAACATAGGTATACCATACTCTGAAAACAATTACTTTCAGGCACGTTTCATTAGTCTGCGAAGACACTTTAACCCAACCTGCTATTGGCGTGACCTTCAGGCAGAGCTTCTTGACACTAAGTCAAAGCTTTTACGTCTAAAACCGGATACTGTTCATACGGAATTCCTTCAGAAAAAGTCAAAGGATGACTGGAGCAGCGCATCACCAAAAAGAACCATTTAAAGGTAAGAGCCTTTAGTTTTATTACCCAAAATGTCGTTCGCTGCTTGTTTACTTGTGCTGGACAATCCGGCCCACGGGTTAACGTCACTTCCAGGAAAAAATAGCTGTTCCGCATTGGTTCAGCCCCAGCTAGTAATTTCCTAGTATTGTGCTTTTTATGGTCAATTACGATAAAATAAGTTCTGTATCCCTTAATTGTATTACATTGTGCACAAATTATGCTGTATGGATGGCCAATACCAGTACTCTTCAAGTCTTAAACCATGTCTCAGCAGTTCAGGGGTTACATATCACTGCTTTAATCATCTTCACCTATTTATACAAACGTAGCAATGGTGTATTTTTTTGTGTAATTTGTGTATTCTGCTGCAAAATGTGTGTTTTTTATGGTTCCTTTTAGAAAATGCTTTATGAAAACATCCATCTATTTATTTCTCAACAATTTTACCATACTAGGATCATGGGGTGCTTAGAGCCTATCTCAGCCAACTCTGGGTAAAGACAGGGAACAGCTGCCTTGAACTGAGCTAAAGGCAGGGAGGATACAGCTGACTTCTGAACAGTTCACCAATTCATTGCAGGGCCAACACACAACCAACCATTCACACTCGTGATTTGAAACAGGTCAATTTGGAACAGCCAATTAGCCTAATGTGCTTAACTTTGGAAACCCAGACTCCACACAGTGGAGCCGAGCGCGGGCCTAGGACCTACCTGCTGTGAGTCCGACATGCCAATCACTAATGAAGTGCCATGTTTAATGAAGCATACAGACCTAAGTAATTCTACATAAATCGATATATTTAAAAAGTCATCATGCCAAAATCCAAAATGTAAAGAATTCATACCAATAACAAACATGTTTTTCAGTTGCTGATGAAAAAGGGTTATTTACTGTTCTTAAAACACAGCCCTTAATTTTCTGACATTAGCTGGTTTTCAATTTAAGCCCTGGCCTCCAATAGTGTCGCAAAAAAAAATTTCAATTATGTTCTGCGAGAAGCAGGCGACAGGGCTCTTTGAGAGCAGCGTGCAGTCAGGTGATGTGATGAATGGCCAGCCTTTAATGTTATGGAGGATTAAACCTAAATTTTGAACGATCCTTTGCTCAACCTATAGGCAGCTCCTCTTTGAACTGAGTGTAATAAGTTTTCAGCTGTCACAGTTTTAATTACATTCTTTTTAAGCCTTAACCACACTGACCCTGGTTTTAAAAAATACAAGACCAGTAGATTGTTCATGTTAGAGATTTGTGCATGCTTGTGGGGTAGGTAACTCACTGATTATAAAAAAGAATGCCACTTAAATTCCTGAGGAGAGTGGCCACTGACACTCCATTAATGATCCACTTGTACACAATAAATTATGCTAATGGCTTTAGCCCTTCAATGCAAACCCTTTTTTCAGTCTCGGTGGTGAAGCCATTTATGTTCTCATGGCTAGAGGACCATTGTTGTGTCAAGGAGCTCTGAAAGCATATTAGAGTGGGTAATGGTATTTTTGTTAATCCACTGGCCCCCACATCTGATTAGCTAACGAAAGAACCACATTTATCCTTAATCCTCGTGAATTTTAATCAGGAATTTGTGAAACAAACTAGATTTATATCCTCAACTGTCACAATAGGTGCAGGACTGATATGACTAGCTTGCATAGTCTTATTTTTCTTTCCTGAATTTCTCACGGTAGGTATATTCAGAGTTTTATGCCCAACTGTTATGACAGAATTCATATGTGGAAAGTTATCTGTGTGCGAATTTTTTCCTGAGGAAAAACATTTTTCAATACCATCAAAACAACCATCTTAATTAATGAGCACTTTGCGTCTAGTGTCGCTCATGGATAGATGTGGACCACTGAGAAAAAGCTAAGTATGATGACATATGAACAAGACAATACAATATATCTAATCATGTTTACTATATTGGCAGTTTATTTGTCATTTAAAATATTTTCTTATTTCTGACTGGCGTGAAGCCAACAGCAAACTTCATTCATTCATTTTCTGAACCGCTTAATCCTAATTAGGGACACAGGAAGGTTGGCACCCTTCTCAGCTGACTCTGGGCAAGGGCAGAGTACACCATAGACACTAGGGCAGAAACCCGCTGACGGCAGTGGAGCCTATTCTTGACCAAACTCAGCAATGTAGCAGCCTCTCACCTCAGACAGCAAGACTTTGATTAGCTGCACTGGGGGGACATCAACCCCCGACCTTGGGATCAGTAATCCAGCACCCTGCCACCAGGCCACCACTGCCTGATATTCTTCTACAAGCCAATTTATCCAGTACTGTTATTGAATAAGTTGAACAGTTACAGCACAATTGTCAAGCAGTAATGTTTCTCCTCATGTCATATGAGATAGGCAGGCTCCTCCCCACAGTCTCTGTAAAATACTGTGATAGATGAGCGTCCCTTCCAGGTGGAGTTCTCCTAGTCGCGTCATGCTCCAGAAACCAGGAAAAGCTCTGGCTTGATCGGCAATAAGTGTAAAAAAATCCATAGAAAGCTAAAAAAAATAACTATAAAAAAATAGCTGTCCAATCTCAAGATGAGAGCTGCTCACAGCAAACAGATAAAGTTCAGTTGAAGTCTAATTTTTGAAAATAAAAATATGCCCTTATCATCAAATACCTTAGCTCCATATTTTATTTCATATTTTTGTGAAATTTGTCTAGCATGAATCAGAAACGGGGCAGCATGGTGGCACAGTGGGTAGCATGTTTGTCTGATAACAAGAAGACCTGGGTTTGATTCTCGGGCTCAGGTGTTTTTGTGTGGAATTTGAATGTTCCCTTGCTTGCATGGGTTTCCTCTGGGTAATCCGGTTTCCTCCCACAGTCCAAAAACATGCACAGTAGACTAATCGGCTGTTCCAAATCAACCCTAGGTGTTCATGTGATTGGTTGTATGTGTGTTGGCCCTGAACTGGTCTGGGAAGCTGTTCAGGGTGTACCCCACCCTTTGCCCAAAGTCGGCTGAGATGGGCACTAGCCTCCCCGCGACCTTACTTAGGTTTAAGCGGTTCAGAAAATGAATGAATGAATAATATTAATTAATAATAATAAGACACATATTAAGGTATGTTTTATCCTTAAAATTCACATTAAAGGAAAGCTAACCAAGCACTTGAAGTTGATTACAGCATTTACCCAAAAAACTTTTTCATTAATATAAGCATTTTCGGAAGTAAGGAATCATCCTGCTTTTAGGCAAAATCCACTTGTGAGCACAACTCCCACACAACTATCTAATCAGTTCACAGTTATGTCTAAGGGCTGAATACAGACTTATAACCTTTATATTAAAACTCACTATGCATGTTTACCTCTAAATACCACCCTTTGACCTGTGTTTATCATTCATTATGTGCAAAATACCACACCCAGGCTCACATTGTGTAAAAAAATGAATAAAAGCATATCCAATAAAGCTAAGTCTTTTTTAGATAAATGGTCTACTTAATCAAGTATGTCATGTATACTATACCATCTATTCACTAAGGAAAACTTTTTTGCTCGCTCCATGTTTAAAGCCTAGCTCAGCTCCTAGGTCATTCAGGGGCAACATCCCCACATTGGGTAGCGACGACAGATCTTTCTATGTATAGTCACCTGTCTCCATCTGCAGAGTACACCCCTCTCTCCTCACATGATGGTGAGATGTGCACTGTATAATGCATTCCAAAGGATTAGAACACTGATACGATCACACCCACTCTTGAGCACAAATTCTCAGAAAACAATATTACACATCTTTCGTGGTATTATGTTTCGATGCCATCCAATGTATTCTGTAACCTTAAAATAAACCATGTCAGATTTCTCGTTCAACAACCTTCAATTCCCCATGCGGCTGCTTCATAAAAGTGTTCTGTTCTTGCTTCCAAGTTCTTTGTTTCACTAAAAAGCTGTCCATTGCCAAGGGTGATGGTATTGTTTCTGTACAGCATGACGGCTAAGGAAAAACTAATGAAGGTGAAACGCAGGAACACCTGGCTGTTTGAGAAGATTCTAAGTATCTGAGTGGAACTTTTCCTGTTTGAAGGCTGAATGAGAGTGTTTACATGAAGAGAGAGATGAGCAGTGTAAAAGTGTGAGTGGGAGTGTTGGTATGTGTATGTACATCAAAGAATCTTATTAAATACCTGGGGCTTATTTCCCTGTCAGTGTCTAAAATACACGTAGAAAAGATCTGGGGCTCTGAGAACTCTTTTTATTGACCACAGAATTGAACCATACCTTGGCTTATTACCTATTTTGTTACATTACAACCTGTAACTTAAATGTTTTTCAAACCGAATTTTATGTGTGGATCTGCAGAAAGTAGTCTAAGTTGAGAAAGTGAAATGAGAAAAATATATATATAAAAATGTGCATTTGTATTCACCGCCTTTGCTATGAAGTCCCTCAAAAGTTCTGGTGCAACCAATCAGAAGTCACATAATTAGTCAAATGAATTCCACCCGTGTGCAAGCTAAGTGTCACATGAAAAACACACCTTTTCTGAAAGGCCCCAGAAGCTGCAACACCACTAAGCAAGAGGCATCACAAAGCTCTCCAAACAAGTCAGGGACAAAGTTGTTGAGAAGTACAGGTCAGGGTTGGGTTATAAAAAAATCGAAATCATTGATGATCCCCTGGAGCTCCATCAAATCCATCATCTTCAAAAGGAAAGAACATGATACCACAACAAAACCTGCCAACAGAGAGCCGCCCACCAAAACTCGCAAACCGGGCAAGGAAGGCATTAATGAGAGAGGCAGCACACAGACCAAAGGTAACCCGGAAGGAGCTGCAGAGTTCCACAGCCGAGACTGGTGTATCTGTGCTTGAAACCACAATAAGACATACACTCAACAGACCAGGGCTTTATGGAAGAGTGGCCAGAAAAAAAGCCATTACTTATATTTAAACATAAGAAGGTAGAGAGCTAGCTTGATGGTCCTCACACACACTCTGAACAATTTTTAAGTGATAAACATGTCAGTGGGTAGCAGCAATGCGATTTGCGTCCCTCGCGAGGTGATTCCCATGTAGTACAGTGGCAAAATGATTTACGCATTGCTTGTTGCTTCCACTGGACACTGCTTTACCCACATAAATATGCACTACGCTGGCTAAATGTTGTCTCAACCTGCTTTAAGCCGAATATTCAGTCATTATTTGTAAATAACAGGAATTGAGGTTCAAATGAAGAGCTTTGTTTTTCTGTGTGTGGTGTAAAGGTAGTGCTAAATGGAGCTGGCTATATGCTGCCTGAGTATAACCTAGAAAGCCAGCAAACCTTCAATTTCCTCTGCTGGGATGCAAGAAAGCAGGTCACACACACATCAGAGACTACAGCCAAGCTCCATATCCCTGCCATAAGGGAGAGAGAAAATGAAGAAAGATGGAGTAGCGACTGGACAGCAATGTCAAAAAGCATTAACAGGGTTGTGTAAAAAGGAGTAGCATTTATAGATGCATGTGGAGGACAGGCTTTATTGTATGCTTCCAAGAAAAATCCCCAAAATGAAGTGAAACTTATTTATTTCTAGTATAGAGATATGCATATGTACTAGAATTGCACCAAGCTGCTACAGTCATAAAAAATACTTCCAGTTTGGACTAATTGCCTAATATATTAACACTTAAGAAGTCCTTAATATGTCTCAAGACTTGTAGGTTTAGATTTAAGTAGTCCTACATAATCAACAGTATGCACCTGAGTAGCAGGCAACCATTCGCTTTCTGTGTATGTATGTGACATGAGGCATAGCTGTAAACATTAGGCTCAAATAATTCCTCTGATATTATAATCAGGCATTTCTTCATTTCCTGTCTCCCAAGTGCAGTTATCTGTTCACCTGTACATTTTACTGTGCAACAGTATAAAGAAGACTCGGGAACTGTGGTTTCACATATCCTGTCATATACAACCTTTCATGAAGGTAGTAAGAAAAAAAGAAACAAACAAATACATTTTAGACAAAAGCAGCAGACATGGAACTTTTACTGAGTGTATGTGGCAAGTACAGGTATCATGTCTTGCTAATCTGGCAAAAGAACTAGTGCACAAGATTAGCATCTTTTAGGAAATTTTTAGGAAGGCTCCTATGTTCTTTGAGTTTATTCATTATTCATTTTCTGAACCACTTATTCCTAATTAGGGTCGGGGGAGGCTGACGCCCATCTCAGCCGACTCTGGGCGAGGGCAGAGTACACCCTGAACAGCTTTATTTGTGTTTAATTATTTGTATTTTCTTTTGAAGCCATATAAGTGAGTTAAGCAGTTTGTCCAGCGTAAACATAGATGTCAAATGCGACAAGTGTTTTTCTTTATTTGAATTTCTACAAATTCTTCATAAGTGCAGGTAATAAGTACTGTACACCAATACTGTCTGCAATTTTACTTTCTGAGCTGTGAAATCTTTTACAATTATGTATGAGGCTTAATTGAAAGCACTATATTTAACTTCTTTAATTCAAATATAACTAATAAAATAAGTTGAGGGAACACTTCAGCAAATAATTCTTTAAGAAGTGCTGACAGGCAAAGCACGAGTAAGAGGTGACTGATAAAGAAGAAAAACAAACACAGCCCTCCAAGGAGGAGCACACAATGCTGCTATCCACAGATATGGTCTAATAACATTTTGTGCTGTACCAAGCCCGTTCCGTTAATCTTCCCTACCCTCATTAAATCAGCACTTCATTACCTCAGGTATTCTCTTAATTACTCCTCAATCTTTTAGCTCAGGTAGCAACACTGAGATATGCTTCATAAAGAAATCTTGCCCAGATGTCTAACCCACCTCCTTCTAGTTATCACAGCACCAATAATTTACTCTGTAGTTCTTACATGTCAGAAAGTAAACACGTTTGCTCTTGATCATATGACTTCAAGGGAGAGGCATTTCTAGCATTACAAATACACTAGTTTCCACATTGGTCTTGCGATGCTTGACAGTCATTGTGCTCCAGACAAAAAAGGCCAAGCCCAAGTCTGATAGTCGCAAGGCCAGATGTGAT
The DNA here is from genome assembly GCA_039654305.1 of Porochilus rendahli. Taxonomy (NCBI): domain Eukaryota; kingdom Metazoa; phylum Chordata; class Actinopteri; order Siluriformes; family Plotosidae; genus Porochilus; species Porochilus rendahli. The sequence continues at coordinate 6,898,218 of JBCNYG010000010.1, read as the reverse complement.
TAGATAGTAGCTGGGTAGAAAATCATGCGTATAATGATGTCCGTTCAGAAAAAAAAGCAATGGAATGGCAAAGGAGAAGAGAGGTCTGACTGGTATGGTTCAGTTTGTACTAAAATAAATAAAACATATCGAAAAGATTCAGACCAACAAGCAAATAAATGTTTATATAATGAGCAGGACAAATGAACAGAAAGAACTCTAAAGAGTTCAACTCAGAGCATGCAAAGATGACAAGTATAAATAAATACTCTGTTCTTAGTGGAACTCCATTTTTATTTTTTTATTTTTTTATGAAATGCTTGTTCAGGTAGTAAGTTGAGTTTACAGGAAAAAAAGACAGACCTTGTACAATTCATTATCCATGTCCAGCCACAGATCGACTTGATGGAGGACAAGAAAAATGATACATTTGATATGGGTAAAAGACATGTTAAGTCAAAAGTATTTCATACAGCTTATAGCAAAATATGTGCCATCTTTCAAAGCGAAATTTAGTGCAGTTTTATCGGATTGATTGTAGACGATGAGTGACTTATTTGAAACATGATGTAGAGTAAATTTATTCAGTTCTGAAATATAAATTAGGCTGTAAAAGCAATGTTACACAGCCTATACACTACATAGGCCAATAATAAAATGTGTTTGATTTAAACAAAATAAGGTATACGTAATAAAATATGTAAAATGGGTATTAGTATACACTACACAAGAATAGATTCTGGGAATAAAAAAACAAAACAACATTATTCCCATGAGATTACGCTTGAATCTAAAAGATGCCCTTACACGGTTTGTCATGGCTACTTGGAGCAGGCGGCATCTTTACCTGTCCTGTTTTAAAATTTCAAAATAAGCCATAAAAATCTTTTTGTGTGTTTTGGAGTAGTGTATACTAAAACTTAGAATGAGTTACAGAGAGCAGTTTACTTACACTTCTGTGAAGTATATAATATATAATTTTGAATGTGGTAGAAAACATGCTACACTGCACACTTAGCTACACAGTGCTTAGCTCTGCTTGTACCTGACCTGCCGTTGTCATGGTTAAAATACGTAAAATTATACTCTAATATGTTTTGTTTTAGTTTGCTTTTTATGATCCTCTCTAGTATTTACTAAAATAGTTATTTACCTCATGCTCAGTGGATGTCACTGAACTGAATACTCATTTAATAGTGACACCTACCTCACCTTCAACAAATACTTATTAATTAAACAGTACTAAATATTGTACCACTGCTGCAACTTAATGAACTAATTAGTATTCCTACTTTTTTATGGCACCTTAGAGAGACATAAAATCTCACTTTCGGCCTATTTGTAAGCACAAAATTTCTTATTAATCCTGGATATAGGCGGCATCCAAATATTAATTCTTACATACTATTAGTACGCAAAATATAGTATGTAGAATATTCATATACTCAAGCATGCATTTAAAAGTAGTCGAAAGCTACCTGGATGAAATACCAAATATGTGGTATAAAAAGGTACGACACAATGCTTCAGCTGAACCCTCTGAATAACTGAAAAAGATTTCCTCCAGGAAAAATAATAGAATAAAAGGCAGACCAAAGCTAATACTTTAAATAACATTTTACCTATTGCTGCCTTTGCAAACATAGCTTATTTAAATACACTTATGCAAATTTGTACAGAATTGTCTAGTATAAAGAGACTAAATGAAATTGTTCCATGAATTATTAGCTGATGCACATTTCCACTTGCTAGCTAGGGCTAAGCACCCCTGTAAGAATGTGGCAAGTTAACCAGGGTGTACCCTGCCTTTACCTGGAGTCAGCTGGGGAAGGCTTTAACCCCCCGTGACTCTAATAAAGAATAAAGCTGTTTGGAAAATGAATAAATTAATAGCTAAGTTAATGCTAATTTAAAAAATGAGTAGTATTGGTTTTTAATATCACATTTTTGGGGGGTTTCCCCATTAAACAAAGAAGTGGGTGTGTGCCTGAGGAGATCATTATAAACTTAAGAACCTACAAATCTACCTATTGGTATAATAACTAGGCCTCTGGTAAATTATCATGCACCTCCTGCAGTGGCATCAGACACTTAAACATAAAGAAAATAAAGCTGTCTCTAAACTATAGTTGGCAGCTCTGCTATGTTTTCAATGCCGATATGCCATCTACGATACAATCTTATGTGCCTCACATAGTTTATATCACTTAAAGTAGACTTGTGTAAGCTAGTAAAAAAAAAAACTTTCAGTAGGACTAAATTGCCCTAGACAGTGTCTTAGTCCAAGTGTCCTTCAGATATAATTTCCCAACATTCACATTACACATAAAACATATAGAAAAGGACCTACTGAAGTATAAGCTCCATTTTATTGCTTTTCAGAACAATTGACGTTTCTTCAAATGTTCAGATGTCTCGAATATTAATGCTAATGATCCTAACTTCATTTATTTTATGTCTACTTGCTTTTCATTGCAGCGGAGGTCAACTTCATCAAGGCCGGACATGAGGGCTTAACGCATGCTTTTATTTCATCGAGGCTTGATTACTTCTCTGAAGATTCTCTCCACTTTCCAATAAACTGAAGCTTCTTAATGACAGCCTTCTCAGAGTACAGCATGTACTGGCATGATCAGCGAGTGAAAGAACATAAGAGTTCTGCACATTATTATCTGTTATTATTACACATGAGAAAGCAGTGCCACATCATTAAACTTGTATCTTTATCAAATCTTAATTATAATAATTACCTGCATGTCATATGAATAAAGTTTGTGTAATTATATTAATGTATAAGGTTTCGTTTTTAAACATTTTTAAACCAACCACTTCACCTTCTGGCTGGATGGGGGTACAATATGTCATGAAAAATTAGAATTAGTTAGAATGGGTTTAATTGGGAGATAGATACCTGTAGTAATCGCAGATTACTCTGAAATTTGGCATGAATTACTTAGCAGTGCAGGCACTAAGAACCTGTCCTCACCTTACTCCAAATAAGGTATGTGTCCTTGTCCTACCCTTCAACCTCACATAAGATATATTCTATCACATATCTCATAATTTTGATTGACATTATGCATGTAGGACTGGCAGATCACAAGTCAGTCCAATAAGGGTGTGCATAAAAGTGTTCATTTGCTTAGAATAGCTTCAGTATCTAAGTACTAGCTCTTATCAGGCACTCGTAAACTTAATGCATTTCTATTACTGCACAAAAGCTAAGCATGTCAGAATGGCGTTTTTATCAGAAAGTTGTTCTAGGGCAAGGAGAATGTTATTTCATGAACTGGGAGAGAATTAATCTCTGTCACTTGTCCCCTCTGATTTATACCCTTTTCCAATGTGCCGAGGGTGAAACCCAGCCTGAATCGCTTTGTGATAGTGGTGTGTTTGGGCCCCTGACGACATCATCGCTGACATTGAAGTCTTGCTCCCTAAATAAATCTGGAAAGTAAACAAGGGAAAGAATTAAGCTTCCTGCACAAGGAACATGAAAGACAAGATAACGCTGCATGCTAAGTGTTTTGTCCCCCCCATCCGTTTTACTCAATGTCCATTACAAAGACTGGAACAACTCTGGGACAAGTGAATTAGGGTAATTAATCTCCAACTCTCAGCCACAGGTGCAAACGAAAAGAGTGGGGGTCTCCTGTATAAAGTATGAATGAAGACAATTTACAAAGTATTCATAAGATGAATGTATTATAATGTGTTCACTGATAAATAGACTGGCATCTTGGCTGTGGAATGAAGCAGAGGCACCACTGTATCCCCTCCTCGTCATTTGCCTGCAACAGAAGCATTTAATCAATCAGTATTCTTTACTTTATTAAAACACCACCAGAATGTGCACCAGGTATTACCCTCCACTTGCCAAACTGTTTAATTGATGATGATACATGGCCTCAATGCTACTAAAAGCCAAAAATCCCCTTCCATCCATGGGGTACCATTGTCATACTGCTTTAAAGACTTCATTTTGAATAAAATGTGTATTACTTCTAATTCCTCCAATACATTTTAAACGCAGCATGTGCTCCAAGCCCAGTCAGCCTCTTTCACGTGATTCATATGGCCCCTGTCTACATGCAGGGCTTTATTATGCTTGAGTTAATGCGTTTTTGATCTCGCAGAGGTTTCCTATAAAGATTAAAGGACGACACAGCCCTGATCTCATATATATTCAGCCTCTGTCTCTTCATCTTTATAGTGAAGCTATAAATGTATTGTAATTACCTATTTTGTTCAGCAAAAAGGAAGGAAATAATGCCTGTGCAGAACCGTTTTTTCCCCCTCGGATCCAAACACATGCCCAGCCTTTCTCTTTCCACTCTATATGACAGACTTCCTAGGTGTAGTGTTTAACGGTATGCTTATCATTATCAGAATATCACACCCTGACATATAAAATGAAGACGTGTTTAAATCCATGGCGACTTGTAGATACGGTTAAGGCTAAGATTTAACATTTAAAACATTGTCGGTATAATGTTTCCTTTTTTTGGAATGAACATCGGTTCATCTGCTCTAAAGCACTGTAAATTATTTTGGATATTTGTGAAAATGAGTACTTCATTACCACCTATGAAAAATACCATAGAATTGAATGAAGTGAGGTTGGGGTTAATTTCTTTTTAACCCAGACTGTATGTCTTAATGGGATATTGATTAGGAAGCACATCACGCAAAAACATTTTAAGTCATTAGTTCATTATATTAAGTTTATATTGTTATTATATTAACATTATAATAAGTTCATTTATTTATTCCTTTACCTCCCCACTCAATCATAAACTGGAGCCTATCTTAGCCACAGCTTACAAGTCCATTCACAGGGCCAACACACACGCACATACAGCAATTCACACTTTCAATCAGGGGCAATTTGGAACAGCCAACTACCTAATATGTAGGTCTTTGACCTTTCAAAGGAAACCAGAGTATCTCAAAGCAACCCACTCAAGAACAGGGAGAGCATGCAAACTCCACACAGAAAAACACTCCCCAAGCCCAGGACTTAAACCCAGAACCTTCTTGCTGAGGTTTGGACATGCTTACCACTATGGCACCCCAGGTTTTTAACTTTCAAAATACAAAATGTATCAGAAAAAAGTTGATATTAAGTTTCAATAATGGTAAATAAGCATGTGATTTGCAAAAAGATTACTAAAGTGTCACATGGCGCTTTACTGCTTCTGTCTTGGAAAGAGACAGATGTTAGAGCAAAATGTTTACTTCAAACACCAAGGCAGACAAATCCAAAATGCTTGTCAGACACTGAATTCTAATTACAGTCAAGCTTTAAGCAAGGCACTATAATATCAGAGACAAACACAAAATCAAAATGCAAAACCAATGTGGGAGAAAAGGGCTTATCGTCTGGAAACCAAACACAGAGCGTATACTTCACAACATGACTGGGGACACTAGAGTCCTTAAATAGAGTGGCTGTGATTAGAAACAGGTGCTGTGAATCAGTAGTCAGGTGATTAAGAGAGGTGAAGTGAGTGCTGGGAATTGCAGTCCTCAGCCGCTGATATTTATGCATTTTTACTCAAAACCATTTTGAAAAAAGGTAAAACAAAAATTACACAGACTAAGCATATGCTGTCCAATTAAAATATAAATTACTCTAAAGGAAAGATAGCATGGCTTTTTGGGCTGAGCAAAAGAGTTTCTTCTGATCTACTTTGTTTGGTATGCATAAGGAACTCAGCATGAAGCTCGCAGAGTATTCATTCATTATCCCTACCACTTATCCTGTTTAGGGTTTCAGGAAAGCGGGAGCCAATCCCAGCTGACTCTGAGTGAATACACACTAAACATGGTGCTAGTCCATTGCAGGGCCAACACAGACACAATCAACCATTTACACTCAAACCTAGGACAGCCAATTATCCTAATGTGCATGTCTGTGTACAGTTGGAAAACCAAAGAACCTTTATGAAATCTACACAATCAGGGAGAACATGCAAACTCCACATAAAAACACCCCACCAACCACATGGGGTTCGATTCCAGGACCTTCTTCTTGCAAGGTGAGAATGCTTACAACTATGCCTCTGTTTAACTTGGAAAACAAATGTTAAGAATTTCGAATCCTGAAAAAAATTATAATAATAATAATTGGTCTATAATCTATTGGTCAACTCAAAAAGTTTTATTACTAATCTTCTGATAAATTTAAATTTCTGCCCTTCCATCTAAAATCATGAGCATCCCTCACTAGCTGCAATGGAAATATCCCAAATTCAACTAAAATAAGCAATGAGGTCAGAGGATTTTCTGGGTGATACCTCCTAAACATGCACTGAACACACCATTTTTATGAGCACACACAGTCATGGATATACATACAGCGGGCATGACCGAGATCTCTGTGGAGAGAATTGAAACAAAAGAATGCCTGGGAATGTGGATGAGAACAGCAGGGGCCTGGAAGAGAAGCCTTGTTCAAAGCAGGAAAATAATAATGAGATTATTAAATACAGCCAGCAGATGAAAAATAATAACATATTGATCGCGCAAGTAGAACTTTAAAGGGCCATAATAGCCTGATTCCCTGTATTGATCAGCCGGCTCTCTGTGGATGGTTTTGCAGGGACTTTACTGAGAGCAAAAGTGTTTTTTTGCGATGTTACGCTGCAATATTGTTGCAATGTTATTGCAGTACCTCAGGTTTTGGCTTGTGGGTCAGAGTAATGTTGCATTACTTATCTTTTGCATTAAGTTTACTTACACTTTTATACACTACTTGACATGTTAACATCACTTTATAGGGGTCCATTCGCTAGTATTTAACTTCCATTATCAGTTCGTTTTGGCTGTATAGAAAAGTTTTCTGGTGAAACTGCCCCAGTTCATAGGCTTTGTATTTTTAATTCACCTGTTGTACATTTTGTTTTTTGTTCTGTGTCTGTTTATAATACCAAGACCGTGTGGACAAAGTAAAAAGTCTTAACTTGGCAGTGCAACACTGATTCATAGACAGTGACAAAGCCCAAAATCAAAAGTTAGGAAACAGAAAGAGGTGTACAATTAAAAAAAAAATGTCGGTGATTACTAATATGAGTATTCCCGGTGCAGGGGTCACTGACACTTACGTACAGGAGAAAGCAAATAGTTTCAGAAATACATGTGTACTGATTTCCTTTAATTTCAAGAGATACACTGTATTTCTTATATATTTTTAATAAGTCTTGAAAGTGAATTGCCCCTTTAAGGGTTATCTCCACCAATCAAAAAAAACGAATGATGTGTGTGTGTGTGTGTGTGTGTGTGTGTGTGTGTGTGTGTGTGTGTGTGTGTGTGTGTGTGTGTGTGTGTG
>JBCNYG010000010.1:6861029-6875452 GCA_039654305.1 Porochilus rendahli | reverse complement strand
CACTCACACTCACATCTAGGGGTGATTTGGAACAGCCAATTAGCCTACTGTGCATGTTTTTGGACTGTGGGAGGAAACTGAAGTACCCGGAGGAAACCCACGCAAGCACAGGGAGAACACGCAAACTCTACACAGAAACGCCCGAGCTGGGAATCGAACCCAGGACCTTCTTGCTGTGAGGCGGACGTGCTACGCCCCTAGATAGGTACAATTTTTCTTATTAAGACTTTTATTCTTATCTTATCTTTACTAAGAATAACTTTTACTTTGTTAAAAAATTACCGTAATGACGATTTCTTATTTTAAACTGAAGTGTAAATAAATAAATAAGTGGAGGTTTTACACTCAAGTGTCAAATCTTCATTTTTTAAAATTAAATATTTCAGTAAGCTTTCAATATTTTGTCATCAAATTTTCTGTACACACAGTTTTACCTTAGACAATTTAATGATGTTTATTAGAGAAGAATATCATTGCTTTAAATGTAACTTCTGGCTTAGGAGAACAGCACTGACCTTACAGGGATTTGTTAAGGGCATTAGGCCCCCAGCTCTGTACAATTTCCTCCATGTTTAATTAAAAAGTGCCGAAAGACACCTCATTGGCAACATGGGTTTCGGCAGAATGACATTGACCTCAATTACCTGTGTTGCCATCCTCCAGACTCCTCTACAGTCTACCTCAGACATAGAAAACTTGTAGGGCTGGTGAAAGAACCACAGGGGTGTTTCTCATTACTCCTTATCCGTACTATCAGCTCAAATAACCAGAGGCTTGCTGTAAGTTTCTTGTTATGTAAAAGCAAATAAAAAGCAGAACCAAGATGGGGCCTTGCACAACCACATAGGCATATTCGCTTCCTGGAAAAAGCTGGTAAGAAAAACTGGTAAGAAAGTGAGAGAATTGTTACGATGCAATTGTGTCAGAGCTTCAGGGGAATTTTCTCCGTCAAGAGCAATTACAGCTGATGTGACATTTTTGGCGGTCCTCAGGGTTGACAAAGGTAACATATTGACTTAGATTTGAGCTGGAAACAGTGAGATTGCAATTTCATCTTAAAACATTTTTCTAAAATCCACCTCGTACAGTGCAACTATGACAAGAGTAGTGTGTTCCTAGTTTGATAAAATGTGGCAATTTGCTAAGCAAGTACTTTAAACCTCATGAGAGCAAACATAACTTATAACACATAAGTAATGACAATGTTATGTGCTTGTGTAACTACAGGATACATGCACCCTCTCCTTCCAAAGCCCTCCAGAGGAATGTCATTGGTAGACAGATGTTTCATCTCATGACATGCTCTGTACCCCCTTGCACACACACACACACACACACACACACACACACACACATGCACACACATGCACACACACACCCCTCTACTCAATGAATAATAAAGGCTTCTCATTCAGAATAAGCACAATTACAGTTTATAACACTGGCAAAAGTAGGAGTACATACATTATCCGCCCACATACGTCTCTGAAACACTGCCCTGGTCACTTGCCTATAATATAGCCCTCTCTAAATGTGAATAAAAAGTCTTTCCTGAAGTGCCATTCACAGAACTGACCTCGCAGACATCAGCACCAACAGAAAGGCCGAGAAAGACCCAACAGAGGGTATACAAAAGGCATATTCTTTGTTTTCCCCCTTTTATCTGCCTAATTTAGTCATATTTAGTTCCCACCTATCAAGTATAGCCTTTCCTACCACACAATAACCACAATCCATGGAGGGACAAAAATATGCACATGCCCCCTTCAATGGTTCATACATGACAAACAATGCTCACCTCCCTCCTTTTTTCAAACTGCTGCGCATGCGTACTTGGGGGCACACATGGAGGAAAAGCTCTATCCGCCCACTGTACGAATGAGCTCACAGACACCCATGATTGGCAGCTGATCGCTGTGACTGGCAGGGAATTGAGTGTTTGCCATTCCTCCATCCTGTGAGAGCTCGGCCAATTAGCTTCCATGGACTCCTGGTCACGGATGACTGTGGCATCAATCCGGATTCAAACTTGCGATCTCCGGGTTACAAAAAGGCATATTCTTCCTCCAATCTCTGATACCTTCACATCTCTATAGGTCACTGGAGTACAAATGCTAAATAACAGTGCAATGGTCCAGTAGGAGTGAATGTCCAGACCTAGTGAGAATAAAGGGTGACGAAAGGTGTGCTTGTAGAAAGGAGACTTTCCAGGGTACCTCCAGGGTTCTTTAGGGTAGTTGATTATCCCTTGAGTTGTAACAGGAATTTAAAAAGTGAAAATAAAAGGTCATTCTTTCTGTACAAGATCTGTAGTCTTGTAAATTGAATGTGCTTTGTCTTTTATACTAATTTAACGTACATACATATAAAGTACCTTGTGGGTACCAAAAAAATCACAAGTACCAGATAATGCCACAGAAAACCATGGGTGGCAGCCAAATAAGCAAAATTGGTTGTTCTTTATGGGAGCGGTTTGGCATACACTATATTCACATTCACAGTGGCACTAGTCATTCAGCGGTATCTGTGAGCCCATGTATCCAGAAGAGGGCAGGTAGTAATTTCTTGAGTGTTTTACATTGCCCTGAATCACATGTGCCACAGTTCAAAAATATTGTATTTGGCTAGAGTAAGATGTCTCTGAGAAAGCATGACAGCACATTGGCCTTTACCCTCACTGCCAAATAGATATACATATCAAAGGGGATAAAGAGGGAAACTAAAGCCAATCCCAGCTCACTCTGGGCCAGAGGCAGGATACACCTTGGAAAAGTCACCAATCCATCACATGTTCATCTCAGAAATAAGCCCTTTTACCTAAAATGCATGGGAGGGTACCCGAGCACCTGGAGGAAACTGTGGATAAGATCTAAACCAAGAACCTTCTAATGATGAGCTGAAAGTGCTACCCACTATGCCACCATGGTGCCAAAAACATGTACACTGTAAATTATCTAAAAGTCTTGTTAAAAAAAGTGCTAACACCCTGACTCTCAACAAAATAATTAAAGTGCCAGACATTCCTACATTTCTCTATTTGCCTCGACTCTGTTTTGATCATCAATAATGATATCTGGATTTGTACAATATGTACAGTATTTCACTCATTCACTCTTTCTTCACTTTTCATTTTGCACCCATAATGCACTGGGGCACTTTCGTGGTTTCTGTTGCAATGTATATTTTTACCTGAAGGGGGTTGCAAGCCCCCTACAGAACCTATTCTCGAGAACAAATATATATCCACAGCCACATGTACATGTCAATGCAGTTTGGAATATTCAGTTAGTTTAATGTGCATGTCTTTTGGCAGTAAAAGTAACTGTGCACCCGGAAGAAATCAACAAGCAGAACATGCACTCTCCACACTTAAACGTCTTTGTTGACCACAGGACTTAAACCCAGGACTCTCATTCACTATCTGCACTTGATTATTTTTACATTAATATTTGTTCTTTATTTTTACTCATTGAAATTGTTGTTGTTGCCTTATAACCTGTAATCTTAATAAATTTTTATCTATAATGGACACAAAATAATTACAAATATGTAATCACCCCTTCTGTTGTTACGAGTTACCCACAGAATCTGCATAATTAGTTAAATAAGGTCCACCTATGTGCTAACCATTATGCCAGCATGCAACCTACAATACACAGGAACATATATGACAAATAATTTGCATAATTGAAACCCAATAAAAAAAGATTACCATTAACATTTAACAGTGTTGGTAATTAACAAAAGCAAATCATGTAATTCCTAGTATGGTTTCTATAAGGAGATAGTTTTGACATTAATTGAAAGAGCACTTTGTAAAAATAAGTATTACATGTTATTTGCTGTTTCTATTTTTTTTTTTTTTTGTCATTGCAATCATTGTCCGAATGCCTGTGATTAAAGTAATTGTGCTGTGCTTAAATAGTAATAATACTTATAAAAAATTTGGAGCTGGTAAAAAGCATCACATGACCTTGCGTTTTATTGCTTTTTTAATGTACCCTTATTAATAATTAAAAAACGCTAATAAAACAAAAACTATTGTTAGCCATCTGGTTAATATTTAATAGTAATGCTTGCTTAGTAACTCCTACTACAGTATTAAATAATGCTTATTAATGTGCGCTGCATACTTGCAATATTTTCTTTTGTCAAGCACAGATCCTTCTGAGAGAACATCTTGTCTACCGTGCATGAAGTGTGTTTCAGATGAATATATTATGCTACATTTTCCTTTTTTTTCCTTCCTCCTCAAAGGGAAATGAATGTTGATAGCTCTGTGAAATTCCATCCATTTTCCCCTCAGTGAAAGTGTTTCTGCCTTTTTTTTCTTCTGCCTGCCTAATGAATTTGAGAACACTTTAACCAGATTGGGGATGAACGAGTGGGAATAAATGACACTACAGAGTTAAATCAACATCAGCAGTTGGAGTTCCATTTCTCTGCCCAAGAGTCTTCTGACTCTGATATTAACTGTGCTTTAAGTAACAGTTTAATAGTATCAAATCAACCTCACAGGGCAATAAATAATCACCAAATGAAAGCTATAGAGCAGGAATCACTTCCTGCATGTTGCTTGAAACATTTAAAACAAGATCTGCTGCTAATAAATAACTGATTGCAAATAATTGTGGAACACATCACAGCAGTTCACGAAAATAACTTGAAGTATGCCTTAACTAGAATCACACACAGTCACTCACAAAGTATACATTCAGAGCCACTGAATTTCTTATCAGAATAAATGGGATAGACTTCTTGTGAACTCCATGTGGCCAATTATAAAAAGCAATTTCAGACTGTGGGGCAAATTGTTCTGATCTCCTTGTGAATATGCAGCATTTTCTGGGACATGGGGCTTAATCGGCACCACTCGTTTGAAAACTTGCGGTGACCTTTCACCCAATATCCCCAGACACCTGAAGCTCCAGATGGAGAGAAAGTGCTGGAAGGTTCTTCAGCTCCATGCTTCAAGCCTTCACCTTATTACAGCAACAGCTTGTGTTCCAGCATTCCTCCAACAGAGCCTGACCTCATTTGGCAGATTGGCTTTGCCTGTATAGATGATGGGTTCTAGTGAAATTCCACCCCTATAGAGATTTGAACAAAAATAAAGAGATGATGGATATGCTGTGCAGTAACTAGATTCCTTTTTTGGGGCAAGCTGAGAATTCTCTGACTAAAATGGGGGTTTCTTATTTTTTCTCTTTGTTTTTCAGTTTTATTTAGATTGAGAGTTGTGTGCACAGTGCTGAATTTAGAATGAGGTTAAATGTTTTATTATGCAAACATTTCTTTTGAATTAGTATAGAGAGTGGCTTATACAGAATTATTCATACATGTATTATGGATTTGATTTATTTATTTGTTTGTTACAACTTGTACACACAAACACACACCGTTGGTTTTAGTCAGTACTTTTGGTGTCTTATTTGATCTATAGCTAAGAAAAAAATATAAGGTGAACATTTCTATCTGCGCAGACTACTGCCACCATTCCATCAGCCAAAATACAATCAAGTCCAGGCTCCTGGACAGACTACATGATGATCACAGGACTCTGGTTCATACATGCTCTGGCTGAAATGCAAAATGTATAACAGTGCATGACCAATATATGTCCATGCAAGGAAAATGAAAGGATAAGCAAGTATATCAAGAAACTAATGCATTAATGTTTTTAGTAGATGTGTATTAAAAAAAAAAACATGAATATGAATTCTAACCATTTACTTCAATATTTTGTTCCTGTTTTTCATAGTGTGAATATTCCCATTCTGATAATCACTAAGGGGGATATCAATTCCCATACTAATGCTGTTGCTTTACACACAGCCTGCCAAGACACTATATCAAGAATAATACACAAAGCATATTTGCTGTATAGACACAGTGACACTGTCACATACTATCAATCAAAATAGGAAAGAAAAATATAATTTATAATATATGGTGCACTGCATGCACTTTTTTCTTTTAATAAATAACTATAAATGGGAAAGGAGTGCAAATTTGGGAAACAAATAAATCTAGAGATGTGCATGACTAAATAGCTACAACATTATCACTTTAAAGACCCAGTGGCACAATTTCTTATTCCTGCCTGTTTTTTTATTGTCTACACGCAGATCAATTCTGATTTGATGCAACTTGTAAAACCTGACCAAAAAACCTATTGTTAAGAATTTGGACATTTACATTTGGATAATGTCCACCCATGCATTAAGCAAAATAGTCGAGACATGAATACAAAAGCCAAGGAGAGGAGATTAACGGAGCTAAAATTGATTTCTTAAGCTTCCTTTCAGCAAAGAGCCAGTCAAACAGGATTTACTGTCCTCAGATGCCCATGTGTTAAGAGTCCGCCCTCTTGAAGAGCAGCATGTCCACTTGGACTTGTCCAAACTATCACTTGCCACAATGTGTACAGGATACGTCTTGAGAAACTAATGCAGTTGTTTGTGTATTTATCATACTTTGGGTGCCGTGTGTATGTTTATATACTTGTATATGTCTATTAAGTATTGACTGTATGCTATGACAAAGCTATCATACATGAATTGTTTGTTTGACACTGCTGTGTAGCATGTAACAATTTTTTTTTCAACACAACACATTTGTGTAATGAAAAAAGTGTGTTACGTGTAAGGAGGAGAGGGCGGGGACACAACTTTAATCAGTCTCCTAACACTTGTCTCCTGTGGAGATAAATTAAGTGTTGGCTCCCATTTCATTTATAATGGCCTTGCCTCACTGGATGTCACTATAAATTATGCATTCTAAAAATTTAATTGCTGGTTCTAATCATGTATGATATCCTTATAGTATAATTATTTAAAAATAACTTGGCCTAGCTTTTTGCCTTAGCTGAAGGTATAGAAACAGATATGATAAGTGAATACTGAAATTGAGAATGTGTCTCATTTAGCTGAAGTGTATGTGTGCTTGGGTAAGCATCTTCACAGTAACATCACACTGGGCAGTTGATTTTACCATCCCATCAGCTTATCAGCAAAATTCAATGCTGCTTCATAAAAATGGCTCACCTTCTAAATTACACACAGAGCATACAGGTAATTGAGAGGCTTAGTAAATGTGGCAGAAATCATAATTTGCTAAATTGAGTCTGATACATAAACATGAGATTGTCTCATACATATTTTATAAACATAGCTGAGGCCAATTAGCATAGACACAAGTGTCTCATAAGAAGCTAATTTTGATGTGTCTACAGGACTGATACACAGCTAGGGGCACTGTTTGGCCAAAAAAGTACATTATTAATTTGAGCCACACGAATTTTTAATTTACTGAGGTGGCAGCACGTGAGGGTGTGTGTGGGTTGGCACTGGCTGTGCCCCTCACTGTGCAAAGAGAAAGAAACTGCTGAAACTGTAACTGGGTATTAATTAAAAGCTGAACATTAATGATGAAATATATTATACAAACTGAAATTGTTGATAATTACATAGGAGAGATATCTCACTGGACTCGTGAGAACTTATAGTCAAGTTTTTACCCAGATGCTGGCTATCTAGCTAACTTTCAACATGAGCAAGTCAATGATTTTAGCTCAAGCAGGACTTTTAAGAAACTCCACAGACACAAATCTCTCCATTATTTCCAAACAATCACTTTAATTGCTATAAAGCATAGTTTACAACACTACACTAAAATCACTACAGAGGTCACACAGTAAAAAAAAAAAAAAACACAGAATAAACAGAATTTTATGTTCATCAGTTCCAAACTCAGGGTTAACACAGAGATTACCCATTCATTACTTAGAGTAGCCAGTTCGCCTGATCTGGAAGTCTTTTAAAGGTGAGAGGAAACCAAAGCACTTGGAGGAAACCTACACAGGCATGAGGTGAACGTGCAAACTCCATAGATAAAGGCCCCATTCGGTTCAAACCCAGATCCGTCTTGCTGTGAGATGACAGTGGTAATCACTGCACCACAACTTGGAGATAAATATACAAAATGTTCCAAAGAAACACAGCTGACTAAATGAAAAGATTTTGTCACTTTAAACAAACTAGAACTACCGCCGTGCAGTCATGTGCCTCCACACAGTACACAAAACAGTGAAAGTACAATGGTGGGTCAAGAAGCAGTGCTGGGGTGGTATTAATGGTAGTATGTTTGGAAGGTGTCATAGTTTTTTAAAAGTTTATTGAGTCAAAATGGCAGACAAAAACTGATGGTTTGCCACTGTTACTGATACTGAAATTATAACAACAAAGCATGCTTTAAATATATTGTTTTATTTAGCTTTGCTAACAGTTATTTTCAAATAGTATTTGCAAAGATGTTGAAAGCATTTAAAAGGATGCTGTTACAGAGCATGCTATTATTTTCCTGTGTAATATAAATATTTAGGCACTGTCTAAAAGAGGACCGCCGAAAATGTTTGCATTTATTTTAAGTAATGAAACAGCCTTTTTAATGGTAGTAAAAAAGACTAAGCCAATATTGAAATTACATATTTGTAGGCAACACAAATGAATTATAGTGGCCAAGAGAGAGTCCAGATTCGAACCCAACAGCGAAGTTCTAGGCATACATCCAACATAAATTAGTTGGACAAAAGATTAATAACACCACTAGTACTCAAGTACTAGTGGACAAATTTGGACATTTCCAGATGCAAATGGACAGCGAGTCGAACCAAGAGACTTGAATGTTTGCGAAACTCTAAAGGAAAACAATTCCATATTGACTATTTAATAGAATTTGAATACTTATTTAATATATTTATATTTTATGTTATAGTTAATAATTACTAAAATGTTGGAAAATAATGACATGGCTCATTTTTTTTTGCCTGGAGTATACCAAAACATTGACTCAACTCGGAACTATGCTTGGTGGATATCACTGAATAGTCCCTATTTAAGGCAAGAAAAATTGTCAACTGGCTAAAGATTGAATAGACATTAAATTCTGCCCCATTTGTAGAAATGTCAATCCCTTATTATACCCTTAATATATCTCTTAATAAAATTTAATAATGACTTGTTAATATTTGTGCTGGAAAATGTCACTATGTCCTTGAAATTCTGTCGCCTAGGTTATTATTATTAAACATGCAAAATAAACACATCCACTAAGTAACATCACACTGTTTTTTTAATAAACCAGCTGAAATTAGAGGTATACAGTAGAATATCATTGTATATGTAGTTTCTATACTAAAACTAAATATTTACGACCTGCACAGATCTCATATAAGAGAAACTTAGGAAATAGCAATACTTGACTTAAGTCCCTTTAACTGATCTTTGTTAGAAATTGACAGATAAAATTTACAGACTGTGATGAGACCACCTGTATGCGACTCTATCCAAATATCCGTATCATATAGCAATGAAAATCATGGTGAATATATATGGAACATACATTCATGAACAAACATTCATAACTCTTTAGTGAATACCCTGAACTATAATAAAAGGAATGATGTATGTGTATAAAGGAAATTCAGGGAATGAAAGAAAGCATTGTACTTGTAAAATAAAAAAAAAATATTACTTCCTTATAACTACCTAAAATATAGCGGTACCTTAGCTGACCTCGGAATGATACCCTCTCTTCCTTCCTCTCTTCCCCTTCCTCCGGAAGCTCCCTCAAGCCTTCTACTATAATTAGGTTCTTTGAGTGTGTCTGCAAGGCAGAGGTATGCTATGACTCCAGCACATACAGGTCTGTATACTTGCATTGTTAATTTTATTAGCCCTCTGGCAAATACTACAATATTTAACATTCTCATTTTAGCAGTAAACTCTCATTGCCCTTTTCTATTCTTCCAACTTACCTCATCCAAACCAAGTCACACTACTTCACAAAGTGGCCTGGAACACAAAATGAATAGATAGCTAATCGATCTTAAACTCCTATAAATGGTGTCAGCTACTGTTAGATATACTGGAGGTAAGTAGAATAAACTCAGTAATTTAGTCAGAGCTAAAAAAAGTTTAAAAAAAAGTTTAAAAGTTGTGTTCCCAAGATCACGAATCAAGCAGATACTCAGGGAAAATTGACTCCACAGTTAGATGGGCTACAGAAACAAGCCAAGGAGTTCGTTTGAAACAATAAACCACTGTAATCATCGGCTTCAAAGTCAGTCCCTGTAAATATGCTTCAGCTCCAAATATTTTAAATAGTTATTGTCTTAAATATTCTTCTTAGATTTGTATTTGATACTTGTAAAATGTAATAAAAATTATTGACAATAGACTAAATTTACAATTGAATCAACACTTTTAAGTGCAGTTCAGGGACTAATGTGAAAGTAGTTTGTATGCATAGTTTACCATTTGTTGTCTCTTTAGATCTACAACAGCTCAGTGCAATTACGGTTAGTTAGTTACTGAGCAGTTGTGTCTCCCATTTAATTCCTCTCTCAATCATTAAAAAAATGAAAAGTAAATCTGAATCTGAAATTGTTCTTTAAATGGAATCTAGCTATTTTAAGGCAGGAATAACAAAATGCTATTTGCTTAATATATATATATATATATATATAAAATTGACTGTTTGCTCCTCACTCTTTTATCCAACTTGGAGAGGCAACCTGATCCGGCAAGGGATCTAACAGTACTAAACATTTTCCATTTTTTCATTATAGACTCAACCATGCCCCTAGGGAGAGATAAATACTTTTATTTTTTTTGGTTATATCCTTCACCCGATTTGTGCCAATTCACAACATTATACTTGAGATCTTGTCAATGTCTTAACACCCATAGTTGATTGTTTGCTTTCAGCTGCAATTTCAAGCACTGAAAGGCTCAAGGAATAAATGTTTTTTTGCGGAACTACTCGGAATGATTATTTTTCTACTATCTCGAAGGGTGAGCCCTGCCACCCTGTGAAGGAAGCTCATTTCCGCCACTTGTATTCACAATCTTGTTCTTTCAGTCACCACCCAAAGCTCATGACCATAGGTGAGGGTAGGAACATAAATTGACTGGTAAATTGAGAGCTTTGCCTTCTAGCTCAGCTCCCTCTTCACCACGATGGACTGGTACAAGCTCTGCTTTACAGCAGAGGCAACACCGAGCCACCTGTCAATCTTTCATTCCATCCTTGCCTCACTTGTGAACAAAACACAAAGATACTTGAACTCCTACAAGAGTTGGAGGTCCCGGCTTGATGAAGCCAAAAGGAGGACATCATCAACTAAAAGCAGTTACAAGATCCTATGGCTACTAAACCTGATCCCTCAACGCCTTAGCTGTGCCTAGAAATTCTATCCATACATATTATGAACAGATCTGGTGACATAGTCAGCCTTGGCAGAATCCAACCCCCACTGGAAACAAATTCAACATGTTGTTACCAATGCAGACCAAGCTTTGGCTCTGGCAATATAGAGGCCGAATGGCCCATAGCAACGGGTCCAGGATACTATATTCCCAGAGCACAACCCACATGATATCCCAAAAGACATGTACGAAAGCCTTTACCAAGTCCACAAAACACATGTGGACAGGTTTGGCAAACTTTCATGCCCCCTCCAGGATCCTGAAGAGTGTGTAGTGCTGGTCAAGAGTGCTGTGGCCAGGACAAAACCACATTTTTCATCTTGAACCAAGGTTCAACCATCTTCCCACCAATCCTCCTCTGTAGTACTGAATATATTTTTCCAGGTAGGCTAAGGAGTGTGATTCCACGATAGTTGGAACACTCTCTCCAGTCACCTCAACCAAGACAGTCCTACAACCTCCTTCTGAACCTTCAGGCTCTTTTTCTTCCACAGAGGGTCTGTTGGTGGAACTGAGGTCCTCAAAGTATTCCTTTCCACCTCCCGACAACATCCCCAGTCTAGGTGAGCAGCTCCCCACTTCCACTATAAACAGTACTTGTGGAATACTGCTTTCCCCTCCTGAGGCATTGGATGGTGGTCCAGAACCTTTTCCAGCATCCATCGCCTCAGGAAATGTATTTACTTATTTGTTTGTTTGTTTATTTATTTTCAGGACAGTTAAATACAGCTGAAAAATATTTGTTGTATTTCTCTTCATTTTAGGCTGCAAAGCAACAAAATTATTTTTTTTAACTGTGGGTTGTGATATGGTGTTATTATGTTTCTACAGTGACTGTATTTTGTCACTACAGAATTTTACTGGGGCAGCATGTTGGCATAGTGGTTAACACATTCTCCACGCAGCAAGAAGATACTTGGTTTGAGTCGGAGCCTTTCCAGGCTTAGGTGTTTCTCTGTGAAGTTTGCATGTTCTCCCAGTGCTTGCATAGGTTTCTTCCAGGTATTCCAGGTTCCTCCCACAATCCAAATACATGCACATTAGGCTAAATGGCTGTTCCACATTGCCCCCAGGTCTGAGTGTAAATGATTGAGTGTGTGTTTCCCCTGTGATGGTCTGGCGAGCTGTTCAATATATACCCAACCTTTGCTCAATATTGGCTGACATAGGCTCCATCCTCCCCACAACACTAATAGGATTAATGAGTGAGTGAGAGAAAATTTCATTGCTATCTATTGGATTTTAAAAAGAATAGCATTTTTTAGTGCAAAGCCAAATGTTATATCGTGCAATATTTGCAAATTTGATAGAAAATCTGTGGAGATCCTTGACTCAAGTCCACTTCTGGTTTCATGGTTTCTCATGGTTTCTTCCTTGACCCATGCTACCCTCTTCCACCAAGTTTTGTAGAAATTGAGTGTGTTGGGTTTATTGCAAAATCCTTCCTTCACCCACACTTCACCAAACTTCACCCACAGTCTGCACTACTGTATTATACCACAGTTATTGTACCATATTGGGGTTGATTTGTGTTCAAAAGCTGTCCTCCCCAATTGCTACTTGATTACATTATGTTATCTTGAACATGACGCAGCCAGGAAACATCAGCTTTCACGTTTAAGACATTATTTCATTTTGTGTAATTGTGGGTTCTTGTACATAAGTCTCAGTTTAGTGTATCTTGGTGTCTTGTTTTATGTTAAATTTGTGCCTAATCATGTTTTTTATTTCATGACTTTGTTACTTGTTATTTTTGTGTCTAGGATCTTGTTTCAGTTGTTTCATGCTCTAGGGTTTGATTCGATGTTAATGCGCTTAATAAACAAGCCGCAATTGCTTCCGCCTCCCATGTGTCTACCTTGACACCAACTCACAGACAGACACGTAAACAGACAGACAAATCTACTAAAGAAAAACTATGATCTCCTTGGCTGTGGTAATCATCTTTATTGTATTTGATGCCTGTTTTAGAGTAAATCCCTTTGTGAAGATTTTAGTTTAGATTTAAAAGTCTGTCTGTGAGTCTTCCTGGCAAACCAGCCAGCTCACCTAGACAACTAGATAGGGCAGAATACATACAGTAGGGTTGCTCAGAAGTATGTTTACGATAAATACCACCCTGCAGTATACAGAGGTTGACAAATATCGTGGTATAGTCATGAGTGAAGGGCAGGTCTTAGGAGGGGGCTTCTATAAATTCATGCATTGGCATTGACCCTGTTCTTAGCAGAACAGTTAGTTCTACAGGTTACCTGGGTTTAAATACCTTTCCCTTGGGTAATCTGTATAATTGTGCTCTTCCGTGTCGTATTTTAACAGTATTCCTAGCTCTAAGACTGCTTCTACATATGGGTTTAAACGTAGCCTTGTGTTTTACCAGTATTGTTTATTTATTTTTAATTTTTTTGCAATAAACCCTACTGTGTTTGGAGCTTCCCTATTTGTATGTTTGGTTTACTTGTTCTAATAATCCCTACAAAAATGTATAGTATATACATTTTGCATAATGACTTACCTTATAATAATCTGTACATGTGTGCATATGAATAAATGTGGTATGGAGTGAAGTGTGTCCAGAATAGCAACTGACATATAGATAAAAGAATATTAAGAGGATGAAATTGCCTCATGCAGCAAAGAAGCCAAGAAATAGATGGTGAGGAATGGACTGCCTCAAGACTTTGCAAGTGAATCAGAGACTAGCAGAGAAAAGTATGATGGAAAAGAGAAAGAAAATGGAAGCATATAAAATGTGTAATATTCAGTAAGTAGGTGCACTAACATCAGTGTGATGATGACTCCTTCAGTATAATTGCCTTCATGGGTTAGATAGGTCATAACTAACAGGCTTGCTAAACCTCTGTATGGAGGCGCTGGGTATTACACTGTCTGTGTGGACATGCTGTTGATAAAGAAACTCCATTTTCATTTATGAACTCTGTACTATACCACTTTCCTCCAGTCCTTCTCACTTTTACCATTTCTCAATTGTTTTACTTATATAGGCACTCTCCTGGATGCGGGTCACCTAGCCATTGCTCTAAGCACTTTATTGCCAATGCTTTCTACCATATCAAACTGCCATTTATGAGACTATTTTCAGTCCTCATAAAATAGTTATCCTTTAAAGGCTGGCCAAAGCAAAGCATATAT
>JBCNYG010000010.1:6837813-6850924 GCA_039654305.1 Porochilus rendahli | reverse complement strand
GACTCACTCTGGGCAAACATACATAAACATTCACACTCACAGCCTAATGTGCATGTCTTTCGACTGTGGGAGGAAACTGGAGTACACGGAGGAAACACACACAAGCACAGGGAGAATATGCACACAAAAACACCGAAGCTCTGAATCGAACCCAGGCCTTCTTGCTGTAAGGTGACATGCTAACCACTACTCCACCGTGATGCACAGAAATTACATAATGATTTCATATATTGCATTTTATTACACTGTTTTATTTAATTTTATTCTGGTCTCTTTGTCCACCATGTATCCTGTTTGCTCATCACATCAATTAGCATTCCAATGCCCATTGTAAATTGACTACACCTCTGGAGACAATCTTCCACTAGAACCAAGCCGGTATTAGGAACAACGCTACTTTTACACCTTATCAGGACACCCAGTGCCATATTGATAATATATATTTTGCTTATATATTGATGCACTTAATGCTGGGACACAGAATTACCCTGTTATTGTTAAATGTCTTATACATGCATAAAAACAACAATCATACACAGTAACCTGGGCTCAGGATCAAGCCAGGAACCCTGAACCTGTGAAATGACGACTCTACCAACTGTACCATCACACTGACCTGACCTATCAATAATCTCTTTTTGAAGCCAATACTACAACTGATATTCAACTTTAATGTTATGCAGATCTATTTGGTAGAAATGAATATTGAGTTTATTGTTGAAGCAAAGCAGTTAAATGATTATACATAATCTTTTATTGATCTAAAATTGTCTCTCTATGGCACTGCTTCAAAGCCCTTTTTTTCTGGTAAATACATTTTTAAGAGTGCACCTTCACTGACCCTTCTATTGTAACCTCACCCTTGTGGTTGTCCAGATTTCTTTTCTCACTTATCACTCTTCCTTCCTTCCTCTCTTGCTCACACACATGCACACACACAAAAACTCACTTTCTCCCTCTTTCACTTTCCCACTCACCCTCCCTTTACTTTCTTCTCTCTGTCCTCTCTATCTCTTTCTGTGCATTCAGACTGCTGTCTGCTCTTCTGGACGATCAGTGATTTATGTCGTCCCCAGGTGAGCATGTTCACATCAGCATTACCTTCCTTTTCCAAGGCAGGGATCTGTTTCCCTGAGCTCTTCGCTCTCGAGCTCGTACCACTTCAGGGATCAGAAGCTTGCTCCTGCCTCTCTCTCTCTCTCTCTCTCTCTCTCTCTCTCTCTCTCTCTCTCTCTCACTCTCTGCCTGAAAGCCTAATACCAAATGGCAATATTCTGGAGGGAAAGAGACATCTAAAACCCATTGACTTTGAAGATTCATTGACTTCTTGTGATTTGGGCCAGCTCCACTAGTATATAGAGAACATTTTTGGGGGTTGGGAGCAAAAGACAGTTTCGATTCAGGAGACATTTTGAGGAAATTAGATTTTTTTGATAATTTATAACATTAAAGTAGTAATGCTGAGAATACCAAAGGCCATCTTTGTCTGATAGTAAAATATAACATATTTCTTTTCACAATTAAATTTAAAGCACATTTAATATGTACATAGCCTTTAGTGCTACCTCATTCACATGCAGCTACAGTACAGGTTTTAATAAGTCTAAAGGATTTTTTTAAAAGGACTGATAAAATGATTACTAGCAATGCCTGCTGTCTGGCCATAAAATGGCTGAATGCCTCAGTTGAATGTAAATCACATCAAATCCTCAAATGGGGCACTGTTTGTTCTGTCATATCACAGAGAAACTAAACTAACAATGGCAGAGATCAACTGCAAGCTTGGACTAAAATGTACATTTCAATAACTTATTCAATAAAACATACCAATCAACTGTTTCTGAAACCTTTTTAAGATTAAAATGCAAGATTAAAAGCTCATATATTTGCCTATCAGTTTATATACACCCTTAGGCTTTATATATACTTTATGCTTATTTAAAATGGGAACAGTGAGCATATTTACTTCACCAGGGCCAGTGTTACAGGAACCAGTAATATTATTTAATCTCATGCGGCTTCATGTAAAATGAGGAATTTTATCATTGCATTAACCCAGTTGGGCATAGTGATTTCAGAAATGGTATTTCACATTGACATACAGGGCTTGTAGTAAAATATCTATTGATTGGATTAGATATATTATTAAAATATGCACTTGCTCTGACCTAAAAAAAAGTATTTGTATCTAAATATTATTCTCATGCTCCTCATTTTGCATTTGGTCTGTCGAGATCATACTGTGACATAAAATAACCTTAGCCTCGAGCAAAAACTGAATTTCATGAACCAGTAAATCCATAAAGACACCCAAGGGAAAACAGAGAGAAATGTGCATAATATTAAATTATTATGAAATCTTTTATATTGACATAAAATCCTTTAGAACTCACTGAGAATCTTTTCTTTCTTACTCACCCATGAAACTCTGTTTTAAATTATATGTATATTTGGGCATTAAAAATATTATGTGTCTTATCTCCTGGAATATCAGATGTTATCATGGAGAAGCCCACAGCAGACAACAAAACATATGCTATCTTTATGCCTCATAAGTAAACTTTTACTATATGCTTAGGTAGCACAACTTTCTAGTAAACATGTTCAGTGTTGGGAAGGTATTCAAAAAGTGTTGCTTTGTTTGTCTCTACTAGTGGATATATCACTGCTCTTGATCTACATTTTGTTTTGTCATAACAGACAAAGCTGCTTCAGGTGGGAAAAAAAGCAGAACGGTAAAGAATAGCCGAGTGCAAGTCACACTCAAGCTGACACAAAGAACATCTATATTATTGTGATTGTACATAACCCAAACTTATTGTTTACAGATTGCTGCCTTAGTCTGTTACAAGTACATGACTTTTTAGTTTCAGAGAGCCTGTCATTGGCTGACAGGATTGGAGGTAATGTGGCCCTTTGCTGCTGCATCCAGATGCAGGGAGTTTTGACGTGGTCTGTATTTGGAGATGCTTTTCTGCACAACATAGTTGTACAGAGTGGTTATTAGAAATACTAGAGCATTTTCTTCATAGCTTACTCAAGAGCTAGACATTTCGATCCCCAAGAACTAGTGCTCACAGGATTTTTTTTAAGGGGCTAGGGGTTGCACCATGTAAAGTTGTAATATGGAAAACATTGTGGAAAGCTTAATGTGGAGGACTGGCGGATTTTCAGCAGAAGAGATAAAACTATACTAAAAGTAAAAAAAAAAAAACAGATTACCTTATGCAATGAGGTATACAAATTTAAACTGTGTTTATATAAACTTTGTAAGAGTATTCCACGTTAATGCTGTAAATAACATTACCCACACTTTTTAATTAAGCATCGGTGCCCCAGTACCAAGAGAGGGTAGAACTCATGGGAACATGAGCCAAAGGCTAGAAGGTGGGAAGCATGTAACCTTTGTCCATTGATTCCAGATGATCCCTTTGTATCCCTGTGGTTTTCACGCTGGAATGAAAGCCCACTATAAATCTGGAATGGAAATCTATGAGCACACACAATGGTCTAGTGACAGCAGCATTTCACTATAGGAGCTGTGGAAATGTTGTTATAGGCTCATGCATTTTGCGCTGGTTGCTCGTTGAGTGGCCAGAGAGTGAGGTATGTATTTCACAAAGGAAGGTATGTATTGCACAGACAAAGCAGATTTAAAGCCTTAGGATTACAGCAGGCTCAGAGCTATTTCAGACACTTACAGCTTTGACCATGGTATCTAACTACAGTGCGGAGGAAATTGTTAAATCTGAAAATAAAAATGCTTCTACATATTCAACTTAAAACTGCCTATAGATATCAGCATTTGATATTCACGTCAGAAGTCAATTAAAAATAAAGAACTGAAAATCAGGAGATGGTGAGGAAATAAAATGAACAGTAGAGCTGTTGCTCATTAGTACAATGAATTATGCTTTATTTCTTATTAATCGTTTTTTAATCATTTCCAAACTAGATCCCATCAAAGTTGTTACAGCCCCTGTCAAGATTTACCCATCACTTGGTCCTTGTGTCAGCAGTTAATTAGCAGTTAATATAGAGTCTGCTGGATGACAGAGTAATGGACATCAAATGAACAGCCAAAGGAGATGTCTAATTTAGTGCTCATGATGTCCAAGCTACACTCGACCCCCCACCCCCCCAACTACACTTGCTTCATAATTCTCCATACTACCCCTATTCCCTGATGACCTATCCACTTCTATCTCACTTTCACATCATTCCTAAAGACCTGCTGCCACCATGAGGGCTAAGAAGCTCCACCAGGCTCACGCTCAAGCTCCATATGCAGAGGAAAGAGTGGAAGAAAAAAAGAATGTTAACCATGTGGGAAGATAAACTGTCACATTAATATTTAGGCTTTTAGCATTTAAATAAAAATATATTGGTAATTTAAAAATTTTTTTGAAAATGTTTAAATAGGTGGCATGGATGCATAGTGATTAGCCTCACCAAAAGAAAGTCCTGAGTTCAAGCCCTGTGCATGGCGAGGGCATTTCTGTGTGGTTTCCATGTTATCCCTGTGATTGAGTGGATTTCCTTCTGGTATCCTGGTCTCCTCCCACAGTCCAAACACATGCACTATCAGATTAATTAGCTGTTCCAAATTTGCCCCTAGATGTGAATGGTTGTGTGAGTGTGTGTTGTCCCTGTGATGGTCTGGTAAGCTGTTCTGGGTGTACCCACCTTCACCAAGAGTCAGCTGGGATAGGCTCCAGCCTTCAAGTGACCCTAATAAAGAATAAAGCGGTTCAGTAAATTACACAGCATGACAATTCTAAAAAACATTTAAATGTAGCTGACTCTGAGACCCTATTAGAATATTTATTGATAATGAAGAATAAAGATTTGCCTAAAATTTGCACTTCTAAACTTAAAATAGACTTTAACTGTGTCTTCTTAAAATGCTGCTGGATCACAGATGGCATGAAAGTCCCCTGCTGCAGTGAGAGCAGGCCTGTCAGGGTAGACCAGGATAAGAACCTGGGTCTCTGGATTGAGAGTATATTACTCTACTGAATGCGCTGGGCATGAGATGGAGAAGCCAAAAGCAGAGGCTGTCACGAGGGTGAAGTTTAAGTTGTTTAATCAGAAGGGAGTATACAAAAATATCCTAGCAGGCTCAGCCAAAGTCTTTATCACAAAAATACTTTTTCAAAAAGGTCATTAGGATTCAAAAGCTAAGAACAGCAGCAAAGTCAAAACCCAAAAAAACTGTCTCTCAGTTAACCAAAACACAAGGCAAGGTGAAAACAAGTCAGATCTCAACAAAACAGGCTTACAGATAGTTAGACACAGGGCAGACACAATACTCACAGTGAACGCTCAAAGACTAAACAAAGACAAGGGTGAAACCAAGTGCTTAAATTACAACTGTGCAAACAAGACACAGATGACATAAATTAACTATATTAGAACAGATACACAAGAAGGTACATCCACTCTTTAGGTACATCTCCGGACATTCCTAACAGTACAATCAGGAGGCTGAACATGGAAGTCCCGAAAGAAGGGCCTTGTGCAGGATGTCCCTGGCTGGAATCCACGAAGGGTTCCTCCTGTCTGTAACCCTCCCAATAATCCAAGTACTGCAATCCACTTCCCAAACCTTACTGGAGTCCAGAGCATGGCTAATGGTGAATGCTAGCTGACCATCAATAAATCGGGAAGGAGGAGGGGATTAAGGGGTGGGGTCTAGGGGGAAAGAGACCACAGGCCTCAATAAATACACAAAAAATGGAGGGTGGATTTTCATAGAGGGGGCAGTGGTGGTAGGTCACAGGGTTAATCCTCTGACCCACCTTGAATGGGCCCACAAAGCATGGAGCCAACTTGTGCGACTCCACCTTCAAAGACAAGTTCCTGGCAGAGAGCCACATTCTTTGCCTGGGGCAGAAGGTGGTTGCAGGTCTACGTCTATGTTTCTGCTGTTGTCGAGATGTCCTCTGGAGATTGTGTCGGAACCTCCTCCACACCCACCAGGAACGCTGCACAAATCACAGATTCCTGGTCTTGGAACAAGGGGAATTGATAGCCAAACTGGCAATCAAAAGGGGACAAAGTGTTTAGTGCATACTCTGCCCAGGGAAGGTGGGTAGACCAAGAGGCTGGATTGGAGGCGACGGACAGTGGACTCCAGGACCTGGTTGATGTGCCCAGTCTAGCCATTGGACTGAGGGTGGAAACCAAAGGACAGATCTGCCATTGCTTTAATGAACTTGCAAAATGCCCACCAGAAACATGAGGCAAACTGGGAACCCCGGGATGACACAACATCTAGAGCTAGACCAAAACTCTGAAGATGTGAGAACATACTAGTTCAGCAGTCTCTTTAGCAGTTGGTAGATTGGGCAGAGGCAAGAAACAGCAAGCCTTTGAAAAACAGTCAACAATCACTAAATGACTGCATTACCTTCAGATGGATGTAGTCCGATTATAAAATCCAGTGAGATATGGGACCGGGGCCTTTGTGGAATAGACAAGGGATGGAGCAGACCTTGGGGATGGGGGTAGGAATCCTTTTTCTGTGTGCAGGTCAGGCAGGCAGAGACAAAAGCCCAAACATCCTCCCACATAGTAGGCCACCAAAAGCACCTTTGCAGAAACTCCAGGGTATGGTTGTCTCCAGGGTGACAGGTGAGCTGGGAGAAGTGACCTCACTGCAAACCTGGGACCAAACAGGCAGGACCAAACAACACCCCCCCCCCCCACCCCCCCTTGGATAGGGATCATTCCACAGGGCATGTTGTACCGAAGTCTCTATAACACAATGAACAGGAGCCAGAATCTGTGAAACAGGAAGAATAGGTTTTTCTGTGGAGTTGTTGTAATATCCAAGAAAAGCTCAGGACAGGGCATCTGGTTTCAGATTTTTGGACCCTGCTCCGTATGACAGGGTGAACTGGAAACAATTGAAGAATAGAGCCCACCAAGTTCTTATGGTTGGTTCATACTACAAAGGTATGTTTGGTCCCTTCCAACCAGTGCAGTCCAACTGACCACTGATGCACACACACTTTCCAGGCTTGACAAACAAATGGTCTTTCAGCAACTGTTCAAGGACTAGGCAGACATGGGATACATGGTCATGTAGAGATTTGGAAATCTAAATGTTATCCAAGTAAACAAAAACAGATTTGTTCAGAAAGTCCCAATGGACAACATTAATCAGGGCCTGGAAGACTGTGGGGGCATTAGTACATCCAACTGGCATCACCTGGTATTCATAGTGGCCAGGAGATGTGTTGAAGGCAGTCTTCCATTCGCCCTCCCTATCTAATATGGATGAGATGGCAAGAATTCCAGAGATCAAGCTTGGTAAATATAGTGGCACCCTGCAGAAGGTCAAAGGCTGTGGCCATAAGAAGAAGAGGGTATCTGTTCTTGATTATAATTTTGTTGAGCTGACAGTAATCAATACAATGACAGAGACCTCCATCTTTTTTCCCCACAAAAAAGAAACCTGCCCCTGCAGACAAAGTAGAGGGACGAATATAACCTGATGCCAAGGCCTCTTAGATGTAGTCCTCCATGACATGGCATTCGGGAGCTGACAGGGAGTAGATGCGCCCCCTAGGAGGACAAGAACCACTCATGAGATCAATCGCAGTCATAAGGGCGTTGAGAAGGCAAGGCACATGCCTTCTTTTTGCTAAATACCTCCTTGAGATACGGGTACTGGTAAGGAAGCCGAAATAAATCTAGGGACTTGGGTGGCATGAGGGACACTACCAATAAATACATGAAGTCAGCCATGGGGACCTCAAGAAACCTGGCCAAGGTGGTCTATGAAGTTACCTGCTGCTCCATAGTCCTTGAGGGCTTTAAGGTGTTGTTATTCATTTTGGATTTGCTCAGAAAGGCCTTGTTGGAAAGCCACCATCAAGGCCTCTTGGTTCTAGTGGCTTCCTGCAGCCAGGGTCCTAAACTGAATAGCATAGTCTGCCACACTGCCATCGCCCTACTTAAGTCTGAACAGCTGCTTGGCAGATTCTCAGCTAGTGATGGGGTGGTCAAACACTGCACACAGCACACAGTGGCCCAAGCCAGCAAGTTGATTACATAAGCTACCCAAGAGGGATCTGTTGGGAATGAAGAGGACTGGAGCTTGATCGTCAGGGTGGTCTGGTTAAGAAAGCCTCAACAGTTACTGGCAAAACCATTATACCACTTGGGAGCTGGGAGGCGTGGTTCTGTTGTGGGCACAGGAGTTGGAGCTGGAGCTGGAGGTTAAGAAGAAGGGGTGGTGATGGTATGAGGTTGCAGGTTTGTTGCTAGCCTCTGCAGGGTGTGCAAGATTACATTTAAAGTCTGGTCATGCCTGGAGAGTACAGCCTAACGATGCTAAACTGAGGCCTCATGGCTAGACATGTCAAGACATAGGTGGCATACATTAAGTACAATAGAACAGATACACAGGAAACACGCGTCCACAAGTGGTGCCATCTAGTGGCCAAACAATAGCCATCGTCCAGGCTCTGACAAGGCTTGCAGGAACTACCCAGTGTCACTCTTCAAACACCTTGCTACTTTCTTTATACCACTGTCTGACAGTGATGAGATGTCTTAATACACTGCATGGCATTAAGAAAGTAAGTATCTCTCCTTCCATCCCTGCCCCTCTGGCACAACTTACATGGTTTGTCCAAAAAAGCAATTGACAGATAGAGCTGACTTCTGAAGCACAAAGAAAGTGTCAGAAGTAAAATCAGCATATGCCCAAGGAAAGTAATCACAGTAAATGACTTTGGGACCCTTGAAAGAAATGTCAAAAAGAGACAGTGATACTGTCACAAAGGGCAGGTCCACTGAGAGGGATTAACAGAGCAGGCAGAGGGAAGGGCGGGGGGGTCTATGAGTATACAAAATGCCACACTAAAAATTCATTGTACAACAAACATTCATATGAATGAATAGAATAGGATGTGGGGGATAATGCTATATCATAAGGATGCTTTGTAGGAAGGAGCTAACAAAAAGCTGCACTTTGGGTTTGATTTCCGTTCTTGGTTGATTGAGTACTGTGATTGCCTTGATGAGAAATGAATAAATAAGTGATCTTCACCACATTAAAATGAGAGGCTTAACATATATATCATCCAGTTTATAATGGATATGTCCTCATAAGCTCTAATCAAACTATATAATTTTAATGATTAAAGGATTCATGATAAACACACTGTATTTTCAGGAGGCTGTTTAACAAGCTTATGTCTGGTGAAGACCAAACAGTTTTGAATGTGCTATATGTATGTGCACAGTCAGTTTAAAGACAGTAAACTGCAACAATCCACCCAACACCTTATACTTTAATATGAAATCTGACATAGTGAGTATCACTCTCAGTGTAAGAGGTCTATCATAGTATCTGAAGCTGCAGTGGGTATAATGGAATGTTGGCAGAGGCAGTGATTTTGTGAAGTGCAACTCTCTTCCCCTGTCTTCTCCAAGCACACCGACCTCCGCCTCACCTCGCCAGTCACCAGAGCTGAGCAGCCCATCATGCCTGTGTCAATATGGCAATCTGTTTTTTCTATTGCCTCCCTTATCAAGGTTAAACGGAATCAATCAATCATCCTCTATGGGGCAAAAGGGACAGTGAGAAGGGGGGTGCGGAACTTCCCGTCAAAAAACAGAGGGTTATAAATAATACGGAAACAGAAACTAAACACTGTCGTTGTGAATTTGTGGCAAAAAAAGGCAATTAACCGGTAGAGGAAACCTGAAACAAATGTCTTTTGAAAGACCTTTCGCCAAAAGTAAAACAGAGAGACATTCAGCCTCATTTCAGCTGTCTGCACATTTAAATTACATGATTCTGCCAGCTCATGGGTATATATTAATATTTTATGTTGATATATTTCCAGTGAGGTGCACATTTCATCCACTTTGTTTGTAATAAAGTATATGTGCAAATAGCAAAGAACATTTTTGATATTTTCATTTAGCTTTTGTTTTTAACTTAGTGAATATTGATGTGTTATATGCTTACAAAAAACAGCCAGACCTCGTTTAATATAACATTTACACTGCGTAACAGAGTATGTGCATTATGTACACTGAATGGATAGTAACACAGCTTGAATTGTTTGTTTCCTACCGAGTGTGACTGATTTCAAAATTCCACCATGTGACTGAAAATGGACTCTATATGTTTTTTCATATCTACAATTTGCATACAGCTGGCATCATCAGTGTTACACACTTCTGCAGCATGTAAATCCAGACATCTGTGTTTTCCAGTTGAAACTATGCAAAATATTGCCTGTCTTTTTCAGCACTAGCTGTTGACATTCTCTGATAAAACAACCCGTCTCCCCTCCTCCTAATTCTGGTTGAATCCTAATTCGTGCACAATTCAATATGTGATTGTGGGGTTACTACAAAATTTCAGTCATACACAGATTGCCCTCCTCAATGCATAAGATGCACCTTGAGAGCCACAGAAGTTCACTCCCCTTGCTGAGCAGGTCCTTGGGGACTCAGTATGTCAAGCTCTGTCTGGTCCAGGTGTACTGCCAGCCAAGCACCTCTCTTTGTTTTTATATGGCCTTTATTGCACAGCTGTTCCACAGGCTGACTCCGCACTATAATCATCCGCTGAGTGAGTGCAGTTCCCATAATCATCATAGCCACCAGAAAGCTAGAGCACAAAACCAGAGAGGGACATAAACCTATCGCAGCCTGACCAACATCATGGTGAACCGCATGACTTTATGGGATCAGTGATCAAAGTTGTGAGCAGAAGAGTTCAGAAAATCCAAAACCTCTTTTCATTTAGAGGTGTTTCTTGACACTCATCAAGTCCTTTTTGGGTAGGTGAGGACCATTATCTATTAGCTTTGTTGCTAGCATCCTGGTGTGGTTGCATTAGCATGGCAATGCACCATTATGTCACTATAATCATTGTAATACATCTCTGTTCATTTAATTAAGGGATAATGTCCAATTTCATGATGGTTATGAGGTTATAACATTAATTAGTTCTCAACAGATGCTGTGACTGCATAGCTAAGAAGCCTTGAGTATGTTTTGGTGTGGGCCATCCTCCTGGAATTACCCACTCAGCACACAGCACATCTAACGCTGTGGGGAATTCACGAGCCCCATTCCTTCCTCTGTCCCCTGCTCATCTGCAGAAATGGGACAGATTTAAAGAGTATAGCAAGTGAACTTTAAACAGCTTATAGCCGTAGCACATAAAACTGGCATTAAAATTTGTGATTGCAATTAAGAAGAAGTTACATGCAATGAGAATGTCAAAAGCAGTTCTAATCATTTTTATTTGGCTGCTTAATTATTGTTGCCTGTGCCTTTTCCAGGGCCAAATGTTTTATCGTTTCATCATTTTAACCTCTACTTTTGTGTTTTGCCCACAGCAAGAGAAATGTGGTATGTGGAATGTACCAAACACATACTTAACCTTAATGTAAAACTCGCTATAGATACAGCTTCACATTAAATCATATAGATGCTCTGTGCATGTATGATGGTTAAGATGATTGTGGTATGGCAAAGAATATCATTCATCATTGTTAAACCCACTAAAAAGTGAGTACAATGTTCACATGGTAATTTTGGCATCTGAAAGCCATGCCTAAACATACAAGTTTAAAAAGAGTGATAGAGGTGGAAAGGATGCCACTGGGGTGAGGTTGGTGTTGCTGGCCAGCTGTCTGTAATTAATCCCTTTCCAGGTTCCTGGCCTCCATCATCTGTGAGAGCAGTAAAGCCAGAGGACAGGGGCGGCCTTCGTCCAATGCTCAGGGACCCACATCGATAAGATTCATTATGCTTTATTTAATAGTGGATCAGCAACATAAATACATCCACATGAACAATAAAAGAACATATTGGTTTATTCAGGGATCATTAATATCAGAATAGTCAACTTGTTTTCGATCACTCATGCATTAATTCGTTTATTTCTTTGCTAGGATCGTGGGGAGGCTGGTGTCTATCTCACACTTGTGTGAAATACAATTCATTACTATGCCAACACACTTGCCTATTTAAACACACCTACCACCAGGCCACCACTGCCCCACCCATGAATTAGTAATTAATTAAACTGAATTACAAAAGAGGAAATAACACAGTTTTAGGGACACCGTGTGTACAAACCAATAGACATAAACAGTAGGCTAATTTGTTTTGTCCAAATTGCCCCTAGGTTTGAATGGGAGTGTGACAGGATGTTTGGCTAGGATCTGGTTCTGCAAGGGGATTACAACCCTCTCAGGTAAAAACATACACACAGTTTCACAAGTTCTTCCCATGCCTGTGTGTGTTTCATATGAGTTCCCAGGTTTCCTCCCACCTTCCAGAAATATGCCTGTAGGAGGAGGATGTATAGGACATATATGTATACGTGAACAAATGTGAACGAGGGTGTTTACTGTGCCCTGTAATGGACTGATGATGGTGCAACAATTTTTTTCCATGTAAATTTGTAATGCATTGCAATATTTACAATTTTAGTAGCAGTTAGATTAGTAGAGTAGTTTTTTAGTAGAGTAGTAACAGGCAGCATGGTGATGTAGTGGTTATTCTGCATGCCTCATAGTAAGAAGGTCCTAGGTTCAACTTTCGTGTCTCTGTGTAGAGTTTGCATGTGCTCCCTGTCCAATGTTCTGGCGAGGTGCTCAGGGTATAGCGAGCCTTTGCCAGAATCAGCTCAGTAGGGTTCCAGCCTCCCCACAACCTTAGTAGGAATAAACGGTTTGGCAAATGAGTGAGTGAGTGAGTGAGTGAGTGAGTGGAGGAGTGGAGTGAGTTTTTACAACAATTCCTGAAATTTATTTCAAACATGACCTAGGTCATAAACTCTTCAGCCTTAACAATGCAATGTAATGTGTGTAGTAACACGTTTCTGTCATAGCCACCAATAACATTTTTTTAAATTGTGCTATAGTTTTTCTTTTATGAGATCAGACCAAAAGTGCAAGCCTTCTCTTCCTACATGCATCATTGAGCCTTGTGCACTCATGACACTCTTGCGAGTTCAATGACTGTCCCTTCTCGTATCACCATTTGTCAATTCTCATGGAACTGCCTTCAAAAGTCCTTAGCAACCAATGGGTTACATCCCTGCTATTGACTCCAAACTTGG
>JBCNYG010000010.1:6821751-6837713 GCA_039654305.1 Porochilus rendahli | reverse complement strand
TGGTTATAGAACAAATCTTGTTGGTGGTGCAGTAGGTGGGACTGATGCCCCACGGCTCCAGAATCTCCAGTAATCCCAAGCTCAGCATACCGTCTGTGGGGAGTTTTGTGTGCTTTCTTTGTGTAAGGGGATTTTTCCTTTTTTGTCTTCAAAACATGGAGATTCACAAGAAGGTTGAATGTACTATGCAAAATTGGCCCTGACTGCAAACGAGTGTGTGAATGTCTGTGCTCTTGGTGCCCTGCAATGAACTAGTGTTTTCTCGACTCACGCCTGGGAGTTCCTGGGATAGACTTCAGATCTTCGGATCAGGATTAAGCTGTTACTAAACCATCGCAGGGCAGAAACACACTAGCAGCCTACTCTTGATGAAAATCAGCAATGGATCTTTTGCATGCCTCTCAACATAGACAGTGAGAGACATTTGATAACCCAGATAGCTGCACTGGGGGGACAGCAGTGACAGCCCGTTGATAGTGGGGCTTGAACCCCCGACCTTGGGATCAGTAATCCAGCACCCTACCACCAGGCCACCACTTACTGAAGATGTGTGCAACGAAAAATTTAAATATTTATTGCATCAATTATAATCCCATGGTGAGTTGGATTAAATGGTTACAATTGCCACAGTAGTCTAGATGATGGTGGGAGTCAGAAAGAAGAGTCAGATGCTGAAAATGATGTCACAGATGTGTCTTGTCACGTTTACTGTTTCTAGAAGCCTCTCGTTAACCTCTTCAGGTAAAAGCGTGCCACTCTCAGTACTCAGTGCTCATCCCTAGTGGTCTGTAGGAGGAAACAAACAGCCTACATAAAATCTCATGTGACGACTGCACGCCTGTCTTTATCATGTAGTCACTCAGAGTGGTCATGTAGAGCACATTTGCTTAAAATCATTTAAAAATAGCCATTATTTTTTTTTAAAAGCCCCTTATGGTTAATTCTCGTGTTGAAATGAGTATGCCATTATACTGTCACAGAGCTAATGTTTGTATCATGACTTCTGCTTGAACGCTTGGCTAGAATGTTATTTGTGCTCAGAGGAATGGTGCGGGTTAGATTGAGGGTAAAATTTCAATGGTTTCACTGTTTCCATGGCGACTCTGACTTCAGCCTCGCTTCCTATGCTTGCCCTCACTTTGAGTTCACAGCCAAGATGAAAACGTGAAGGGAAGAGTCTGTTTAAGACCTATATCACATGACCAATAATCAACCTAGATATGTTACTCCAGAACCCATTTGTGTTACTAAGTGATACACTTTTTTCAAAAAGCATCTTATATTCCACATTCATTTTTTGGCATGCACATAAAACTAAATAAATAGATATCTTAGTAAATAGAAATCTCTAACTTTGGCAGTTCTTAGGCACTGAAGGTTGATGAATGTTTGGTCATTTTAAATGAGCTCAGTCCTACAAATAGCACAGAGTGCAAATGCACTTTCTGCTAGACATTATCTCTCTCAATCAGTACTGCTTTGGAGTTGAGATAGATGCATCTACAGTAAGTTCCCAGCATTCCCTTTTTCTCTAGTCGGCAGGGCTTTCTATACTCTCTCTCCCTCTCTCATGTATCATGTCCGACTGTGCAGTAAACAGCCTATTAAGTGACCTATTTATCCACGGCCAATTCTGCTGGCTCACTCGCAGCAATTACTTTGGCTGGATGTCGGACTTGGAGTGGCTCAGAATGCTTTGCTCTCAAATTGATGATGCTGCAGCTTCGTTGAGCCTCAGCACACGCGTCCTCCAGATGGGAATGGGCACTCCATTGTGATAATAAGGTTGCTGAGAGGTTAGAGAGAAGGGGCAGTGTGATTGCTGTTTAGAACATCCCGAAAGTGAAGCTGTTCTGTCGTTGGCTCAAACATGTCACACTTTTGACCTGAATCTGATTGCACACAGTTTTGGTTGATGGATTCTTCCAAGAGGTCATTTAAGGACAGCAGTCCCTAAATGTTCGTTTCTGGTGAACCTGTGCCCAGTGTATCTTCAGAGTCTTGTTCATGGCTGATGTAAATTTTTACTGATGTGATCTAATGCTGTTGTTGGATGATACAAATTTAGACCTAGTAGGTTAACTTCAGATGCTAAATGTAATCCAAAAACATATTAATTTTTTAAATAGTATTGTTTAATTTATTTATTTTATTTATTTATTTCCCCTCAATTGTTCTTCCCTTATTTAGTCCCACCTGTAAAGTGTTGCCTCGCTATCACATATGACCAACACCAACCAGGGAGAGGCATAAGCATGCATGTCCCCCCTTCGTGACACGTGATGCTTCCATCTGCATCTTTACGAACCACTGGGCAGACACACTCTTGATCAGCTTAACACACCAGGGGTAAAAGTCCTATCTTTTATCTTTTGTACAAATGAGCTCAGAGACACCCATGACTGGCTGGTGATCACTTTAAGTAAGGAGGTAGTAGCAGGACAGATTGGTGGAATCTTAATGTCCCTGCTTTTTCCATGAATCTGTCCTGCTGCATTTGGGTCTTGACTTTGTGAGGCATTATTTCTCTGGAAAAAACAAAGGTACTTACTTAAATTGTTATGTTATGTAGCTGGTTAAGTGATTAGTTCAGGTAAATCCTTCCTAATAAATGTATATGACCCTCATTTAAAAGTAAAAAGTTTAAAGCAATTTATATATACTGTAAATGTAAGTTTAACTTTTTTTTTCTTTTTTTTAGTTGACGTTGTTTATATTCAGATATGTGACTGAATCTGGCAAAATGAGTCACAGTGACCAAAAATTTAAAATTGAGTTAGCCATTTAAAAGAGGAGTCTCTAAGCTTTAAAAAAACAAATTTGGTGGTAATATCTTGAAAATTGCCCAAGTTATGGCAAAATGAAGTTTGTGATGAGACGCCTATAAATTCCACAGAAAATGGAGAAAAACGCATGTAAAGTTTTTGGCTCAATTCTCATGGAACTGCCTTCAAAAGTCCTTAGCAACCAATGGGTTACATCCCTGCTATTGACTCCAAACTTGGCAGAGGCCTTTATTACATAATTGGCAATAATCTAAACATATATTTAATATTCATATATTTGAATAGATTTCCTGTTTTGAATTTTTTTCACTAGAATCATGTGTTCCCACTTATTCTGCTTTCCCCTTTCTCAACCCTGACTGTATCGCAAACTTATGCACAAGGTGGGGTTTTCTGAAAAGAAATTTTGAGAAGCAAATTAAAATGCTCACCTGCTTCCTTTATGGCACACTCATATATCCAGTACACCTTTGCTTTCGTGTAATGTGATGGAATCAACTTAATGTTGAAGCGTTTAAAACCAGGAACACGTCCGGGTACAACCAAAGCATTCGATTCAGCAAAGCTGACTATGAAGGTAACAACACGAGTACACGGCGCGATTTGCGTCATAGCATCAGCACGGGGTTTGTGTACAACTTTCTTTCATATGCGATTGGTTGAAAATTACCGTGACGTCACTGTAGATGGCAAAAAATAGAAAGCGTGGACAAAATTTAGTTCAATTTGGAGTATTTTTCTCAAGGTAAGCAGTGGTTGTCTTCTACAAAACGCTGTTTTTGTGCATTTAAGCATTCAGTTACCTTGTTGTGGCTTGGCAGGTGAAAATATAGTATGTTTCCTACAAAAATTTACCCCCCAAAAAATGTATAAAATTACACTGTTTCACATAAATTGGCCTATATCTAGAAATCACTACCTGCAACTTCCGACTAATTTTGAAAGATTGGGTCACATATTAGATATCATGTGCACATTACGTCATGTGATCGGCATACCATGCATATGGAATTCACTTTATTCACTTCACCCGTCAGTGGTCAATATTTTTTATGTTATGGCTGATCTGTGTATTATTCTCACTCTGAAACTGTAGCCAAGTGTTCTTGGGTGAAGGGGGTTCCTGAGGAGTTAATGACATCCTACTATGACTAATGGGGAAAGGCCATGACAAAATAAGACAAATGGTTCTGAGTAACTTCATTACCTTAGTGACAGCTTGACAGCATCATTTAATGTGATATTTTTCATCTGTCTCTCATGTGGAAACAAAAGCTTTTGTGGCAGTGTTCCTTTTCCATAAAATGAAAATGGGCAGGTATCAAATCTACCTCTGCCAATCCATACATTAAGAGACTCTTTTCAGAAGTGAAACTTTATTTATTTCTATAATTGCTCTTTCTGTACACAGTACAATTCTAACAAAAGAAAAATATAAACTAAGCACTTGAAGATTGTATTAAAACACAGTAAATCAATAAATGGAAACTTGTTAAACAAAACTCATTAAAAGTCCTATCTTTTGACCAGTGGATATAAGTATGCTTCTGTTAATCACATTTACTCCAAACATTGCATAGACCTGATCATGTTATTGATTGTGGCCTTTGAAACATTGTCCCACTTTTCTTCTATAGCTCTCAGATATTGTGCACCTGTCCAGAGCATCCTATAGATGTTCAGTAAAATGTTCAGAGGTCATGTGATAACTGGGACATTTTGAGCTTCCAGGAAATGTGTGAAGAGAAGTGAGCTGAAATTTTTTAATTGTGCAAACCAATAACACTGTCAGTGGCACACTGTCTCTGTGATGTAAATTGTGCTTATAGTTTTGTTCAGTATAAATGTATTTACAGTTGCGATTATTATACTCATTAAAATAAGTACATCCCATGAAAATTGTGTTGTTTTTTTGTTTGTTTGGGGTTTTTTTAACATATATTTCTAAACATTAATTTGATACAATCTCTACAGATAAAGCCCCTGTCACATATTAACGATTTGCATAATTTATGCCAACCTATGACAAAATTCTGTTAAACGCTGGCATACCATGAACTATCAATGTTATTTCAGTTTTAAATGTATACATAACTTATTAGTAGCTTATCCATGGCATCGAAAACTTATATGGAATCAACGTATATTGACTTATGTAGACGATTGATAGATATTTTTTTTTCCCATTCCTGTGTATACTAAGCAGCATTAAAAAACAAAAACAAAGTCATTATAATAACTGACATGTAAGGGTGAATGACATTGACCCACTGGATATGAAGCTATGTTCTGTCAGAACAGAAAACAAAGATGGCAGCTGTACTTGAAAACATGAATTAATTTTTATTCATTTTCTAAGCTGCTCAATCCCGATTAGGGTCACGGGAAGGCCGGAGCCTATCCCAGCCGACCCCGGGCGAGGGCGGGGCACACCCAGGCCCTCACAGGGCCAACACCCACACAACCACCCACACTCACTTTAATACCTCTTGGCAATTTGGAACTGACAACCCGCCCACTGTGCATGTCTATGGACTGTGGGAGGAAACCGGAGTATCCAGATGAAACCCAAGCAAGCATGGGGAGATAATTGATAGATTGATTTAACTGGAAATTCTCCATTATGTCAAAGAATGCTGGAAGGTAATGTGAGGCCATCTGTCTGAAAGTTGAAGTTTGACCAGAATAATGATCCTAAGCACACTAGCAAATCCACCAAAGAATGGCTCAAAAGGAAAAACTGGAGTTATACATTAGTCTATTTAAAGCTCAGATATAAACCCTATTGAAATTTTGTGAGGGGAATTAGAAAATGGCAATGCATGCAAGAAATTCCTAAAATATGTTGCAACTGATAAAAGAATGGTCACAAATTTTAGCAGTCCGATATCTAATAATTGATGCACAACACTTGCAAGACATTTCTGCTGAAGGGAACAAGGCTAAATTAATACAGGGAGACTGGTTGGGTAACCCGGCAAATGTCAAAAAACCATGTCTTTGTTCACAATTTTTAATGTCACATGACTTTCATTGTGCACACATCATCTCAATATGGTGTCCATGTTACAGTATGTGCAATTGATATGCATGCTGTGTTCTATTCCACTTCCAAAAAGGTTTTGCTATGTTAAAACTTCCAGTGGCAAAATATCCCGAACACATGAAGTGAAGGGAGGTTTGGCTAAGAGAGATCACGAAGATCCATACAAAGATTTCAGAGTTTTTGAAGTTGACACACAAAAGCAGGGTGTTCACTTGTGAGAAACACTTCAAACCTGATGACAGAGATATGTAAGTAATCAGAAAATCTACTGAAATACATCTCTTTAAACGGGCAAACTTTTTTGCAGTGAGCTGTTCTATTTTTTATTTGACACCTTACTAGGCATTACTAGGTACTCAGGCCCAGGAGAGAGGCGAGAAGTGTTATCTTCCCGGGACTCAGAGGTCTTTTATCCAGGGCCGTAACTGTAAGAGGTGCAGGGAGTGGATCAAAAGGGATCTGGAGTCTCTTGACAAAGGAAACATCCATAAAGTTCCCTGCAACACCTGAATCTACCAAGACCTTGAGATTACGCTTATGAGAACCCCAAGTGAGTGTGAGGTGGAGAACATTTATGATCATTAACAGGCTCTCGTGTTGAAAGTTCATCCTGGAGCATCTCAAAAAGATCGTTGTGGAAACACACCATGAGAGATTCATTGTTCCAGTCACTTTCCCCTGCAATCGTACGAAAGTGGATATGTGCATATTCCGCTGCACTGTGGCTGCCCTGCCAAATAGACAACAGTCATTTAGATGCATCCCGGCCACTAATGGGGTGATCAGAGACTCTTTTGTATTATTTTCCAACTGCAGAAAAGCTTGAACAGAATGGGTGTTGGGCTTCCCATACAGATGTTGCCCAGGAGAGGGCCATTTCTGAGGGAAAATATGATGCCTGTAATTCAAATGTAAGGGAACACTGAGTAAGGAATCCACAACAAGCCCTGGGGTCTCCTGAAAAGTATTGAGGTGGACATAGTGATAGTTCTACAGGAGGGGCTAACACTTGAGGACTTGGTAGAAGGTCAGAAAAGCATAAAGCTCCAGCTAACTCAAGAAATCACAAAACAAAGCAAAGCACAAGAAATAATTCAAAGTCATGAGAAAAAGATCATAGACTCAAAGACTAACTTGGGCGCTGGCTCCAGAGCAACTAAACACCATACTAAGAAACTGAAACCAAGCCACTTAAGAACACCTACTCAAAGAGTCACATGTGAACACAATAACGCTAATTAAAAGAGAGCACGTAGAGTGAGAGAACTCAGAGGGGACCTCTAGAGGTCAAAGGAACAACAGTCCACCATACTGACAGATTTTTTTCATTCTTGCATGTATTTTTTCATGGTTATTAAATTAATGAGTATGATTAAGCCCTACATGCCTTGTAGGCATAGTTTTTTCTTTTTCCCTTTTATTCTTTTTTTCTCACTTATATATGTGCAATGTAACAACAAATCAAGCCTAATAGTTAATAAAACAAAAGTATACACTATGCTCTCTAATTCACAAAGAATATACTGGGTAAGAAGACAACAAATAAATACTGGCTTCCTTTTGGTGTGAAATGATTTAAATAAACTCTAAATAAAGCATAAAGCTACTCAATATCAGTATGGTAAATTTTTCATGACATGGGGTTAGTAGGTCCACTGTAATCTCAGAAACAGAGACAGCCCTTAGTGTTAGTTGTCTGCTTCTTTGACTGTCACATGCATTATTAAATGTCTGCTATGAGTTCCTCTTCATATGGGAAGCTTTGGGTTGTTTTGAATTTTTCAAGGAATTACACAAATTTAGTCCAAGAACAGTACAGGCTTTACATAATGCATGAGCCTTCTGAGAACTGAGAATTCTCATAGGCATTACATTTGTTCAGTAGCATTCAACAATGTTAAATAACAAATGATTGTAGTCAGGAATGACTTCTGCATTCTCTGAACGTTTATAGATTATTTTGTTTTTGATAACCTGGCATAGAGAACTCCTGCATTATTTCTTGCCAGTTTTGAGCATTTCCATTCATACTCAGATGGCACCTGACAGTAACCCTAAATAAGGTACAGACCGTAAATGAAGCGACATGCCTGAGTAATGATACAGTTTGCCCTTTTAAGCTTTTCAGCAGAGGTATCAACAAAAACACCTCATGCACCTTAATAACAAATGAGCGATGCCAAGAAAACTGATTCTCAGTGACTCATAGGGAACAAACGCTACGATAAATTCCATAACCTACAGAAAGACAAAACATATGATGCTGTGTTTAATATCAGTTTTGTGAGGAGAGGTGACATCAGAAAATGTGAAAATGTCAGTACTTCAACAGCCACCTGCAAAAACCCTTTCAGCACAATTAAGACAGGCCCGAATCACATCAGGTAAAAAATAAATCTGCCCGGGCCAGGTCGTGCTGTATGATTTGGCGTCTTTGAGGCTCATTTGTGTGTAAATGTAGCAGAGCCCAGCTCGTGCCTGCGCTGTGTTTAAGCCTCCTGTGCTGTGCTGCCTCCCTCTGAGAGGGAGAATCCATCAAACTCTCCTGAGAATAGCCAGCAAGAGCAGCTGCCACCCCTGTGAGGCAGAAAAAGTGTTGTAGCTGCAGATTGTGTTATTGTTGATGCTTCTCTACTTGTTCCTCATCCTTTCCTCTCTCAGTCACTCTTGCAAACTTATGTGCTATATTTGCCTGATGTAGTGTTTCTATCATTATGGAGAATGGGGCTTGGGCCATTACACAAGCTACAATCCAATGCAAATGTTACTGAAATTGTACTGCGACTCTTCCTCAGCTACGGCACCAGAATAAGAATTCCCAGCACTTTTATTAGAGGGAATCTGTTCAGCATTTTGCTCAGTCCTAACTTTCCCCAGCAACAGCAATGAATACGTAAATGGTATGCATAAAGGGTGTTTATCACCTTATAAACTGGCTTTTTTTCTTGTGCCGATGAAAGATTTGTAGCGTGTAAGTACTGTGAGTGACTGGATTTAATTACAAGCATATTTGCATGCATGCAAGATATGGCAACAGTGACACTTTTTCTTGGTCCTGCTTTATAATTCAACAACTGTGGCCAGGGGTGTTGTGGTGCTGGTGGTGAACTGGTTAGGGTACTGGGCTCATGAATGCGAGGTTGTGGGTGCGAATCCCTGTTATACCCTACTGTGCTAAGACCAAAGGGAGATGGTCTTAACCTTCAAATGTGCCTCTGTTCACCTAGCAGTATTAATGGGTACCAGTGAAAATACTGGGAGAGTAACCTGCAATGGACTAGCATCCCATGCAGTAGGAGTTGAACTCCTAGTCACTTCACGATACAGAAACTGGAATAAGCTCTGGCCTGATGAGCCATAGGCCTCAGGTATAATCAGTCTTTATTAAATGGTTTTAACTTTCCTTTTTATTTACTTGTTGTTACTGAAAATATGCCTTAAGATGAATAAGTGAA
Organism: Porochilus rendahli; assembly: GCA_039654305.1. Taxonomy (NCBI): domain Eukaryota; kingdom Metazoa; phylum Chordata; class Actinopteri; order Siluriformes; family Plotosidae; genus Porochilus; species Porochilus rendahli. The sequence continues at coordinate 6,828,426 of JBCNYG010000010.1, read as the reverse complement.
TGCTTGGATTTAAAAGACTGAAGATTATATACATACTTTTGGAGACAACAATCACTTATAACTATAATGTTAATACTGGGAATACGTTTAATTAAAAAACATTTTTTGGCCTGAAATATTACTTTATCAATGAATGCTTCAGGGGTAGGGTTTTAAAATAATAAAAAATAAAACGTATCATAAATGGGACAATGTGTTCTTCACTTGTCCTGCCTAAGAGCTGAGCATATTCATATAATGATTGGTATACCTCTCAAAGGGACAGAACTTTACAAATAACTGTCATTTATTGAACCAATAATGACTTAACCGACATGACTGAAATCTCAAACTTAAACATATTGGCTCCAGTCAGTTACAGACTGCTCACTGCTTCAATTGTCAATTGCTTAATCCATAATTAAATTTTACACAAGTAGTATAAGGCATGTGATGTTTAGTAATTTACACTCAATTTTAGATTTTGTATTATTTATAGGACTGGTTACTACCTATCAAACCCTTCTTCAATGAAATTTAGCTAGGAATTTAGCAACATGGCAGACACTATCAATTTAGACAATTTCAGAAAAGATTTTTGATGCTGGAGATGTGGATATACTTAAGAGAATTAAACAGGTCAAGATAAAACAGAATATGCATATACATTCAATCCAGATACACATACTTTCATATTAATAGCATTTAAAAAACTATACGTAGGATGTCTAAATGCTCGGTGTGCATTTAAGAGTATTCAAACAGTACTGAGATGATCCAAGATGAGAGCTACCACTCTATACTACACTAGAGGTAAAGGTGAAGTCTGTTTGGCTTTTACACCCAACCCCTCCCATCCACTGCTGAGTGGACAGAGGCACACTTGTTTTTGGGACCATGCCCAGTGGCCATAACATTATGACCACTGACAGATGATGTGAATAACATTGATAATCTAGAGTAAAGTGGAACTTGTTAAGGAGTGGGATGTATTTAGCAGCAAGTCAAAAGTCAGCTCTTGAAGTTCATGTGTTAGGAGCAGAAAAAATGAGCAAGTGTTAGGATCTGAACTACTCTGATAAGGGCCAACATGTGATGGCTTAACAAAAGTGTCAGAACATCTCCATATTGGCTGGTATCGTGGGGTGTTCATAATATGCAGTGCTAACTAGCAAAAGTGGCCCAAGCAAGGACAACCAGTGAAATAGCAATAGGGTCATGGGTGCTTAATGTTCACTGACATGCATGGGGATCGAAGGGAAGTTAACCTGGTCTGTTTCCACGCTCCGTTACTGTAGAACAAATTAAGATAAGATAAAAAGATAAGATGCCCTGCAATGGCCTGGTGAGCTGTCCAGGGTGTACTTTGCCCTTGCCCAGTTGGCTGATATGGGTGACCCTAATTAGGCTTAAGCAGTTCAGAAAATGAATGAATGAATGAAAAAGATAAGATAAGGTAATATAAGACAAGACATGCCTAATTGTGCCCTCAGGGAAGGCTTTCTTAGGCTTAGTGCTTTAAGAGCAACAACATAAGAGTTAGAGAATTTTGAGCAGAGCAGTGATACCAGAAGTTAATGCTCTTTTGGCGGCACAAGGGGGACCTGCACAATATTAGGCAGGTGGTTTTAATGATATTGCTGATCAGTGCATACTTCAATAGCATGCTGTACACCTGTGTTTCCTCTATGTTAAAAACCACCTGCTATACAATATCATGGCCAGCTGTCTCTGAATATTAGATACAATATAAATTATTCTTTTATTATAAAACTTGGAAAGGGATTGCTGTGTGGTCTACTACAATTTATTTATTTTTTGACCAGAATGACTATAAAATCCAGCATGTATTTCACTTCAACCTGTGCTCTCATGCAACAATAGCATCTTCCATTTTATTGTTTTTTGAAAAACCTTTCTGAAATTAAAGCTTGAGCTCAGAGGCTATTTCATCCCCTTTCAGCTGAGTGAAGTCAGGTCTCTTCTGAGGAAAGGTTTTGCTGACAGGTCAGAGGCCATGTGATCGGTCAGCTCAGTGAAGTTGACGAAAAGGGAAAAATGCATTTGTGGAACGGATCGGAAGAACATTGTCCGGACTCTGTGTGCATAAACATTGTTTCAGGCTTTTTTCTCTGGAGACAAAAAAAGTCTCCACCTGCAACTAAGCAATAGAAGTGCACTGAGCTTCTTGTTACAACATCAGAGATCAGTCAATGAATCTATAAGCCTTCCACGGTCCTTTATTCCAGCAGTGACATCGGAAAAGGGAGGGGTGATGAAACAGGATATAATCAATCTTTCCAACAACTAGGTTTTTAAAAAGTTTCCATAAAAAAGTTCACTTTATCATATTATATATTTGTCTCATGTCATCCAGGCTTTGATGAAAGGCATAAAAAACAAAGTTGATCACGACTTATAATCTATAAATTAAGTTATGTACTGGGGAAAGAAAGTACACTCTCCTTCAGTTCTCTGTTTTAATTTATCGTTATAAATAATGATTTCGTGGTCCCCACCAACTACTATAAATTAGCAAAAATAACCTCAGGTGACATAAAAAACCGACAATAGATTTCAGTATTTTTTGGCAAAAAGTAAAACCAACAAACCAACCAGGGGGAAAATAAGTGAGGTGTTCTTAAGCACACTGGTGTGTCAGAAGAATGGATATAAGCTTCAAAAAGACTCACAAACAAGACAGTTGAAATTTAGGGGAAAAAATCTCCCGGTTTCCCATTTATCAACTGTTTCTATGATCCTGTGCCCACTGTAGCCTCAGATTCCTGTTTTTTGCAGACAGGAGTGGATCCCAATGTGGTATTCTTCTGTTGTAGCCCATTAACTTCAATGTTTGATGTTTTATGCATTTTATGATACATTTCTGCTTAACCACGATGAAAAATGCGCTTATTTGAGATGCTATTAAAATCCTTGTTAATGGCTGCTGTGTATAAAAATCTGCATTTCCTGAAATACTCATACCAGCCTGTCTGACCTCAACAACCATGCCATGTTCAAAGTCGAATTTATCTTCTCTTTCTTTGAGTGTATATACATTCACAGAAAAATATGATTTTCAAAAAGTTTTATTATTTCCTTTAAAGTAATTATAAAATATTCAGTGCAAAAAAGTTACTGCAACTTTTTTTCTTACTGATGTGCATAGACATTAACATTAAATCACTGTATGGTTTCTCCGGATTCTAAATAAATATTATTTACATTATAATTAACATTATACATAATATAGCATGAGGTTTTTTGCAACTGGATCACACTGACTGACTTTTACAAACAACAAAGTCTGTTGACTTCATGTAAGGGCTGCAATCATTTTCTCTGCATGCGATTAAAACACTGCCTTTTTCTTCTCATCTATACATCTTTATGCAAATTGCACCTGGAAAGCAGGGAAGGCTAAAAAGCAAAGAAACCTTTTTTCATCTTCAATTACAGCCTAATCTTTGATGGAAGGAATAAAAACAGTGTACAGCATTAATTAAGTGAATAAAAAACAACAAAATTCTGAAACAAGGAACGATGCCAAATACTATTGTTCTTTCATGCATATTGATGGAAAGCATCTGCAACAAGTACAACACTGATTCTTGTGTCTTTCTTAAGTGCCCTCCCTGTGTACTTTTGCTAGGTCAAAAAAATAAAAATCTAGAGCAGCCTGTTTAAAAATATTTAACATTGCCTGAACTCTCACCTTCAAGTACAGGATAACAGATTCTTATGGGAATATTGAGACAGCACTGGAAAGATTCTGCTTCAGCATTAAGCTATCCTAAGCCCTCTTTCTGTGGAAGGCTCTATACATTACAGTCCACCTTCTCTAGATATCAAAAGTAAACAGACACCCCTCAAGTTTTAGCTGTGAAACTCGTTTGATCAGACTTGTTAATCTATTATCATTTTTTATTTTAGATTACATTATATGAAGTGTTTAAAGCAAATAGGTATGCCAATAACCGCATAAGCATAAGCATTATCTGATTTTCAAAGAGGGCGTATTGTGGGTCAGTCTGAGGGTAGATTTAGCCAGTAAGTCAGATTGCACAAAACCTTGCGATTTCTCTTGCCACGGTCAACAGAGAGATTGTACAGTACACAAGAAAGGCAAGAAATCTTTGCTGTAGAGCAAGTGATGTTGCAGAGAAACTCCGAGTTGGAGTATTGTTAAAAGGTATCTCCATCAACTTTGCTGCTATGTATATATTTTATAAACCTTATAAATCTATTAACTTTTGATATATCATCATAGATAAAAAATAAGAAATCATCTTGGTTTCATTGTACTGTAGGGTGGGCAGTTTTTATATGGGGGGGAAAAAATCTCCTTTTTTTTGCACACCATCTTATTATTCTTGGTTTGATGAAAAAATTAACCAGTAAAAATTTTTAGGCCAAAAAAATAAGTCTGAGTGGTCCCCCAGAGCCCTTCAATTTAGCACATTTTGATTAGTTTGATTTGATAAGTTTTCCTTAACTTTATTTTCTGGATCAATAATCCGTGTAACATCTAATTAAACCATGTAAATAAATAATGAAAAGTGTTTTAATATATGTAAAGTGTAGTTTTATATATGATGGCATGTGATACTATATTATTAACTATAACTTGTGTATGTGGGGATGGAGCCCTCACATTATACCTTGCCTGTGGAACAAGCTACCAGTTATTAGTCACTCCAAAGTCTAGTAAACAGTGGAAGGAGGTTAATAACATGGTAGAGGGACAATGAAAATTTTGACCATATTAAGCACATGAGCATCAAAACTGGACCATGAAGTAATAGAAGCAAGTGGACTAGTCTCATGAATCACAGTTTATTTTACATCGTATGGCTGGGTGCATGTGTATTGTGTTTATTAACAAGAATGTTAACAGGAACAGAACAAAGCAAACCATCGCAAAAGTGTGATGTTCTTGGCAATGCTTTACTGGGAAACACTAGGTTATAAAATCTATGTGACTCTTGATAAGTATATCTTATCGCATGTGATTCATGTGTAAGCAACAGTAAATACGGAAGTTATGTGCATATGAATAGCCAGACATACCATTCTTTCATATAAAGTGGTACACCCTTTGACAAATTCATGTCCTATTCTTGCAAATTTACACACTCACAAGAGTGAAATGACAACCATTGGTTAATGCCAAAATGACATCTGGTTAATGCAAACCATTAAGTTGATTTTAGCAGCTTGCATCTTTAAAAATAAAAGTAAAAACCACCTGATAATGAAAATATATGTACATGCTTAACAAGAGAATCTGGAAGTTTTATTTTACTTCAAGAAAAAACTGGCCAAATATTTCCAAGTCCAAATCATTTGGGTTTAACTTACAAACCACAGGGTTTATAGGAATTACAGGATGTGCTATGAACTCCTTGGTGTCAAATACCCGAACCTGAACCTCACTGGTCTTGTGCAGTCCATACCTTAATGGCTTAAAGTAGTTATGGCAAGACAAAGAGGACTAAATCCATAATAGGCATGTGGTTTAAATGTTATAGATGATTGATGTATATAAATATTGTTATGGATAATCGGATGTATTTAATATAAAATACTTTAAATCATTTAACCTTTGAGTGAAAAACAAAAAAAGGATTTAAAAGAGCAGTGGTATTTTACACACTCGAATTACAAAAAAATAATAATACTTTCAGCTTTTACTCCCAAAGCATGCAATTCACCTGAAACAATGTTAAAACTGCCCTTGTTTACTGACAATTCTCTAAAGGACATTTTATAAGTCTCAACTTCTCAGATGAATATACATGGTGTTCATAAAAAACAACAATGATACTACCATATTTGTCTTTCCCAAGAAGAATGAGGGGATGCTTGAAAACAGGTTATTAACTTCAGACCACATTCACAAATACAAGCTCTGCATTTAGGCAGGGGAACGCAAATTAACCTGAGGTGCCATCTGCAATCAAGCCTAATTTCAATAACACAGTGTTTCGTATTCGTGTGCACTCCCATTAGCATAATCAAGCAGCAACAAAAATGTTTTCCTGAGGATAATAGCGCATTCATCACATGCACATGTGCATGAGAAAATTATAGAGAGAGAGACACAAGAGTCCAGATTACATTGGCGCCTCCCATCAACATCAGACGACCGGCCTATAGGCCAACTTGTCATCTGCCCTGATCTGAAATGAGAGGAGATTATGAATACTTACCTGCTAAGTCCATACCAAAGTTGGTGGACTATTATGATACTCTACATCTTTATTTTACACAGGATTTAATAACTTGTCAAAAAATTCAATTTCCCTGTTGACATTTTCATTGAGAATTCTACAAAGCACAAACTTCCACTTTGGTGAGCTCACCAATGGGATGAACATGAGGTGAACAGACTCTCTAAAGACTGGCTCTGATAATATTTCTAATAATACGGTGCCATATGCAGTTCCCTTGGGTGCACATCAGCCCAGAAAGTGAAAGAAGAAAAAAAGGAAATGCTGCTTCAGTGCAGCTGCTTCAAGTGACACACTATATTCGAAACTGCATACCGCACATTAAACACCCACAAACCTGGCAACATATCCGAGATGGGACTTCTTTGGCCCTTTAATTAGATCCCAACACGCTTACATGTTTTATTATATAGTTTCTTATGTGATCTCAGTGCTCTCTCTCTCTCTCTCTCTCTCTCTCTCT
>JBCNYG010000010.1:6791579-6804228 GCA_039654305.1 Porochilus rendahli | reverse complement strand
CACACACACACACACACACACACAAAATCAGTACCCTAAACACACACACACACAAAATCAGTTCCCTAAACACACACACACACACACACACACACACGAACTGAACTATACAAAAATCTCTCTCCCTCTCTCTCTCTCTCTCACACACACACACACACACACACAAACACACACACAAACACACACGCACACTTTTTCACCTATCTTACACACATTGTTCACTATTTATTGCACTACCCCTAACCATGTCATTATTTCATTACGCTGCTATGTTTATATTTATATCTATGTCTATATTCAATATACCTATATATAGTGTACCATTTTCTGTACATCATTGCTTTTATTCCATCTCGATCTTGATCTCACAAGATTTTAGAGACATTCTGGATTCAGAAACATGTTCAAATGCATCTTGGTGAAGTAGCACAGGTTCAGGCTAGCAGTATAAATTCTGGCTTTTAAAAATGGTGATCATGTAAGTATAATTTATTTGCTTGTTTGTTGGTAAGAAGCTCAGAAAACATCTCTGAGAAGTGTTCATGACAGTCCAAGTCAACAACTTAGGTAACAAAAAACAGTCTCACTGGAACTGTATAAATCGGGCAAATAATCTTCCATGTAATACATTTTAGATTAAAACCTTTTTCTTCCCAAATCAGTGACTGAGAGATTCTTTCGCCAGAAATGCTGAACTGCCCCTGCAGCCCTAAAAATGCTGATCAAAGAATCATTATATCAGTAGTAGAGAGTATTTTTGGCCAACAAAGTTTTTCATTGCTTCTGCTGAACTTTTAAAATACCACAAAATAAAGAATTACTGCATGGGAATGATGCAATCTGATTGCTTTACTATCTCAGGATGGTTAAAATGTATTCGTCAAAGATGAGGTGGACATTGCTGAATTAAACTATTTAATTCAGTGTCATCCACCAAGCTTGAAGTGCATCATTGTTTTAGTATATACTACATAGGAACAGAAAGAAAAAGCACAGTAAACAAAATTGTTACAATTTATTCTCAACATTTTTTAAATCATTAAAGATGCAGTTCAGCTCTGACAACACGCACGAGCGGGTGCATACTAACAACGTGATGATAAAAATGTAACGGTAAAAATCTCTTTAACACTCTTCACGTTTTTATAGATTATATTTACTTATTTTAACTATGACAGAGGCAGGTACGATGAGCTCTGTGCTTTGGGCAGAGATAAGTGCTTTGCAGCTAACAGCATCTGTTTAGCCTACTGATTCAGAGCTTAATACACACTACATGGAAACATAAGTTAAACTGCACTCCATAAATGTGTTTCATACCAAAAGAAAAACAAATAAAAACAAGATTTTTTACTTGAAATTATAATTGTTCTATTGTAAAGTGTGATAATGATGACACCACCTGCCCAAAGTGACCGTGAAAAACTGTGTCCGACAAAAGTGTCCGACATATTGATTAAAGCTTTTTCCCAATGGGGGAAAGCATTCTTATTCTGAAATTGTAGACCAGTCAGATTGTGCTGTTCCTGTGCAACACATATATAAAAAGGACTGCTATCAAAGGATTGCAATCTAAAGGAATACAATTAGCTTTAACAAGCTTTAATGTGCATCATCCTCAAATCCTGACAGTATAAGCAGTTTATTCATTTACACTAGTGTACCATTTTCTGCAGCTATGGTATTCCTTATCAGGATCTAAATACAAACACTAAATTATAATATTTGGCTTTAGATAGCTGTTATACATTTAAGCATTTGGAAATGTAAAGAAAATGAACAGCTGTCTGAACATTTCTCACAGTAGGAGGTGTCTTCAGTGGTTTAAGAAAGTTGGGAAAATTTCCATACACAGGTGTTTTTAGTGAAATGAGCAATTTACTGAACAACACAGAGAACATATCCGCATGAATAAAACATCGGCCCAGTTCCAGCCAGGAACATAGTGGACCTGACAGAAAAATGGCACACACGACCAGACGAAAACATACACACTCAGCTTGAATGCCGTGGTGTATTTCTCTTTTTACTTGGCTTAACATCTTATACATTGGTGTGCTGCAGCAATTTATTAAATACTGTCAATGATCAGTGATAAAGAAGTGGAGGGAAAGATTCATTTCTGTAACAGACTCAGATAACCTGCTGTATTTGGTTCCACTGCTCGTTTGTAAATAGATAATATGTTCTGTTACTAATATACAAAAAGACTGGCTTCAGTTCCAATTAGAACATTGGAGTTTGATCATGTTGGCAGTGCTTTATTCATACAACATGCATGCAGCTCTATGTATTTGGGAAAAAGTGTATTTAATGGTTATTTTATCCCGTGACCTTTAAAGGAATGTTGTGAGAAGATGGAAAAGCACAGAGTATGACTTGGGTATTAAGTCCTTTTCCTTTATTTACCGCAGTGCGATAGTATGTAGTACTTTTCTCTCCCAGTCATTTCACACCAACAATCTCTGAAGAACACGACAGCTGTGTGCCCATGGAGACAGTTAAAAAAACAAAAAACAAAGAAAGAACAAAAGGCAAAGCTATTAAGAGGCAAGGTATTATGTTTGCACGTGGTGAAATTTCTGCCTCTTATCTGTTCTGAACAACACATTTGTTCAAAACAACCACGATCAAAACTGTGCCATCTAAAAAAATGCAATCAGAAATGTTTAGGTTGCTGTGACAGCATGTCTGTCTTCATCATTGGCGGCACAAACAAAGCCTTTCTTCCATCTCACAGGAGACGAGGAGGATGCCGTTCTGCAAGCCCCACAAGGCATCCATGCTTTGTGAAGATCACAATTATTGGCACCCATGTGTGAAAATATTATGTTTGTAGGAAGCTGTTCCCAGTTTTTCTGGTATTACGCTCCTGGGGAAAGGGGGGAATAAAAGCCCACTGTTTGAACAGATTGTCAAACTGGTCCATGGAAAACCACAGGAAAAACTGTATCAAAGATGTGTTGAACAATGAAGGCAGACTTTGGCATTTTGCTACCATTGCTTTCACAGTTTCACTCAGGCAAGATAATGTCCTCCTTTTAGTTTGCTGTCTTGGCACTAGGTATTTTTGTCATATTCAGAACAGACAAAAAGTACATAAAGAAATTTAAGAGAAAAGTGAAGTATGTCATTATTATGCGTATTTAGTTGGCAAAAAGAAAATACGCAATTCTGAAAATTGTCATCGATATGCTGCACTAACTGCAGTTTTTCTGTTTGTTTGTTTGCACAAATGTGTCCTTACAAAACTGTTTAATTTCTTTCTGGGATTTTGCTCAAGTAAGGCGAAATTGCATGCTAGCTTTAGTACACGGCAACTGTATGACAGCCTTTATTAAGGTCAGTGCCTTTCACAATCGTGCACTGTATTGAAATTTTGATAGCATGTACTTGCAATCTGGAGGTCTTTATTGAGCCACAAGCAACCATAAAAAAAATTCAACATCAAAGTAACTAAAGCAAAGTTAGATTTTTATCATTCAGGTTTAAGGAAGAGTGACTTATTATAAAATTAATTTATCGTTCTCTGGTGGAGTATAATCAAATGCAATTAGATACATGTAGCAAGATCAGTTATACGTTAAACAGGCATATACAGATTTGATTTAGGTTGTCTTGATCATTTAGGTGGACATGACAAAGCAGACAGAATAAGAGTAGGCCCTTAAACATCATACCACACTGCACACAACCTTCATATTCCAGGAGGAAATCTAAGGATCTCTGTTTTTCTTACATCAAATACGATCTATGGGTATAATGAGGTTTCGTTGACAGAAATTACAATATGTATTGGCAGGGCAACATAACCTCATGGAAAGGTTAATCTGTGGTGTTTTATATACTTAGTGCTGTTAGTATTTCTATCTACTGTATCTCTGCATATCTCTGAATATTATACTGTATATTCCTCATTAACTCTACCAACACAAACAGCACCCAAGGATACGGTGCAGAAGTTATCAAAAAATCAGAAGAGTCATGTTTGCAAACATTAGCGTGAGACAGGATGTTATGTGGACTAATTCCTCCTCTGTTGTCCTTATCTGTGATTAAATAGGCAGGCTTGTTCATAACTAGAGAGAGAGAGAGTAAGGAGAAGGGAATGCAGATAACCTCCTCGCACCCCTTTCCATCTAATCATACTTGCCTGTGATGAGCACGTGTGAGACACATAGCTCTCGATTGCCCACTGTCCCTGCAGCAATTACTGTTCTGACAGCTCCACAATGGCTCTGTAATTATGGCCCTCATATTTATCCACTGAGCCCTCACTCTGCGTACAGTTCACAGTGGCGAGTGATATAAGCACCTACCCACAGATGTGGGGGCTAATAAATTGTTAAAGTCATTAGTGTTCATATTTGGCATCCTGTTTATTCCACAGAGTAAAACAAAAACCACCTGTGTTGGCTTACAAGCAGGTCTGGTAACTCGCTGCTGTAGAGGCTACTAGTCCTTTATCTGAGTAAATCTCCCTAACTTCCCTATGTTGAATGAACAAATTAGGGTGAGGTTTGCGTCACTGATCCACCCAGGATATTGAGTCTGTGAGAGTAGAAAGTGCTTACTTGTTGAGAATCGCTGATTTTCACAAACATGGATAGGGCTGTTTGTGCTGATGAGGGACAGAACTAGTGCACACACTCTTAAAAGCACCTCCAGTGATTGACTCACTTGATGAGATAAGATAAGAGCCTAGCAGGAAGCTAAGATTGGCCTCCCTAGCCCACTCCTCAACTGATGGGCATGATGAAACATTGGGACTGACAAGCTACAAATACTCTTATGTACTACATAAATTCGACTCAGTGCGAAAATAAATTAAATCCTACTTGCCCTTTTCATTATTTCTTGTATTCCAACCGATGTCTGTCAACGTATTTTTACATTATCAAATTCTTCCTAGTTTTCATTTGCAATTTTTCATTAAAGTGATTTTATGTCCTGCAATGCTATTACCAGAGAGTACTCTGACATTTCCGTATCTCAGCGAAGATGCTCTTATCTTCTGGTGTGCCATAATGACTTGCATCCTTGGAGAATCCCAGTCAAAATTGGTTGTCTACATGCTATGTACATTACCCCAGAGATATATCCTATCTGCATTGGTTTTCATTTAATTACCTCATTCTTTGAGAGCCAGTAATAGTCCTGCATTCAAATAGCAAGTAACCTTCATAATACAATTTCTCCATTTTTGAAAACACACTTCTGTTTTGATGACTTTATAATTGTTGGTAGCGAATAGCCACTGATGGCATAATATTGCAAAAGCAAGGCCTGAATCATTTGACTGGAAGTGAACAGATGATAGAAAATGACTTTGGCATCATTTGTGTTGTTTTCTGCCAGAGACGGTCTACATAATTTGCATCGCTGCTACTTTAAGCTTGCTCCAGGGTAAGTGTGAGAAGGTCACTGTAGGGTTTCTTGATGTTTCAGCACACTGTCACTGTGCCACTGTATCCAGTGATGCTAACTGCTCCCATTAAGAACAAGTAATTAGTTGCCTCCAAACGAAGCTTGTTTATTCTCCTTTGATGTTTTGAATGTGTTGATAACACTGCAATTCACCAATTCTCACAGTAGGGAAGTTTTAAAAAAATATTTTTGAAGGAAAACGAGTACTGGTTGTATTATTCTGTCATCATTAGCAGTGATCTCCTACATACAGTATTGTGAAAGTTTGTTTTGATGGACTAAATTCACAGATTAAGTTGATGTTTATGGGTTAGCTTAAGCTTTTTTATGTTTGTTTTTACTTCACTCATGTAAAATCAAATCTAATCCAACCACATCGACATCTTGCAATGCAAGAAACATGCAAGTTCTTACACATTAGACAGGAAATGTGGCTTCAGCATCTCAAAAGAGTTATAAAATTAGCATTTTCTTAAATAAGAAAGAAAAAGCATGTATAATGTGAATCTTTTTAATATAACAATGATCATGGTGGTGTAGTGTTTTAGAAATACTCAGTCCCAGTTTGTACACATATAAGTATATGTCCAACAGTTTGTAGACACCTGACCATTAAACCCATATGTGGGTCATTGCCAAAAAGCTGTCACAACATTGAAAAAAACACCTCACTGAACACGTTTAGGATGAACGGAGCACCAACCAGGCATCGTCATCCATAAACAGTGCCAGACCTGACGAATGCAGCTGAATCAGCTTGGAGCTGAATGAGCAAATTCCTGTAGCTATGCTTCACAATTTAACAAAACATCTTCTCAGAAGAGTGGAGTTAATTAAAAACAGCTAATTGGATTGGGAAGTTCAACAAGCATATATGATTGTGATTGTCAGGTGTCTACAAACTTTTGTCCATTTAGCATATATTGCTTGTCTTTGTTACTATTATGACAGAATACTTCTCCAGAAGGACATGTCACGGTGTTCTAATCTGCTGGGTTTGTCTAACCAGAGGTATGGAAAAACCATCAGCTTGGAAATACAAGGACAGGCAGCCACAGCAGAATGGTACACGTCTGCAGTGTGCACACACCTTACGGAGACGGAGATGATTTTTAAGTTATAAAACTTAAAAATAATATTAAGTGTCCTGGTAAATGAACAGAAATTGCTGTTTGTTTCAAAGAGAAAACTTCATTTCTGTCATTTGGACTTCAGATTAGGTAAAACCCTGAAAACAATGGCACCAGAAGCAGGACTATAAATAGGAAGACTGAAATGACGCAAGAACAGTCTAATTAAAGTTTGTGAGTCAACTGAAATTAGCTGCGCTAGAATTGCACTGTTCAACATACTTCATTAAGTTATTCATTCGATTAATAAGCTGTTTTATGTATTTGTATAGCCATAATAATACAACACGTACCACTTATAAATACTAATTTAATAATGTGGTAAATTACATGCCTGTGGCCTGATATGACCAAAGAGAGCAGAAATCCTCTGAAAATCTAAACCTTAAGGATCTTATTTTACTTGGTCCTCATTGGGTTTATTCGCTATTCAGGTAACGAGCAAATTTTGCATTCTATTCAGCTGCAGGTTTTGTTCTGTCCAGCAGTCAGGACAATAGCAGCAGGCAGCAGGATGTTTTGCCAGTATAATTGTGCAGCAAATGTTATCATGGTACAGCTGGTGTTTGAAAAGTGTTCTTGTATGAAATGCCCCTTTCCTGATTCTTTCCTCAAAGAAGATGAAATGGAGTTTGACACCAGGGGTAATCTAAATGTCCCTAGCTCCAAAAATAAATACTCAGTGGAAGCGGAAGGCTGCGGGTGTAAACCTATTAATTTGTATCATTTCAGGAGTTGAGTGTTATCATTCCAGTTCAAGTAATTAAAACATCATTCTGCCTGGATTGGTCTTTCTCCCCTTCCCATTGCCTGCACAAGGCTCAGTCTCCAAAGCATCAGCACATAACAAACCAATTTCCTTATATCAGCTTATATTCATATTTGATTCTGCCGCATTGCTGATGGGAGTTGGAACAAGGTCTCAATACACAGAAATCTAAATAACATTATGGCGCCTGCCGCAAACCTCATTTATAATCCAATGCCTCAGCTGAATTTGATTACTTCTTTTTTTCTCTCTCATGTCTTTACTCAGGGAAAACTGCACATAATAAAAGTATATCAACAAGAATTTGAAGAGGATGAGCTGTCAAAGCAAAACACTTGCATAGATAGAGTCACAGTGAATATAAGCTCTCCCTAATAGCAAATATGTAATAAAGTTAGTTCAACAAATTGGTGGCTCTAATGAAAAGCTAAGCGAGTAAAAATCTTCTTACTGGAACAGCCAGACATGTGATGAAGTTAAAGACGTGTAACAATCGGAGTATTGCTATGAAGTGTGGGCAACCAGGATAGATATTCTAGGGGGAACATCTGGGGTTCCCTTGGTAGGAGGGCCCAGCATGTTGAGAGAGACAGATGTGTAGACCTTAGGGACTTAAAAATGCTAAAATATTAATAAGGCTCCTGAATAAACCAGATCACACTGCATTAGAATAAAGTGCATCAATCCTTACTGCCTAGTAATGTTCATTCTTAGCTTGCTCTAGAATCCTGATCTTTGCTTTCCCCATAAAAAAAAACTAGTTTCATCTATAAATATCCACCTGACTCTTAGTTAAGGTTATTCCCAAAAGGCCTATATCAAACCAGTACATTACTCAAAAGCATACCCCTAGAATCTCTTACTAGAGGAGAGAAGCTCCAACCAAACCTGTTCCTGGTGCTCTACCTTGGGCCCCATCTGACAAATCATCCAATAACTGTGTCAAGTCTTCATTTCTAAGTCTTAAGTCTTGATTAGATGATTGGATGGTCAGGTGGGCATAATTAGGGAATGTATCTTCGGGAAGGTAGATCATCAGGAATAGGATTGGGGCCCCTGCTTTAGAGGATATGACAAGGCATGAACTTGATTTTTACATCAACCACACAACCTTTTATATGTCCATAAGTCCCAATACCACCAGGAGCTCTCACATCGTTCTGCAGATCAATCCCAGGTGCCCGCAAACCACAACAAAAATGTTGCTTATATATTGCTTCAATGTGAAATTTTCATTCAATCCTTATTTCTCCCACAATCAATCACAAATCAATTTTCCACCAGAAATCAAAAACATGCTGAACAGTCCTTGCTCAGCTAAAAATGCTGAATGCAGAATCCTTATATGAGTACTAAGGAGTATTTTCGCAAATAAAAGGGGTTTTCTGATGCATTTACTGACTTTTTCAGAGAACAGATTTTAAAATCTTAAAACATCATCAAAATAATTAATTTGGAAAAGAAAATAAACATAACTCATAAAGCTCTTTTAATGAATTACACTTTTCAGCAATGCCTTAATATACATTACTGTAAGAAATGTATTAAAGTATTTCAGTAGTTGTTACGAGAAAAAATATAATAAAATCATCAGCGGGTGAACCTGGATATTAGTTTGTGTTACCAAGTGTTGTCAAAGCCTGCTAGCAGACCTGTCTTGTGAAGTCACTCTGAGAAACAATTCTGTCTGTTCCCTGTAGGCTGTAGACATCCTCAATATGACAAGAGCAAGCAGCAAAACCTGAGGTACAACATAATTGTCTATCTAGGCCCCAGAGTCACGCAGGATAACTGAAACAGCAACATGTCACCTTGTCTTGGATAAAACGGGAACTTAATTGTTATCAAACATCCTGCTAATGTCAACAGATTATATCTGTTTCATAAATGTGCACGCAATAGTTTTTGACTTTTTTTTACTTCCCAAGGGCAAGGAAATCAATTTTAATCAAATTTTCTGCTGTTCCTACCTTCCATATGTATATTTCACCACCATGCTTCAACTTAGGTAATAAATATTGCTGTCTGGTTGCGAAAAGAAAAAAAAATAACCTTGCTATTTGATGATGCTTAGCAAGGCACTTTTACACTGTGAGTGTAGGGTCTTATATTTTATTGACGATGGCCTTAAAGAGTTTCTGATATAATTAAGAACATAAGAACAAAAGAGGGTAGGGACACACAGAAACAAGAGGTCAAGCTTTGGTATTGGTCAAACCTATTACTGTGCTTTATGCAACCTACATTCATATAGAATGAAATATTTATCCCCCAAAAAATTATATATATGCATATATAGGGAGAGAAAGAGAGAGAGAGAGAATATACCATTGTAGTCATGTACCTAAATCTAAATCAAACACGGATGAAAATAGAGATCTAACGTGCATAGTAATACACCAACATTCTTCATTTTTACCACAAGATATGCTTTCTTCTCTATTGGTGTATACAGCTAAGCTCTTTTTACTTCAAGTCCATTTAAGTAATTCAAGTTGCAGTTCACAAATCCTTAGTCTGGCAGAAGATGAAGATTCATATTTATAGAGCATATTTATTTATTTCAACCAAAATATTAAAGAGCTGCCCTTCTTTCAACTGGTATCACTGCACATGGCAACAAAATCCCAACATATTAGTGAGAGTGACAGTCACGCAATGCAATATGTGCAGAAACTCATTTGCCTCCAGCATTTGAAAACTAATCTATTTATCACAGTTGGGACATGTGATGTGAACTTGACTGGACTGCTATTTGGTGGACACAGCATAGCAAATCAAAGGTTGTTCCACGAGAGCTCTTTCATTAATTTTTTTCCCCTCATTCTGTCTTTTTCTTTTCATGATGCAAAGCCAAGCATGTTAATACATAAAATGCCCTGAGAATATTTGCTCCAAAGGGTTCTGTCCATGAATCACAATAGCCTTCTTAAAGAGGGGGTGGGAAGGGGGGGAGATAGACAAATCTGCTTACTTTGAAGCTTATTGAGTAGAATGAATCACGCACAAGACTGCAAAGCAAAAGGCAACAGAGATAGAGAATGAGAGAGAACGAGAGAGAGAGAGAGAGAGAGATACTGAAAGGCCAGATGAAATTAGTTCCATCAGGCTACTCTGATTGTTCTTTTTATAGTGTGACCACCACCGGGAAAACAGTGCCTTCTGGGACTTTCAGAGACTGGGTTGCTGACACATAGAACTCTCAATATCACTGACAAAATTGTCCAATGTGTCAGTATTGGTAGTGACACAGCTCCTTGAAGACACGGAGAAGGGGATGGGAGTTTTTGCTGTTGTGGCCCTTGGGTTTGAACACCACTGAAATTGTATGTGTATACAGTCCCCTCTGAAAGTACTGCAATGGCAAGACTTTTTTCCTTTGCCATATAGTGGAGACGTTGGGGTTTGAAATTGAAAGACAAATAGGAGTTAGATCAGTATATGGGCTTTTATTTTCTGATATTTACATTTACAATGCCCTTCAAGATTACTGGCACCCCTTGTAAAGATTAGTATAAAATGTTAAGAAAAACAATCCAACATTTGGTGAAGTCACAATGAAATAAAATGTATCCTTTCACATAAATAAATTTATTAGCAAGTAATCATTTTTTACCAAAAACAAATGTACTGTGATGGGTCTGGCGAGCTATTCAGGGTGTACCCCCCCTTTGCCCAGTGTCAGATGAGATGGGCTCAGCACGACCCAAGTAGTAGCATTAAGCAGTTCGACAAATAAGAATGAGATGATAAGAAAAGCACGTACCACAATCATTGGAGGCGCAGTAGTTAGTACGGCCACCTCATAGAAAGCCCGGGTTCAATTCCCGAGCTTGGGCATTTCTCAGTGGGGTTTGCATGTTCTCCCTGTGTGCGTGGGTTTCCTCCCACAGTTCAAAAACATGCATAGTAGGCTGACTGACTCTTTCAAATTGCCCCTAGGTGTGAGTGTGTGTAAATGGTTGTATGTGTGTTTGTTCTGCATTGGCCTGGCGTGCATCCTGTTCAGGGTGTACCCCACCTTTGCCCATGGTCAGCTGAGATGGGCGACAGACTCTCTGCGACCCTAATTAGGATTAAGCGGCTTAGAAAATACATGAATGAATGAATGAATGAATGAATAAATGAATGAATGGGGTGTGTATTGACTTCCTAAACAACTGTTTAAAAATATGAGGTGGCTCAGGGGCAAAATTCTCTTAGTCATCCATCAACATGGGGAAGATAAAAGAACGTACAAACCAAACTAAGAAAAAGAGTGTTGACCTTCATAAGCCAGGGAATGGTCATATAAAAAAAATATCTACTCACTTAAAAATGGCCATTTCTACTATTAGAGCAATATCAAAAAGAGGCCATCAACTGAAACTAGTACAAACTTGCTGGAAGAGAACACAAGCCCTAGAGGGACCACCAACCAATTGTCAGCCAGTTGGCGAAGAGTATATCGTTGATGCAGATGCCAACATAATTTTCACATTGAGTGGCATGAAGAACACACTTAAGGAAAATTGAAAGCATGTTTATTCATAAGAGGTGAACAACCAATGCAAGCAGAGATTTCGGTAACTGATGCGACAAGTGTTTGATCTGAGACAACACTACCCTGTCCAAATTTATGCAATCCAAAAGTACTCTATGGAAGTATACTAAGAGAGGTTTATAGATTTAGACAATGCATGTGTGTGGATTTAAATAGGAATAAAAGAAGATAGCCAGTACAGGGTGAGGAACACTTGCAAGACGCATGAATTAAATCTCTGGGCTTCCAGTCAACTTTGATTCAGATTCCAATACATGAAATACTGAAAACAATAAAAGCGGCCACACACATCCATGCACACATACTCCTGTCCCTTTATACTAAATATTCTACAGAATTATTAATTCATTCACTCAATTCCCAAGTTGCTTGATCCTACTTAGGGTCGTGGGAAGGCTGGCGCCCATGCCAGGCCATTGCAGCACCAACACACATACAACCTTTCCCACTTACTCTTACAGTCAGCCTACTGTGCATATTTTTGGACTGTGGGAGATTGTACCCAGGACCTTCTTCCAATGAGGCGATACACCGATTAATTCACCTAATCCAAATAAAAGTCTCTGCATCTAAATATCAATGCCAGGTGTTTAAATTAAAACCAAGTAATCCAGAAATACGCTTTATCTTTACATCATGACATCAATGTCATGAACATCAAATGTAATAGCATTAGCTTTCAGTACATTTAACAGTACATGTCGCCCTGCGATGGCCTGGCGAGCTGTCCAGGGTGTACCCCGCCTTCGCCCAGAGTTGGCTGAGATGGGCGCCAGCCTC
>JBCNYG010000010.1:6731888-6746310 GCA_039654305.1 Porochilus rendahli | reverse complement strand
AGCTGGGAATCGAACCCAGGACCTTCTTGCTGTGAGGCGGACGTGCTAACCACTACGCCACCGTGCCGCCTGTATATTTATATAAATTATATTATATATATTATTTATATAAATTATATTTATTATAAGTCCAGAACTATGTACAGGTTCATGCTCATCAATCAAAGTGACTACCCAAATGTTGGAAAGAACAAAATTTGAATAAATGTCTGAGATTATCAGTCTTCTTCTTGGTGTGCTGAAAATATCCATTTGCAAAGTGTCACGTTTGATTTCTCTGTGTAAACAAAAGCAGTGCTCATGGGCCTGTTATGAGTCTAGTCACCTTTGGGAGGGAAGAGAGGCACCTTGTTAAGGATCAATTTGTGTGGACAGGCGTACAAATGGCAGCGAGACACAGCGTTGTCTTTGGCGCACACCCGTGTGATTGATGGCTCCACACCTGCACCGTAAATCCTCCTGACAATGTGGAGACGGATCTCCTGTGTGCGTTCGCCCTCTCCCTCCCTCCGACACCTTGTCTCCTTTCGTCCCCATATGCCCATGCCATATGCTTTCAATTCTTCCCTTTTTAAAAAAGATATCCACAACACATCAGAACCATTTCTTCTCCTTTTTTATAGTTAGAACTGTAATGTGCAAAGTCGCCTGGGCTGCACATAAATATGCTTATCAGACACTTTATATGCAAATTCACAGTAAGCAGTAGGTGGTGAGGAGTTTAAACTGTGAAGCTGGTATAAAAATTAAAAAGCTTTCCTCAATAAGTACAAATAAAATCTATAGTCATTGCACTTTTTTACTTGGTGGGGGGGGTTTGGGTTGGTTTTTGTTTTTTTGGGGTTTTTTTAAATAAGTAAGACAAAATATTACTCCTTTTTATAACAATGAAGAAGAAGATCTTGTCAGCTATAGTGTTTTAACTCCAAAATTAACAGGCGCAGAAGATAAAATCGCTTCCCTGGGGGACTTTCTTGTGAAAGAGAAATGAAAAGAAGGGTGTGCGTGTGTGTGTGTGTGTGTGTGTGTGTGTGTGTGCAAGTGAGAGAGAGAGAGAAAGAGAGAGAGAGAGAGACAGAGAGAGAGAGAGAGAGACAGAGAGAGACAGAGACACAGAGAGAGATTCCCTCAGGACTTCTGTTTGTTTCTATTGCAGTACCACAGGAATCTCTTTTTCAAGGCTGTTGTTCTAATCAAATATGAACTGTTCCCATGCGTGATGATTCTTCACACAGCTGGCTTCAGTTGCTCTGATAGAACCAGTAAACATTTCCATTCCACATTTCATTTATGTGGTTAGGCTGTGATGTACAGAAACTTTAACTTGAAGTACTGTAATAATACTGTATATCCTATTCATTCAACATTACTTCTGCATCAGATCTGAGGATATTTAATTTTCTTCATGAGAAGCGCATTTACAACATTTAAGAAAGGTGCGCTCATGTTACACTGGATGTGTACTGCATACCAAATCATCTCACAAGCTGCCCATCTCTGCTAGAAATGCAAGAGCAACATCAGATCAGCTAACAAACAAACAAAAAAATGGTATATTTTAGTTACATACAGGACATTTAGTTCCTAAACAGAAGGGTTCTATCTGTGAAGTTTAGGGTAGTTTACTTATGTGTCGATTGGTAGTCAAGTGTGATTATACAGTAAATGGATATGGAGTGAATATTTCTCCTCCAACTGCTTAAATGCAATATAATTGGCCTAGAATTTAAAAAGAGAAATTTGTAAGAACCTTTGCAAGCCTTTATTAACATCAACAAAAGTTTTTAAGTATTAACTTTTTCCATTAAGGCTGTCCTGGAGCTGCTTTGCATTTTTTGCATAAATTTATGAGGACAGATCACACACAGTACTAATGATTGATAGATACTGTATGTAGTAGGGTGCATCATTTTTGCCACTTTTCCAAAAACTTTTTAAAAACCTTTTGTCCCCAAGTTAATTTTGTTAAAAAACTTTTTAACAGTTTCCAGTAAAAAATTTAAAATAATTGAGGTAACTTGGGGGATCACCAAGGCACTAAATTATGATGAAAATACACAAATTCTTCTCTTCTAAAAGTCTCAGCTTCTTCTTGGGCCGTCCTTCTTTTCATTTTATCAGATAGCACTTTTTCATGACTACCAAATGTTGGCTTGCGATCTGTTCATTGATTTAGAAAATTCTCTGTCCTCTGAATTTTTTATCATACTCTGCATTTGCAGGCAGAGTATGAAGCAGGGCTTCAGGGCAGAGGTTGCCATGTTATTTGCAACGCCCTTACCAGAAGAGTGGTCAACACAACATATATTACACAGCCTTTTTTATATACATTATTTATATATCATGTTATTGTGCAATTCTGGTTGTCTTTATTTCAAAGTAGTTTGAAGAAAGGTTGGCTTGCTTGCACTTTACTGCTGTCAGTAAATTAGCTACAGATATGTTTGTATCCATCTTCAAAGAGTCACAAAGTTAACAAGAGTAAAAGCAGTGGTTGCCATTTGTCTTATCTCACATCTTTGGCATGAACTGGAACCAGTACAGAGGGACTAGAATCTGCACTGTTCCCATCATGAAATCATGTGCTTGTCACAACTCCTGTGGCACAACAGTGTACAATTTTGATTAGCAGGGACACTTCAGTGTATTCATGTTGTGATTTCAGGAGTATATAATTTTTTTTCTTGCCAGTAATCAGAGCTGAACACCATAAAAGGTTAGTAGAATTCTACTGAAACACAGGTATGACTGCACTATGCTAAAAACCTCTAAAATTTTTACCTCCACATTGGGCATGTTTTCAGACGACCGAGTTACATATATACACAACTCTGCTCTTCAGCCAAGCCAAATCGCTAAAGTTCCGAGTGTGCAAGGCTAAATGCATGTATTTATCCAGCATACACCAAAAAGTGTAACTGTATGTGTCTTCGTTTGGAACATAATCTATTTTCAACTGAGTTAAAGTGATTTTCACAGTTTTGACTCGAGCAGATAGCTGTATGGTAATGATAAATCTTTTTCTTGGTATTAAAGTAGATTTTATGAATGGAACTCTTCAGTGAGATGACTGCTACATGGAACTTTCAAAAGTGTCATATAGTGTATCGTGAGAAAGTAATAAAAATCAATCCTTGAAATGTAGCTATTGTGAGCAAAGAAGTGGACAGAGTCATCTCTGAGGTCTTATCCTTTTATTTCTGTTTATGAAGTTAATGTCTGTGAAAAGTGCCAGAAGATTAGAGTTAATTTGTGATGTAGTTTGTATCAATAGAAAGTTATGTTGTTTTAGAGATCAGGAAATAAAGCATAGTCTAGCCGAGTTAGCAGGTGGATCAAAATAAAACCGCTCATTTTCCAGCTGTCAGCCATTTCCATAATTCCTTGTTTACTCAAGCATGTCCAATGAGTGTGTTCCAGAGTGAGCTCAATTGATAGCAAGAAAGAGAACACTGTCACCTACAAACAATGTGGATACTAGTCCTCTATACTGGTTAATTTGTGAAATAGTTTTTAGCATTAGAGTCAGGGTTGTAAAAGAAGCACGAGTATCTTTAAAAACTTACAAGACCTTATTTACTGAATACATTCACTCACCATGGTATAACTTTTTTTTTTTTTCAATTTTTGTTTTAAAAAACTGTTAACATTAAAAGTATGTAGAATCATAAAGGTAATGTTCTGTCTTGGAGTCGAGTTCCAGGCTATTTTATTCACGTGTTTCCTGCATGCTTGTCTTCTCCAACAATCCCTTAGTTGAAGGAAAAAGGTGGTCAGAATTTTTACATTTTAAAAAAGCTGGAATTTAAACAAGAGCTTAGGAAGCCAGCACTTCTCAGAGGAGTGCTTTACTAACTTGCAGTAATTCTGTGCTGGTATTTATCGAGTGAGAGCACAATTGTGCCTTAATTCATTGTTTGTGTTTTTCCATCAGTAACAGTAAATAAAAGACTTTTGTTCATGTTTTCCTTGTTGTCACTATTTTGTGACTGTCTGGATTGTTTAGATTTATTGGGGTGCAGCAGCATTCAAGCACTTGAACATGACATCTCTCTGACTTCCTGTTCCAGAGGGAAATGAAACATCAAACAGAATCAATGCAGATGAAACGCCAGTCCATCTCTGGACACCATGAACCCATATATTCAGCCACGACTAAGGGCAGCTTAGCATAGCCATTCGGACAGTGGAATGAAATCAGAAACCCCAAATTAAACCCAGTCAAACATGAGGAGATCAAACAAAACCCCACACAGACAGTCAGACAGTAACCAAACCTCAGGATTAAACTGAAGACCTTGGAGCTTTAAGACAGCTATGCCACTATACCACCCAGGACTAGGTCTCCTTAATTGATTAACTGAGGTAATCTAGCATTTCACGAAGTGAACACACACATACTGTTACACAGAAATCACTAGAGTTGTACTGCACACAATTCACTGACATTTGTAGAACACTTAAACCGCAATCCAAGTCAATGTACTCAATCTGGAAAGCTGGCCTATCTGAGACAGCACTGCTAATACGATCAGCCCACCCCAAAGAGGTATCTATCTTTTCTTAAATCTATGCCTTAAGTGACTAGCTAATAAGAAATCCATCAGAGAGCACAGACCAGCATGTTGCAGAAGGAGGAGTGGTATGGGTAATGGATCTGCAGCTCAGCACCTTTTCATGATACCTAAATTAAAGTGGCTGAAATCAGCACAAACACATAAAATACAACAAATAAATTGGTATTACTAAAAGCTTTCAAACCTCCTGGCCATTACTGTTTATAACTTTTTTTATATATATATATATATATATAAATGACCCATTGTAATTTTTACCCTTTGCTGTATTTAGCACGTTTTGCTGAAATTATTGAAAGTAAAATAATAAAACTCATGACATTTTGTATTCTACTGCCAGTGTGTTGAACACATCTATACACATTAATAAAAAAATCTGCCCCAAGATAAGCATCTGTATAGAATAAACCAGGTCATTATTATGCATCTTCAGCACAGCAGCCAAACTTGCATGCAGGAAGAACCAATGCCTGAGATACAGGACTTTAAAATGCCTGTGGCACTTCGCTCTAATCCGCTGTACACTTTGGTTCTATGCATTTCAAATGGGCCAGGAATGCAGACAGAATGCTCAATTTTCATAATCTACCCAGTGATAAGCAATCGTATTCAACTTATCCGCTGAGTGAGGAGAAATTAGATGGAAGGGGAAAAAAGGAGAGAGGAGACAGCGAGTGCTGTGGGTGGGGTGTGGTGGGGGGGATTAGAAGTCAAGCTGTCCTAACAGATGATGTGCAGCTGTGAATGGTGAATCTCTTTTCTCACACAATTAAAGTGAGCATGTATTGATTTCCGATGGGCCTCTCAGGTGACTGTTGCGATTGTCGGCTGTCCCAATGAGCCCTGCGGTAAGGTGACCACTTCCTCCTTTTCTCTGGTGTCCTTTCACAGGTACGTCCAGGGCACGGCGTTCCTAAGGAAGTGCCACCACAGCAATTTACAAACCCGAGCCACTTCATTAGCTAATGTAACCATCAGGAGACCTGGGTGCAAGAGACTGCACAGGTTATAACTACAACAAGGCCTCACAGGTTTAAAACCAAGTATTGTGAAATACTGTACATTTTTTAAATAATCCTTCTCTAATTAAAGTTTATACCACTCGAGTTTAACTTCATCCTATTGATACTGATTTTGTCATTTAATCCATTTGGAGAAATAAAGTATTTAAGCAAAACATCCAGCGAGCAGAGCCTGCAGGGGGGTGGGGGGGGTGCATTGGTATCAAGAGATACACAGACCTTCTGCATAAATAACCTCGCGGGATTGGAGGATCTGATATTTATTTGCATCCATATGTACAAAATAGCTGCGTGCTCTCTATTTCAATAATAAAAATGCCCTCTAGAACAAATCTTTTTCCTGCAAGGGAAAGCATTTATTGAAGTCTCTCCATTTTAATAGCCTTCCATTAATGCACAGCAGCAGCAGCAGCACTGCTTTCTGAATGTTTTAACTCAAGACTGCTATGGTAAACATTACTGCTGTGGAGACCATCAGTGAGTCACCACAGTGTTAATGCAGAAAGTTTTAATATCCTCTAACAGCACTACCTGAGGAATGCTGCAGGAAGGAAGACACTTTCATGTGCATAATCATCTGCATTAAAAATATATATTTATACTTATTCTGCCTCAGTTAAACTATTTATACCACAGCACTGTACAACTTAACTGAGTAGGTCAATCCATTTTCTGCAAAATAGCACTGAAGCTCTGCAACAGGCACACTGTTCAGGGTGTACCCAACCTCTCGTCCAAAGTCAGCTGGTGGACAATCAGTATTGATGATGGATAGATGGATGGGACATCCCACAGTCAGTAGCTCTGGCCACAAAGCAAATTCTCAGTTTATATTAAAACACTGTTTGTAATGTTACAGTTTATATAGTATCACCTAGCTCAGAGGACTTGTCTGGCTAACCCCTTATGTCTAAAGCCTCTGAAGAATTTTGATGTTTCATTATTCAACAAAGAAAAATGTGCAGTCCTTGCTCTTGCAAAAAGATGGTTTATTTAATATTTATGGAAAGAAACCCCACTTCACCAGTGAGGTAAATCCATGAAATTTTTGTGACAAGCTGGGAAAACCTTCAGAACTAAGGACTGTGCACTTTATGGCTTATCAGTTACATAACTGCATTTTCGTCGTTTATTAATTTTAAGAGAGAGTTTAAAGACTAGACTAATGATGACACAATTAGCTATTTCATTAATTCATTCACCAAAATGCTTAACCCTATCAGGGTCATGGGGAGGCTGGAACCTATCTCTGCCAGGGTACACCCTGAACAGCTCACCACACCCACACAACCATTCACATCACACCTAGGGGCAATTTGATACAGTAAATTAGACGAATGTGCATGTCCTTGGACTGAGGAAGGAAACCTGAGTACCCAGAAGAAACCCATACATGCACAGGGAGAAAAGGCTTTGCTCAGCCAGGACTCAAACCCACTACCTTCGTGGTGGATGTGCCCCTAGGCGACCATGCTTCCCCAACTTGCGCTTTGTAGGAAAGTAATGTGTGAGCATTTAAAAATAATAAAATTGCTGTAATATAAGAGTAATTAAAGACTTTAAAGACTCATTTGGGGTGTGAATCTTCACGTGTTTCACAATTTAATTCAGTTAAAATTCTGGTGTTATGTTTAGAATATGAATCTCAGTGGAATCAGACCCTCATGAACTGGAGTCAACCTGCAATTCTCAATGACTTTGACTTGAGGTTTTGAGTCACTGTATTTGATTCTGTAAAGAAACAACAGCATGGGGTAATAAAGTTGCATAGCTCTATGTCTGTGTAGCTCTGCAGCTTTCTTGTATCGGTGCAGGACTTTTTTTTATATTATTATTTTTTGAAGTAAGCATCGTGATGAAAAGTAATCATTTTCAGGGTGATAATTCTGCTCCACTTTGCATTGTGTCACACCACATGACCCCGTTCTTGACTACCTTCCCATAAAAGCATGTTTATAGCATTTTATATCTTACTTAAATGACTGAACACAAACTATAACCCAAACAATAAGTCAGGTTCTGAAGAGAACTTCACAGAGTGCTGGTCAGATTAATTAACTTACTTCCATGCAAATCACCTTTTGCAACTTTAAGTTGGAAAATTGTTCTCTGGCGACTTCCTCAGTAACTTTCTATGTGTTTTCACATTGCTCTCTGGAGCTTATATATACTGTAAGCTTCCTGATTATCCTGAAATAGATCATGTTATTATTCCTCTGTAACGCCACTTATCTGCAACACAATAGAAAAAGCAAAAACATTAGCAGACAGCTTGACTCATTCCTTTCTTAACTATTTTAGTCAACATATTTTTAGACAGCAATTAGACATAGACACAATTAGTTGATTTGCCTGGCAGGCTCATAATCCATCTTATTGCTGTCGGTTTAAAGAATATGCATTTAAAAAAACAAGGAAATGTCACACTGCGCTGTGTGTATTCATGGGAAGGAGAGAGAAAGTGACGTGGTCTTTCTCCGGAGGAAATTCTTCTCTCCTGAAGCCCTCCCAGCTCAACTTCACGTGGCTCATTCTGCTAAAGGTTGCAGTCAGAATGCATGGAACATAAGAGAAAGAAACAGAGATAGAGAGAGAGGAAAAGAGTAAGACTGGATGCCCGGGTGGGCCAGAGCTCTCCAAGTCTTATGAATAAGAGCTCCGCCGAGCTAAAACTAACAAGTCTGGACTTGGGCATTCCTTGCAGCGCTGTTAAATTTCACTTAATTGAGGCAATAAGAAAGGTGAGGGAATAGATAAATCCAGCTGAGAAAATACCTGCAGGTTTGTTTGCTCTTAAACACAACCAGAATCTATAGCCCACAGTGCATGTATATGTGCTTTACACAAGTTTAAGTTAATATCTAAAAAACACAGATATCAAAAACACTATTCTGAAGTAGAAGGAGATTGGTACATATAATAGGATTCTTTCCATCAACAAGTCAATAAAACATGAATTAGACACCCGAGAAAAAAACAAACAAACAGCGAACTCCCCACCAGGAAAACTTCTTGCATCTTGTCATCATCGTCCTTCGCAAAATGACTTTACTTCAGGTCCAGTGCGTTCAGGGAACGCATTTTGCAATGAAGATCCATATAAATCATCGAGATGGGAAATGGATCTGCCTCTAGGATGTCCTTAAAAGGCCAAGGACAAGTGGGAGGTGCTTGAGGAGCATTTTTATACAGATATGGAGGTGTGGCATATACAGGGGGACATGCAGCACACGCTTCAAAGTCGTCATTGGGGATGGGGAGGATGCTGGGGGATTGAAGAAGGGGGAAAGTAGGAAAGAGAACTGAAGAAAGTGCTGGAACAGCAGATCTCAAGGCCAGAATCTATTTAATCACTGAATAAGGACAGTTCAAGAAGTGGCAACGTAATATTGCCTGTATAAAAATTCCCTCAACCTTTCCTGGTGACCTAAAGACAGCGGTTTTGACTGCTTTTATGACACAGAATACATTTACTCAGGGAAAAAAACACTTACCAACCGCAAATTCATTTCATACTTTCACCACAAACTGGCCTTGGAAATTAATGTACAGCTAAACAAACCGTGGGATGTAATTGGGCTCAGTGCCCTTTGGTTCTGCAATGAGAAAACCTGCTTGTGAACTGCACTGATTGTGGTGATAGCACAAACTTTTACAAAATACAACTAAGAGGGTCCGTAATGGGGGAAAAGTGAAAAGGGAACACAATTATTCCAACTCTGATTCTCTGGCTTTTTCCTTTTCTTTTTTTTTTTCCTTTTCTTTCTCTCTCTCTCTCCACCTCCTCTCTTTCTGTCTTCTTCTATCTCTCTCCTCCTTTCCCTTCATCTTTCCCTCTCTGTCCATAAATCCCTCTCTTTATCTCTCCCTCACTCTCCCTCTTTTTGTCTCCCTCCATTCACCCAACCTTTCACCCCCTCTCTCTTCACCCTCTCTCTCTCCTTCTCTTTCTCTCCCCTCTCCATCCATCTCTACCTCTCTTTGTCTATCCCTCACTCCCTCTATCTTCCTTCTCTTTCCCTTTCTCTCTCTTACTCCCTTTCCCACACTGTTCCCCCTTTACCCTCCCTCTCATCCCACTCTCTCTTTCTACAACCTGTCTCTCTGCCTCGGTCTATCTCTCCCTCTTTCTTCTTCCCTCTCTCCCATTCTCTTCCTCTTACACTAACTTTCCCTCTCTATCTCTTCCTTTCACTTTCTCTCCTTCTTTCTCTTCATCTTCTTTCCCCTCTATCTCTCCTGCTCTATTTATTCTCCCTCATTTTCTGTCCCTTTCTGTCTCACCCCCTGTCTCTGTCCTCTTCTCTCCATCTCTGTCTCTCTGTGCCTCTCTCTTTCTCTCTCTTGCAAAGCAAATAAGGTGTCGTTGTGATGATCAAATATAGGCAACACATGTGTGCAAAATGCTGGATCTGACAAAGACCTGTTTTAACAGCTTCAGAGTGCGCATTCATCAAATACAAACTTTCTACACAGAGCACAAACACTTGCACAGATGCTTTACTCACATAAATAGTCCTTGTTTGTAGCCAAGAGTCACATGGACAGATTTTCAATGGCAGAGGAAGGTGTTCATTGGATACTATACAGTGACATAAAAATGTAAATATAGTCAGTGAGACCATATCAGTTGTTTCACTTTTATTCCTTCTTATAGGAAGATTCAACCTCTGAGCACATAGTCTGTTTTGCACCATATTGCAGTGCCATGGATGAATGCCTATCTAATCAGACTTCTTAAGAAAGCTGCTGCAAACTCATACCTGGCCTATTAAATATCAGCCTGTCTTTTTGTTGCTTGAAAAACAGCATGAGCATATAACTAGTGATGCACAGACCCTTTTTACAAGCTATTACCACTGTTTTTACTGAGTGGAATCACCCACTGCTGACATGCTGTCTGTGAACCGTTTGCTAAGGATGTTTCAGTAACAAAAATATACTGAGGTTTCAGCGGAGCGTGGCACAAGCAAAACCCCATTGATAAGGAAAAAGTGTCAAACCATCGAGTTGCTTTCGGAACATCAAGAAAAGCCTATAGTGTCCGTCTGTCCGCCCCTCCGGCGTACATGTAGACATGGGAACCCTGTGGTGATACTTCTCATGCTGGTATATAATGTTGTAATTGGAATAAATGTCTGAGTGATATTAACTTTTTCTACTCTATCTTCCCCTCCAAACTGTTATTTATTTCAAGCCATAAAAATGCATTTTTTAATAAAATACAATTTTTCATTCATTCATTCATTATCTGAACCGCATAATCCTAAGGGTTACGGGGAGGCTGGCACCCATCTCAGCCAACTCTGGGCAAAGTACACACTGAACTTGCCAGGCCATCACAGGGCAGAAACACGCTGACAGCAATGCACTAGGGAGCAGCAGTGAGAGTGGGGCTTAAATACTCGACCTTGGGATCAGTAATCCAGCACCCTACCAGCAGGCCACCACTGCCCTAAATGTACTTTATACCCCACAGCCGGTTATGGCTGGAGGGGTATTGTCATTGGCTTGGTGGGTGGGCAAGCAGCAGGACAATTATTTTGTCTGGCTCATTGCTCGGCTCATGCATATGCCAGCTTTCTGAACTTTTGTAAAGGCACTCCTAATGCCCTAAACCCGTGCGTGGGGTATCTAATTTGCATATGTGACTTTTGGCCTTGGCACAGTGACCTTGAACATATAAAGTTTGTCCGGACCATCACTCGACTCATATGCTTTGAAATTTTACAGAGGCACTTCCTATGGCCTTAACTTGTGCGTAGGATGGCTAATAAAATGTTGATTGTCAGAAAGTGTTTGTATGAGGGAAGAGAACCTGTCATAACGTGATGGTTACATGACATTACATCATCGATGGCACATCAAAACGAATTCACATTAAAACCTTTTATTAGAAGAAGTTAATTTCTTTAGAGCACCATCTTTAGGCAGTGCATAAATGTATATATTATTGTTGTTTTTTTCTTCAAACCTTGAACTTGTAATGTTTAATATTAGCTTGTCCTTGGTATGTGACAAGTCTGGATCATACAATATAAATAGACTGCCATTTACTAAAAAGGGAGCACAGAACTTTCTGGAGCATTTAACCATCCTTGGTTAGCTTTTACATTAACTAGTAGACTTAACTGTTACAATCACTTTAAGCGGCACTCAGACTGCCAAACATGCTGTAACCTTAAAATTCTTCTTTGCTTCCTGCATCTTTAGTACCTGCTTTACCCTGGTTGAATCACCAGCAGATCTCACGTGTATCCTAAGAAAACTAAGAGTGAGTTTGGAATACATCCTGGAGTGGATGCCAAACCATCACGGGGCACCACTCACGCACATACGTACACACCTAGCGTTCACACACAGAGTTGCCAATAAACCGATCTTGTTGCATGTAATCTGTAACAATAATCTGACTGTAAACACTGCTGTCTACACCATTCTAGAACACAGGAGAGGTGTTGGTCTAAAAATAACACATAAATGCCTTTTGTCTGGGTGGCACAATGGTGTAGTGGTTAGCACATCCGCCTCACAGCAAAATGTCCTGGGTTTGAGTTCCGGGATCAGCAAGGGTGTTTCTGTGTTTCCTCCTCGTTTTCCTCGTTTGTGGAGTTTCCTCCCATGCTTGTGTGGGTTTCCTCCTCGTATTCTGGTTCCCTTCCACCATCCAAAGACATGCACATTTTGCTATATGGCTGTTCTAAATTGCCCCTAGGTGTGGGCATGAATGTGAATGGTTGTATGTGTTGGCCCTGCAATGGTCTGGCGAGCTGTTCAGGGTGTACCCCCCCTTCACCTAGTGTCAGCAGAGATAGGCTCCAGCCTCTCCATGACTCTGTCTTGTCATAAAGCTGGGTCAAATTTTACACAGTCTTTTCTCAGCCTCGGCCAACGAAGACTCAAAAATATTTTTTAACACCACATTAGACTACAACATTATTTCCATGAACATCTTCTTATTGCTGTTGTAATATTCCTGGTCCGGTACAAAATATAACTGTAAAGTAATAGAGCACGTACACATCTCACCTGAATATGTTTCAAAATGCTTAATTTTCCATGTTCAAAATAATATAGTACATAAGTTTGTGTAATGCATAGATGTATTTGGTAAGCCTATATCCTCTGCATGTCCTGTGTCCTCATTTCTAGGAATTAATAATACCAATATTGACAGGCTATTGTAGTTCATTCAAAATAAATTTCATGTTAGATTAGAAAGACTACAACCAACAAATTAACAAATCTGATCATGTGGTCTCAATCTTGACTCCTGACCTGGAACTCAACACTAGTCATTTCAACATTTCATGTAACTTTCAAGAACACACCAGCACTGTATCTTCAAATTTATAAATGGCAACAAACACAATCAAAACCTTTGTAAGAACTCTCATCCCATTTCTTTGCAAATGCTTTCAATGATGGGTTTCAGGAAAGACAGCGATTCAGACTGAGCGATTCAAAGGCTGAACACAAAACGAAAGGTTCAGCACCGTGGACAGCTGCCTACAGAGCCACAGGAACCAGAGCAACAGCCTCAGCAAAAGGCCTAGTGTGCACGCACCCAACACGTTCAGCTCTTTTCAGCACCCGAACTTCTCCACTGTCAGAGTGGCAGACAATACAGCACAATCCAAAATAACATGAACCTGGTGCTTAGCTCTTAGCTAAAGAGTGTCTAACTCCTACTCTAGAGTTAAACTAACAGCAGCACCCATTGATTTCACAGCTGTTTTCAGGCCCAGGTCTAGGCCAGCACACCATGTACAGCCATGTGAATAATGTAGAGACTTTACTTATGCTTAAGCATGAGTGGATAATCTGGGCATGAGGACACACTGTTTCAACACTGCCTTATTTATATATTTATTTATTTGCTTGTTTATTTTATTTGTTTCTTCTGCACTTACCAACCAAGACAACAGGAAACAAAGAAAGCAGAAAACCAACTCTCCCTCTCCCTTTGCTTTTTTCTATATTTTTTCTTCCTTATTCTTTTTAAGGAAAAGCCTTTTAAAGGAGCTTTTAGGCTCCATCAGCCCGTAGTGGCTCACATGTCTGTGGACCATGGAAGTGCGCAAACCTCTTGATGCATTGGGAGAGTAATTGGATGTGCATGTGCAGGAAATGAAGAGCACCCTTGGTTTTTAATTACCTTGCTTAATTCTGTTTTCTTCCCATTTTTAGCCTCTTTGTGGGGAACTGTGCACCCTGCAGTCTTATTGACTGGCCTATTATATAGCATTTTGCAAAATGAGTCTTTCCTGCTTGTTTTTTATTTATTTAATTTTTTTGCTTGATGCTTAAATACTGTAACAAAAAGGTTTTAGGTAATTACCCTCAATACCTACAGGGATAAATCTGTATAAAAAATGGAAGCTGGTGTGATCAGAAGCTGAGATGTGTATGGATAAGTCTTACATGTTCAAACAATAGCAGTATAAATATGCAACTAGTATTAACAGCGTCAGTCACAAAAGCTCATAGAGGTTCGTTATTATGTTTGGTGTCACTTATGTAAGTATACATTTATAATAAACCCTGCTAAATCTTTTGCTTATTGTGAGTGATGATCAGATGACTGTCAATCATTGTACACAGAAAGCATTCACAGCACTGATGATAAATCGTGATGATTTAAAACATATCTGATAAAGAATGCATTTCATAAACTCTTATAACAGATAAAGGATGGTGACATTGAGATGTTTGCATGCTTGTGGGCCGTTCAGGTGCATCATCTGCACAGTGTCCACTGACCCCACACTCATTCACAACATTAGCTTAAACCTTAACCTTAAACCTTAACAGAGGAAAAAT
>JBCNYG010000010.1:6704255-6723897 GCA_039654305.1 Porochilus rendahli | reverse complement strand
TTGTGCTTGTGCGTGTGTGTGTGTGTGTGCGTGTGCGTGTGTGTGTGCGTGTGTGTGTGCGTGTGTGTGTGTGTGCGTGTGTGTGTGCTGCAATGGTCTGGTGAGCTGTTAGTGTGATCCCAGCCTTTGCACACTGTCTAATATAGACTCCAGCCTCCCTGCAACCCTTGTAGGAGTAAACACTTTGGCAACTGAGTGAGTCTGTGGTAAGTTTATCAAAGCTATAATATATAAAAACAAAACGTGTTAACAGAACACTACTTGTGGTCCCTACTGCCTCAGCTTGAATGTCAGAGCTCAGGAGGTAACCTCTGCCAAGAAGGTTATATTTTTATTTGTGTGGGTTGGTTTGTTTGTCTGACTGTTAGAAACTTGATGTTCACAGTTTTTGTCAGATTTTATCAAAGTTTTTATGATGGGTAGGTGATCACCAAAGGATATTCCTAATAAATTTTGGTAAGCTCCGCTTTACAGCAGAGGCTGCACCTATCTGCCTGTAAATCTACCGTTCCATCCTTCCCTCACTCATGAAAAAGACCCTGAGATTCTTAAACTCCTCCACACCTCATTCCAGAACTGGAGGGTGCATTCCACCCTTTTTCAGCTGAGAACCATGGCCTATATATTTTTTTATTTTCCTAAAGTGTAACAGATTGATGCACCGCTTCAGATCATCTTAGAGGGTATGAATTTACCCAAACAGTTTTACAAAATAGGGCACCAAACAGCCAGAAATGTAGCAAAGAGATAGATCCTATGTCTACCTGACATTTAAAGCAACATTTTATTTGAAAAATTCTTGATGTCGCACAGTAAACATGTTCATACGTATAGCAAATTTACTGACTCAGTCGTACTTGTTAAGACAAATGGAATTGTGATTGATAATTTGTTTATCTTCAGTGAGCACTTTATCCTGGTCAGGGTCACAGGGTCACAGGGGTCTAGATCCTATCTTGGGAACACCAAATAAGAGGTGGGAATACATCCTTGATGGGAGTCCATCACAGGGTATTATGCGTAGATACTTACACCTATGAGCAGATTAGCATAGCCAGAACACCTACATGTTCAATAGAACAGTTTTGTGAGGAAATTCCCCCACACACACATCCACCACCCCAAGCTGTCATAATAACCACCACTCTTCAGTGAATGTTTTCCAATAGATGTTGGGACATGGCTGTGGGGATTTCTGCTCATTCAACCACAAGAGCATTACTGAGGTCAGGTAAGGAGTCTTGGAGTGCAGGCTTGTTTTACTCCAATTCAAAGATTCAGAGGTTTGAGGTCAGGGCCCTGAATAATTTACACTACATTTTTTTTACATCAACTTTGACAAAACATGTTTTGTGGTATTGTCATCCTGGTCCAGGTTTTGGTCTCTTACTTCAAGGGAAGTGTAATGACACAGTATATAGACATTCAGTACAGTTGTAAGATTTTAACTTTATGGTAATTGTGCATGGAATGCCTCCTGGGTGCAATGATCAGGCATACACAAACCTTTGGCCATATTATTGACCATATTTTTCAACAAACACCACTTTTTTATCTGACTTTTATTAGGCAGAAAGTGAACAGTCAGTTCTCATTGCTGGTGTGTTGAAAGTGGGAAAAAATTATCAAGTGTACGGATCTCTGCGACTTTGACAAGGGCCATAATGGCTAAACTATTTGGTCTATTCATCAACAAAATAGTAGGTCTTGTCTGGGGTTCCTGGTATGCAAGGGTAAGTACCTACCAAAACTGGTACAGAAAGGACAACCAGTTAAGTGGCAAGAGGGTCATGAGCCACCAAGGGTCATGAATGCACATGGGGAGCAAAGGCTGGTAGCCCACGAAGAGCTTCTGTAGGACAAATTGCTGAAACTGTTAATTCTGGCTATGATAGAAAGGTGTCAAAACACAGTACACTGCAGCTTACTGAGTATATGGAACCTAATATATATAAGGCATTGATGTACTGTTGAACTTCCTTAAAGCTTATTTCGGCACTCTTATGTTCCTTTCCTAAAGTATTTTATATTTACAACCAGATGAAAACATCGATCAATCTTTTGGTGTGACAATAAAGAGCAATAAGGGGGTATTACAAGACAAATGAACCTGAAATTGGGCAATTTTTAACTAATTACTTTTCCCAAATTTCCCAAAGGCATGGTACCAGAGGTTTTTTTTTCCCCTCAAGATGGTGCTGAGTTTCGTTTATATATTCTCTTCAATAATTATGCTGACTTTGGGAATAAAACAGCAAAAAAGCCTTTCCTATATCAGTGATACTCAAAGACCTTGATCTTAATATTGTCTGCACAATTATAAGCAGGCAATTTTTGTACAGCTTTGAAGAATGTGTCTCTCCAGCCCTCTGAAAATCATGTTCTTTATACACTAGACAAAACCTTTTGCAGCGTGCTTGAATGGTTCAATTCATAGCATAAGCATGTTCCTGCTTACTGAAATTGACAAGATTCACTACATTGGCTAAAGTAATGAGAAAAAGAAATTGACATTGTTCTGTGTTGGTTGTGTCCCCCAAAGTCTCACAAAGCCAATGTGATTTGTTTGAAGGACCTAATAATGTATTGCATACTTCACATCTTGTGTAATAAATTAAATCAGGAATCAAACAAGTTAACACATGAATATTCCTTTTTTTTTTCTTCTGAAAACATTCAAGGTTATCTACAAATGCAGTTTTCTGGAAATGTATGTACTTTAAAGTAGGTGCATGTTTCCATTGGCTGTTTATTTAAGAGATTAATATAGTGCTCAAACGGCACTATTAAAATCCCTGAAAATCAGTAAATTTGGCAGGTCAGGTCTCTTGTGAACTTCTTACATCGAGGAACTAGGAAAACACATTGGTTATACATGTAGTTCATTCATTCATTTTCTATGCTACTTAATCCGAATTAAGGTCGCGGAGAGGCTGATGTCTATATCAGCCGACTCTGGGCGAAGGCCAGGTACAGCCTGGACAGCTCACCAGGCCATCACACATTTAATCCTTTACACTCACTCTCATACCTAAGGTCAATTTGGAACCGCCAATCAGCATATTGTGCATGTTTTAGGACTGTGGGAGAAAACGATTCAAGCGTCATCATTAGACCTCATGACTTTTATATCTTTTATTTCCCCACATTTCAGGTAAATTTAAAAATAGGTTAAAGATAATCAAATTATTTCTTACTCACTCATTTGTCAAACTGTTTATTCCTACTAGGGTCACGGGGAGGCTGGAGCCTATCCCAGCCAACATTGGGCAAAGGCAGAGTACACCCTGAACAGCTCAGCAGACCATTGCAGTGTAACACACACAAACATCAACACCAAGAGGCAATTTGAAAGAGTCAGTTAACTTCATCTGCATGTCTTTGGACCATGGGAGGAAACCAGAGTGCCACCGGGCTGACCCCATTTATTATTTGATTGAAATTTATATACATATTAATAATATAAAATTGTATAATATCTATAAAAATACAGTTATTTTTATCATTATTTGCACACATAAAATTTAGTGAGGCAAGAGAGATGGGGCTAAAGTATGTTGGTAGCCCAACCCCTACATGGACATCTTGAGCTTGAAGAACTCGATGTGTGGTTTCAGCAAGATGGAGCGGTGACATACGCAACTTGAAAAGCACTGGAAGTCTCCGGATCAGTTGATTGTGTTGTGTTGCGTGGCACTGTTAGGTGGTCAGCTAGTTTCCCTTACATCACCCCTTTTTTTCCTCACGAGTGCATACTCATCGACCCCAAACTCTTGAAGCCCTTAAGGATGCTATTCAGCAGAAGATAGCCACTGTTCCATCCGACATGACCCATCAATCCACAGCAGCATTCAGTCCTCCAAGTGTGTACAGATAATGATGGCCAAAATTTGGTTAATGTTCACCCTGTACAGGTGAAACTCGAAAAATTAGAATATTGTCCAAAAGATCATTTATTTTAGTAATTCAGCTTAAAAGGTGAAACTAAATATATTATTTAGACTCATTACATGCAAAGTAAAATATTTAAAGCATTAATCTGTTGTAATTTTCATGATTATGGCTTACAGCTTATGAAAACCCCAAATAAAAAAAAATATATAAAATTATAATATTACATGAAATTTAATTAAAAAAAAAAAAAAAAAAAAGGATTTTAAATACAGAAATGTCAGCCCTCTGAAAAGTATAAACATGTATATGTACTATGCACTTAATTTGGACCCCTTTTGCATGAATCATTGCCTCAATGCGTTGTGGCATGGATCCTATTAGCCTGTGGTGCTGCTGGGGTGTTACGGAAGACCAGGATGCTTCAATAGCAGCCCTCAGCTCTTCTGCATTTATCTTCATAAAGCTTGTCTGCTGAAGGAAGCATGAAGTGCTCTAAAATGTCCTGGTAGATGGCTGCTTTGACTCTGGACCAAATAAAGCACATTGGACCAATACCAGCAGATGACATGGCTCCCCAAATCAACACAGACTGTGAAAATCTCACACTGGACTTCAAGTATCTTGGATTGTGTGCCTCTCCGTTCTTCCCCAGAGGACTCTGGGACCTTGGTTTACAAATGAGATGCAAAATTTGCTCTCATCAGAAAAGAGAACTTTGGACCACTGAGCAACAGACCAGTTCTTTTTTTTTCCTTTAGCCCAGGTAAGACACTGCTGACATTGTTTGATGTTCAGGAGCGGCTTGACAGAAGAAACAACATTTGAAGCCCCTGTCCAAAAGCTCCCCCCACACTTTAAATGGCCTTTTCCTGACAGGCCTCTCCAGGCTGTGGTCATTCCTGCTTCTTCTTATTCCTACCTTTTTCCCCCACACTTTTTCCTTTCACTTAACTTTCTATTAATGTACTTTGATTCAGCACTTTGAGAACATCCAGCTTCTTTTGTAATTACCTTTTGAGGCTTTCCCTCCTTGTGCAGGGTGTCAATGATGGTTTTCTGCACAACTGTCAGGTCAGCAGTCTTCCCCATGATTGTGAATTCTACTCAACCAGACTGAGAGACCATTTAAATGCAGGAACCCTTTCAGGTGTTTAGGATTAATTAGCTGATTAGAGTGTGACACTTTGCGCCTACAATATTGAACTTTTTTACAAAATTCTAATTTTCTGAAATTTTGGATTTGGGGTTTTCATAAGCTGTAAGCCATAATCATCAAACTTATAACAAATAAAGGCCTGAGATATTTCACTTTGTATGTATTATAGATACAAAATAATTAGTTAATTATTGTTTTAACCATTTAATTTGAATTACTGAAATAAACCAACTTTTGCACCATATTCTAATTTTCGAGTTTCAAATGTATATGTTAATTATCATTATCTTTTCAAAATCCTCCATTCATATATATATTCAAATAATTTGTGATGTATTATATATATGTATTATATATGTATATGTATAAAAAAGTCAACTCATTATTTTGTGATATTAGAGATCATTGATCAGACTTATTTTATTACAGTGTACACTTCTACTATTTTCATTCCATAGTTTTGTAGTACATGTATTCTATCAGAAAGCACTCAAATGTATTCTACGGTTAAGTGATAACTCTGTGAAACAGTCCCCCTGACACTGCCCTCGCTCCTGCGTGCTGAGCAAAAACCTAGGAAGTCCAACATTTGGAGAAATTGGGTTTATGTGCTAAATGGAGTTATGAGGTTTTTCTACAGCTTATAATATACATGAATTAAAAGCACTGCATATTCACAGGGATTATGTCCTGAAAAAAATACTAAATCAAGTTTTCAGCAGTCAGTTGATGGAGTCTTATCATATTCTCAAAACACAACATGATTAACTGAATTTTTGCAAAACACTCAACAGCTGTTTGTATACATATCATGAATTCCTGAAACCATTACAAAATATGTTTCGCTCTCAGCACTTAGTTGGGTATGTTGATGGTGCAATTTTTAAATGAACTTTCATAAAACCTGGGTAAGGCTCATTTCTACAGGATTTCCAAACTTCCGTAGCTTCTGAAACATGTAGAACACACCTTCTCCCCTGGAGGGAGTACACATCAGCAACAAGCCACTGTACATCACCCAGGAACTTATCACACGTATGCCGACGAGTTCTTGTCAGAGATGCTATGATTGAATTGTTCCATCATTCAGTCACCAAAGGAGCCATTACTCCAAATTAGCATACAAATTCAAAGCAGGACAGATGGATTTGTCACATTCCACTCGACTGCATCGTCTTCGAGACAGGCTTTGCCAGCACTGCGTGATGGAGATAAGACACCTGTCTCAGCTGCGTTTGGGACAACTGCTGTATGAACGATGAGAGGAAAGACTTGGGTGTCCGCAATAAACTTCCTTACAAACCTGACAGAATATCATCAGAACATCACAGGGGGTCGTAGGATGTGCAGAAAAAATGCTTTTTGCCTTCTGGATGATGGAGCAACTGTCATGTCAGTCACAGACACAGAATATTGCAACTAAATATGGGAACATTTCATATAACTATGAAGCTTTTTATGTTCTAGGGAGCGCTAAACTTAGCAAGGCAAACAAGGTCAGACAATTTCAATAAATTTTAAATGATTAATTGCCATAATGAGTTCCAATGTCCTTATTAAAGACTGATTTTCAGCATGGCTATTGCTAATTCAGCAATTTCTGATCGGACCCTTTGTATTGATATTGTGAGGCAAAAATGCTATTTCAGTAATAATTCGACAAACAGTTAATTGATGCAAAAATAATGAAGTTTCACAAGCTCAAGAACTAGATCCATTTTCCCAACTTAAGACATTCAGTAGTGAACAGATGTACATGTGCATGTTATAATTATGTTAAAATTATATATTTACTAATTACATAATAAGGATCAATCGGAAAGTTCTAAGTATGACAAAGCCGCTCTCGCCTCTGAATCAATCTCCCAGTCAACTCAAACTAATGTGTTTTCTATTGGCTTTGGTGAAGCCTGCTTTCTAGCATTGTCATGGATGTGCATTTTAGGACAGAAAAAGAATTTTTTTTTCTTCCAGAAATTAGGGGTTGAGAGCCTTCTCTCCAACAGTCAACAAACATCAAAACACATGCTAATCACTCCTGTTTTAATATTGCATTCAGTAGCCCTGATGTGAACTCCCTCAGTACGAAGAACAGCACTCCCCCCTCCCCTCCTCGCTCTTCAGTTCACCAAAGAGCTAAGCAACAGTGTTTCTGCTCTCCTGATGGTGCGTATTTGAATCTGGGGGCACATGCTAACTTGGGGTTGCTTTTGAAGTTACTGTGCCTTCATCATGTGCCGTTTTGCATAAAGCTCATCCTTAGTTCTCCCATACCGCCATGATGTATAATGCCATAGGTAAGAAACGGGGTTGGTGTTTTATCTGCGTCTAATGGATTAACAAAAAGAACCCCTGGGTGTCATGATTAAATGTGCACTCTCCCAGCCGAAGTGATGCATAAACACAAGGATGAAGCAGTAAATGCCATAATCTCAGGCTAGCGGGGCAAGGCATTGAGATGGATTATGCCTGGTGCCTTCACTAGGATTCGAAGAATCCAGACAATTGAAGAGAAACAAGTCAGAGGGTATTCATTGAAAACTGAGAATGTGGCATGCATTAAACTGCTGGAGTAAACTCTAAAAGAAGCTGTAGGTGCATATTACTCTGAACCATTTGCACAGAGGAAAATATCTTTTTATTTATTTTTAAAGCTATCTGGTGCCAACTCAAACCAGTGCCTTCATAGACGTCAGCAAGATATAGTGGGTGTATTCCAGCAACGCTGGGTGCCAGGAATGAAGAAAAAGAATGCCAGTGCAATGCAGGAATAGATTGACCTAATAGAATTACCCAGGTGGCCTCCTTCTAGAACATGGTTGGCCATCTACCCAAAATTCAGTGATGCAACAACACTACACATTGAATAACCCCAGCATGAACAAATCTTACTTCAGTGATGACCCTCAACCCTCTTCACACACTGACTAACTTGGCTCCTTTCATTTGATGAGGTGACCCAGAGAATGAAAAAGATTTTCAAAAATCACTACAATAGGAGTCAAACAGACACAATTACACCCAGTCTATACAATCTTCCCCCAGCCCAACCATCTACCACGATAAAACTGAAAAGTTGTCTATAGGTCATTGTCATAGACCCTACAATGAAAAGAAAGAAATCCAGGCCACTCAATAGAAAATATCTGTCAGGCCTTTAATCACAATTTTGTGCAAAATAATTAGATATGAAAGAAAAAGTAAGACCAATTTTTAATTTCGGATGTACATAGGGGAGAATGTTCCAAAGGAGCTTCCAGTACTATCACTCATGGGAGAAATGACCACTGAAGAGTTTTGTTTTTAGTTCCTCCGAGTTAATTAATCTCACCTCTGTCCATTAACTCCATTGAATCCTCTGCTAAAAACAGAATAAAAATTGACCAGTGGCTTTGATGAGACAATGAAGTTCCACAACTGCTCAGTCTTAATCACTGTAACACACTTCAAATTACACTGATAAGTTTAACACTCCTGAAACAGTGTTACTCATCAAGCTTTATTAATCAGTCTTCAATATTAAGGGTAAAGGGCATCCTTATATTTCACATGTAATAGATCCCTTGCCTAAATATATTAGCCATTGTAAGACATTTTATCCATGTTGAATGTTAATCTCGCTTAAAATAAAGCATGACAAACAATATACAACCAAAGCATACTCTGAATCTGCCAGGTGATGAACAGCTGATTTCTTTTTTTATTGAATTCAAAGATTGCTTAACAGAATAAACAAGTACTTGTCTACTCAGTTACATTTCAGTAAAAGTTTGCAACGTCGATAAGGAATGTCAACATCCACATGAATGAACGTGTATAAAAATGGTCGATGTATGCTGTGTCGCTGTTGAGCATTCACTCTCAACCAAACAGATCATTTGTGTTTACAGTGAACACCATTACAATACACCAATTAGCCAAAATGAGATGAAAGAAAGAAAATATCCTTATAAAAATAATTTGAAAAAACAAAAAAAAAACAAACAAAAGTGGAGGGGAAAGAGAGAAAAAAAAACCAAAACAAAAACGAATGATAACCTAAATGTAGACAAGATGACAATATACAACCTTCAGAGCTGAGAGAACCTCATGAACAGTTGCAGGCTAAACGTTATATTGTCCTTTAAACCGTCCAGGGCGTTTAGTACTGAGTGTATTCCTTTGTCTGGAGTTTCGCAACAATGCGCTCCAACTGTCGCTTGGCTTCACATTGAGGGAAGTTGCCCATCTCGTAGTACTGCGGAGCGATTTTGACCAGCCTGGAAAAAGATTACATTGGTAAGAGTGGTATAGCATAGCTTTTTCATCATGCACACAATTTCGAGCAATACTAACTTTACATTTATGGAATTTGGCAGACACCCTTATCCAGAACAACTTGCATTTCATATTTTATTTATACAATTAAACAGTTGAGGGTTAAGGGCCTTGATCGAGGGCCAAAAAGTGGTAGCTTGGTAATACTGGGGTTTGAACCAAGGACCTTCTGATCAGTAACCCAGAGCCTTACTTACTAAGCCACCACTGCAACCAGCCATAATCAGTTTATCAATTGTTACCAATCGTAAATTACCATTTTCCTACCTACAATTAGTTAACATTTCCTGTCTGATGTACATATTGGTGCTGTGTTCATGCAAGTTATACAGTGGGACCTTACAAGACGCGTGTACATTTGTACGAGGAACTTGCTTAACTAAAAAAAAAAAGTAAAATAAAGAAGCACTCATTCACTTGTCATCGCTCAGTAACTGCAGAATGCTGGCTAAAATAGTTGAAATATCGGTTTCTTGTCATGAAAGTATCTCTTGCAAGTTTGTTAACTTTTGTGCTTCTTGGTTATGATTACTATGTTGAAAACTGTGTTACCATGGCAACTAAAAAGGATAGTTGTAAAAAAATCTTGTCGAACTGAACAAAGAGATTATTGACATGCTAGGCTACCATATGCAAGTAATGCCAGCACAAGTGCGCCCCCGCCTGAAAGACCAGACATTCTCATGGATTCTCCTTCCGAAAACTAACTCCCTCCTCCTCCCTCTCCTTCTGCTCATGTCACTTATGCCAGACTCATCGCATCTTCAAAGTAAAGTGCAGGTTTAGTTTTCCTTTTTTCATGCATTTAAATAATACATTTTTGTTTATGTTTACTTTAGATAAACATAGGTTATTTTTTATGAGTAAAACAACCTTTAAAAAGTCTTATATTAGGCATACTTGAGGATATTTTGGAGGCCTGGCACACATTAATGGGTTTTCTATTATTTCCTATGGGAAAATTCTATGAGCAGGGTCCCAGAACGAATTACACCCGTTTTGCAAGGTACCACTGTACATTTTTTCTTAAAAACAACCAATAAAGATAAATAAAGCACTGAAAAACATAG
This sequence comes from Porochilus rendahli, assembly GCA_039654305.1. Lineage (NCBI taxonomy): Eukaryota > Metazoa > Chordata > Actinopteri > Siluriformes > Plotosidae > Porochilus > Porochilus rendahli. The sequence goes on along the minus strand of JBCNYG010000010.1, from coordinate 6,713,460 downwards.
GACAGGTGGCAGGTACCTCTGTTTAATGTACACAATTAGCAGGGATAGTCTGTTTTGCTAATTGGCCACTTAACACATTATTAATTAATTCATTTTCTGAACCACTTAATCCTTATTAGGGTGGCGGGGAGGCTGGTGCCTATCTCAACCGACTCTGGGCAAGAGCAGAGTACACCGTACACATTATGTTTATGATTTCTCATTAAAAAGAACTAAACAAACAAATATTGTGAGAACACTCAAAAGCAACAATAGTAGGCGCTACATGTCCACAACCTACACAAGGAACTTGTCACTTGCTAGAGTGAACATAGGGATTATTTGTGCATTACACATCCCATTACTTTCTGAATTGTAAGCTTAGACACACAAAAAATAAGAAAGTGCTCACCCACACTTATAAATCACGAGCACTAGGGATTTTTAGCTTACCACTCAGGTTTGATGTCTGTACAGGTGCGGATGTAGTTCTTGGTGGTCAGCACAAACTCGTTGTACAGCACCCATTCGGGCTTGTGGTCCAGCACAGTGGACGGGTGCAGCTGGACCACCTGGTTGTCCTTCACTGTCAAATAGTGTCCTGTACGCTCCAGGTGGGCCACCTGATAACAACAGCAGCAAATTAACAAATAAATCTCCTGCTCTCATGTATGCACACACATCCATGCACTCTCTCACACTCTCTCCCTCACACTCAAGCCAATTAAATATTCAGCAAAGAAATGTGAAGATTAAACGGGGTGATCAGTCTCAATAAAATCCCACTGCAAACAAAGACGTTGGCGACAGAACGCCCTGTAATTCGTACATGAAGGCACAAGTTTGTCTTGCCAGTAAAGGTTAATGTTGACAAATATTTTGATATTAATGGAGTAATTTAACTAGTCAGGTCACTTGTTTCAGGCGCCCCTTCTGGAGACAGGCCCATTAAAAATGCCATTTATTTTCCTTCAGCAGGCCAAAAAAAAACTAAATTGATTTCTGATTATATGCTTAAATGGTTACACTTTGAAAGAGAGCTATCCATTATAATGGCAAGTCCAAGTGACTGTGCACTTGCAGGAGGGTTTAAAACCTATCCATTATTCGGTAAACTCCAACTTTCTGCTTGTAATTCTAAACAGAAAATGAAGTATAATAATAAACTACAAAATCACAGTGCATTTGACAATGTCTAATAAATAATTATCTGCTCATTAACAACAATAAGCTGTAGCCGATTCATGCAAGATCATTTGTCTACGATGTGGCAACTTAAATGTCCCTTTTGGCATAAATTGATTAATTACGAGCTGCAATGAGACCCACAATACAGCATTTCACTAAACTATTTTCAATATTACTTCAAATACTGACAGAAGTAAAATCTCTAGTGGGGTGTTTAACAGAAAAAGAAAAAGAAAAAAATCAGCAGTCAGACCCAATCTAACAAAGGTAAACCCAACACTCGCTTCCAGTACCTATTACACTTCGAGCTAAACAGTGCACGTGCACTCACACACACCTGCATGAAGAAGCCGGTGACCAGCGCACGACGGATATTGATGTAGTAATCGCGACTGGTGAACTCAGTGCTACGCCGCGGCAGGTTGAAGCGGTCCATGATGCGAGACAGCTGCTGCCGTACGTTATCTGCTGACATCAGCGAGCGGTAGTTCACAAAGTTATCATAGCACCATTGCACAGACTCATGGTCTAGGGAGGGGGGAAAACAGGCAAGAGTAATAATTAAGTACCTCATCACACAGTGACCCAGAAGATCTGAGCAGTCAGTGCTGCTACTGTCAAAATGTAAAGTCAGGTTTTGACGCTGATGGATTTTGGAGATGTAGCTCTTGGTCAGAGAGCAGCAACGTCTCTGTTACACTCGCAAAACCAACAGAAGTGAATAGCATGGCAGCATATTCAAGTGATTCAAATTATTTATTCATTCCTTTTTATATTTTATTCTTATTATTAGTTTATTAAGAGGGAGAGTGAAGGTTAAGAATTTCATTGCGTGCGGGGTTGTTGTATGTGACAAAGCCTCAAGTTAATAATACCTTTAGTATTTACAGGAAAATGAGCATTTACTCGATTACATTAGATCATTGCCATTTCTATCATTGTATGGATTATAATAGTAGTAAAAGGTTTGATTACGTTTGTGTTGTGTAATTATGTGTGGTACGTACTCTGTTTGAAAGCATGGTAAACGTTGAGCAGGGTTAGATGGTCTCCGTCGATGTGGGCAAACCTCATCTTGGCCTCGTCAGCTGCCTTCTTGGCCTCAGTGGGGCGCACAAAGCACTGTGGGACTAAACAAGGTTGGTATGGGCCCCAACATAGCCGCCCATAGGCATGAGTCACTCGTTTAAACAGGACACAAGGCCTAGTTGAGAGGCTAGAGCATGGCACAGGCTATGCTACACGGAGGGGGAGGGAGAGAGAGCACGCACCGCTTCTGATTGCCTTAATGTGGGACGTTCCAGAGACCGCAGCAAATAAATCAAATAAATAATCTTACAAACCTCTCTGGAACCATCCCAATCAGGGCAAGTTGGTCTTTCACCAAAGAGGTATATTCAGTAAGGTTTAAGCTTGTAAAAAAAATATATATTTTTTTTATTAAATAATAATAATAATAATAATAATAATGTAAAAAATGCTGTGAATTACTTCTAGAAATTGTCTCAATTTGGATCAAAATGCTGCATTAGTGTCAGATCCAAATAAATGGTGACCATTTAAACAAAAAAAAATCCATGCTGGATTTACCAAGCTATGAAGCGCTCACCTAAGCCTTTTTTTTTTCGGTCTTATTTTCCCTGTTCTCCCCCACCCCTCCACTCAACACACCCTAAAATCATCTCATCAGGAAGTGGACACGCTTACTTCATACTACAGCAGCACACTGACTCCAGAAGAGATTTACAGTGTTTTTCTTTCTCCACATATATTCAACAGGACTTAATTAAAATTACCTTGTAGATAAAACGAGGAGAATACAATTGTGCTTTATGTTAATAGCTTCTGTTGTTTCAGGAAGAAAAATAAGATTTTCCCAGAAACTTGCCAAAGTATACTAAAGCTGTTCTAGGTCTTTACCAAACATGATACCACAATTTGTCCACATGGGACACATGTCCAGCAAATCAAAGCCACACTGTGCTGAGTGTGTATTACCTGATAACATGGCAGTGATAGAGAGGACCTCGTTGGAGCAGTTGTATTCGCAGCTGGCGATGACCATCTTTGCCAGCTGAGGATCCAGAGGGAACTCCGCCATCATGGAGCCCAGCTCAGTCAGGTCTCCATCATCATTCAGTGCCGCCAGGTAGTTTAACAGCTCCAGAGCACGCATCAGAGTCTCAGGAGCTGGCAAGAATAAAAGTCATAAAATAAAAAGGTCCGGAAATATCCTGTGGCTATCCACAGGAAACAATGATTCAGAATTTCAGATTAAAACCAAATACACAGCTGCTTAATACCATTTTATTAGTTCAGAAATTATACAGTTGTTAACTAATATACAAAAACCGAATGCAAAATTTAACTAACATGGCTTGTAAATTCTAATGTCAGTGTATTGTTGTGTAGTGTAACCCTCCCATCCTCCATAACTCATCATAGCACTTCGATAAATGCTAGCTACTCGACTCTATTTCACTGCATTACAGTGAGTGAACTTTCTCTGCTCACAGCCACTTTGTTTCACCCATCCAGGATTATGATTTTCTGTCCATGACAAAACCCTATGATACAACAGGCACGCATTTACTTGGTGATACGCACACAGAAAGTGATGAGGGACAAGCGACTAGGCAAAGTTAATAAGTGGCAGTGAAATGGGTGAAGAAATGCAAAAATTTCAAGCAATGCCAAGTGGGCATGTACACAATTCAACAAAAATGCTTAAAGCAACATGATTCGATTACCAATCAGAGCTTTAATTACCATTGATTCACCGATGTCATGCCGCTAAACAGTGAACTCCAAAACATTTTCCGCGTGGAAACAATGTACACTAGTTAAAATTTTCCCCTCTATCAACATGAGGTGACGAGGTGTTCACCACTGCCGTGTGCTTTAAGAACACAAACAGTAATTTTATAAGGATAATAACCGGAAAAGTGTTGCTTAGATCCATGTTTCCGTAATGGTTTGGATTTCCTTTTGAGTATACATTTACATCCGTTTTGCTCATCCACGATGCACAAGAGTCTCCATTCTATTCTTGCCGCATGATAATAATAACAGCAATAATAACAATGATAATCATAATAAGCTATTTATGTCAACAGCATTAGCTAAAATATAAGCCAATATGATAAGCTTTTTAATAATGAACTAGCTAGATAACACTCAGGGTTTCACTTGGAAACATTTGGAGGTGGGAAACACACAAGGTTACCTGGCAACCAGAGTTGGTGACAAGCACTTCTCTCAGCAATTTACTTGTCGATCCTTCCTGTGCGCCAGCCCTTTAAGACCTTACTTAGCAGTAAAAACTGAACTAATTCGTGGAAATTACCACCAAGTAGCTTACAATACCAAGATACTGTATGACTAGTAATGCACCAGACTGAATCCAACACACACTGACTCTTACATGCACACAAAACAAAATTCAATTATTGACCTTTACCTCTAGAGAAGCAGAGCCTAGCAATCAGTTGCATGTTAAGTGAAAATTGGCAGTGAAAAAGCAAAAGGTCTACATGCAGTCAGTCAGGAAAGATTTATTTCTTAAAAGGCAGCTGTTGGATTGTTATTAAAACTTTGTATTGATCGCTTAGACCAAGCATTCTTTTTCTTCCTACATATGGTGGAGGCATGCAGAGTTATGTGCTGGCTCAATCCTACCTTCACGAGAGGGAAAAAAGTATCAAAGGTGGGAAACCATAGAATAAAATTGGGTGGTTTGGGGGTATATGTCGTCTATACACCAAATGCCCTCATGTACAATAAACTAGCGGCTGCTACATCACCAGCGGTGCCGATATGTTGAACTGGTGCCAAAATGAAAAGGGAGAACAGTATGTCAAATTTAAAGCAGGCTCACAGTACAGGTTCACTGTAGCATTATCGAACACTGCAAATTCCTCTTTAATCTAACAAAAAGGGAGCCTTTGTTCAAACGGAACAGTAAGATAGTGTTTACTGAATGAACAAAACAATGTGGTACAACTTAGACATGAACGAAAAGGTTTTTCAATAAGGTTTTCAAATGTGACTTGAAATATATTGATATTAAAACATTTACACTGACTGAACAAGCATGAAGAGCTTGAATTTGAGCAGAAGAAAAGCCAAGATGCTAGAAAGGAACAATAACGATCATCTAGCAATTTCATGGTCAAAAGGAGTTCAGTTTCTAGGGATGTGTCCAAAATATTAGAGGTAAAAAAAATTAAGCAAAATCCTATGCACGTGGTGTAGACAGATAGAGACATTTACACGTAGATGGAGTTTCTGGTTGGCGTGCAGCCCAAGGCAGGCAGACTCACCAAGAACCCAGTGAAATTGATTCAACCCAGACAGAAATGTCCAGTCACCCCAATTTCATGTCTGATTATATCATGAAGAATTAACAGCAGAGCTAGCGGCGAAGCTGCACCAAGGGCAACTATCAACGTGTAGTAGGCAAAGTCACATCCCCAGGAAAAAAGTACACCTATATCTGTGGATGTATATTATACTGTGATGGGAAATGTGGGGCACCCAATCACAATTTTCTCACAGAGAAACTTCTAACAGTAGAAAAAGAACATGATGCAGTGCATATTGCCTTTAGAACATAACATTCAAGCAAGTAAAGTCTAAAATTATGGGCAGTGGTGCCTCGGTGGTTTTGAGCCCCAGTACCACCAAGCTACCAGTTGTAGGGCCCTCGAACAAGACCCTTCACCATAAACTGCTCAGCTGTATAAATTAAATACGCAAGTCACTCTCTGTAAGGGCGTTCGTAAAAACAGCAAATTCGTAAATACAAATTTTGTGTCTTAGATGACATTTTTGATTTGGGAATTCTTGTGTCTAGTGATATTTTGTGTCAGAACATTTTGGGAGTAGTTTAATTGATTGTACACTGTAGTTATCCATTTAAAAAACATGGATGTTCTCTCTATTTCAGAAGATGCACATATACACATCTTAATATTCAGGATATGATCTCAATAATGTAGTTTATTACCATGTACCATTCAAAAACAATACCATTGACAAATAACCTATTACACAAATTCCCCATCAATCAATATAAATCAGCTTGGTAACATTCATTTTCCCCACGAGTGAAAAGCATTTCAGACAGGTGGCTTTGTGCCTTCTCTGCAACATGAGGGACAAATAGAGAAAGCTGGTGAGCAAAACAAACAAAAAAAACGATTAATGATGTTTAAACAGAAACCAACTTGCACTTTGTATGCGTTTTCTAACAGTAATGCAAGTTATGCACATCGTAGTGCTTCGGTTGATTTTATTTTTCCTACAAATGCATCCTAACCTAGTGAATGTATATGAATTGTGAGGCACATCAATCCTCCATGGCAATAACATTTCTCCCCTACCATTTTTTTGTTTAATTCAAATCAGATTTATGCTTGTAAAATCACTGGGTCAGTATCATAGGCTGTTAGAATTATTAAGGCAGTTCATGTCCTTGAGTTTATAATAACATAATTCCAAGAAAAAAAACTGCATTCATTGCTTATTCTCTGAAATGCTTTACATACCTGGAGGATCCATGAAGTCAAAATGCACCAAGTCGTCAATACCCAGTTTTTTCAGCTGTAACACGACTGAACCCAAGTTAGATCTTAGAATCTCTGGGTAAGTGTTATCCTTGTCAGAAGGAAATAGAAGGGGGGAAAAAAACGAGAGGAAGACAGAAAAAAAGAGAATAAATTAGTCAGGGTTTCCCATCAGGCACTAACACATTCTCATGTGTCAAGAGAGCCAAGACTGGCTCGTTTGAGGAGCTATTTAACATGTTTTAAAATTCACTTTGTCGCCCCACGCGACGGGGAAGAATTACCCTGTTTAAAAGCAAGACTGTGTTCACGTTTCCATTTGTCAGGACGTCTTATTTTCAGTACGGCTAGTTATCAATTTAAGGAGGAAAAAAAAAAAGAAATAGAGCCATCTGGCAAGACTAAAGACTTCGAGAGTAAAGTAGTGATGATGACATAATGGTTGCCTTCACCTGCATGTTCAAGATCTTCCTTTCAGAATAGTGTAAATGATGAGCATAAACACTAGCACACAGCATCGTTTCACTCCGGTTCACTGCAGGTTCCCACTAATTCAAATGTCTAATTTATTGACTTTTCCTTGACTTTCACTGACTCGAAGGCTGAATTTTCATGCGCTATAATGAACAGAAAAGACTGAGCTGAGCAGGCAAAAACTAGTCGTGGTGCATTAAACCCATCAATTTGGAAGCTTTATTTACTAGTTCACAGACTTTTTCAGAACAAAAGATTTCACTGCATAAACATAATAAAATAAGAAAAATACTATTTAGAAATGGGTACTTAACATGCTACAAACAAAATCCCTGATCAAAATGATCCAATCACCCAAATTTCCATGTTCGGTATGGACCTTCTAATTCATGTTATTACATCTTCAAATTCCATGAATGTGGGGACCCTGTCACAGCTTAAAAGCAATTATTCACAAATTTAAAAATTAATGAATAAAAAAAATTTCAAAAAGGTATGGGCCACAATCCTTTATATATATATATCCATATATGATAGGTGGTGTTACATGGGGCCGCATACATGTACACTGTTCTGCAGGACCTAGAAAAGTCTGTGTAGGTACTTTGGTAAGTGCATGCTGTGATCAACTGAGGCATGGTTTGATGTGTTCACAGCACTCATGCAAGGTTAAGGTGACCGACTGCTACTAAACCTTAGATCCACGTAACCAGCAACATAATAACTACGACATTTATATTATTCTGAAACAAAATGTCGTTTATGAAAAAAAATTATTCAGTAAACGGGCGTGTGTTGTGTCCACAATATTAAGGAGTATTTTTTTCAGCATATGTGAAGTTTTCAGTGTTTAAAATGTAAATGACTAAAGACCCTATCACATGGGTAGTCTACTGCATGGTATATGAAGCAGTGGTCCATCAAGCAAAGCCTATAAATCCAAGATTTTCTTTTTACAGTGGTGAAAATAAAACCTAGAACTATGCATACCAATTATATGTGAGGTTTTATAGTTATAAGCATGAGCAGGGTATTTAAATCAAATGTATCTAACACAGAGCCCGAATTTAAATGTCCTGTGGAAAGCTGGGGAACCAAAGTTTAAAACACTTTAAAATAAGCCAAATATTATTGTACACCCTTCTAGAACAAACCAGATACTTATACATACACACACACACACACACACACACACACACACACACACACACACACTGATAAATTCGTACTATACTAATATTATACATATTTACCTGCATCTCGGTTTTGTACGCCTTCTCTGTGTAAAGGCGGAAACATTTCCCTGGGCGTGTACGCCCAGCTCTTCCTGCCCTCTGCTGAGCTGATGCTTTACTGATCGCAGTCACAAGCAATGACTCCACCCTGATACGTGGGTTGTACACCTGTACAAAAAGTGCAGGAAAAAACAAACTGAATGTGTGACAGGGACAGCAGAGAGAGTCCCAGCGCAATCCTTTAAACAGTGACATGACTATAACTATGACAGGCAGCAGAATAACTAACTAGCTTCTCCATTTCTACTGGCACTGGAGTTATCTGGGGATTTCACAAGCAAAAGAAACAGATGACGTGACATTAAACAAGGACAAGAAAACTTGAGCGTGGCTAACCTTTTGTTTGGCGAAGCCGGGATCGATTACGAACACCACACCATCGATGGTCAGTGACGTCTCGGCAATGTTTGTCGACACCACCACCTGTCGGAAGGACAATTATGATATGAAACAGAAATCAGAGCTCGGTAAACCCTTACTGGGACTCAGGATCTCACTACGATAGAATTAACTGCAACAACTCAAATTGTTAAGTAGTACTGAAAATGCTCAGTTAAATGCTAATTATAATAATTGCACAGAGAAATATTCAACCTCCTCAAGAGTTTCACTATATTTATTTACATCGCCCAGGGCTTTAGTAAAACACACAAACGATCTCTCTCTCTCATATATATATATATACACATATATATATATATA
>JBCNYG010000010.1:6681243-6702197 GCA_039654305.1 Porochilus rendahli | reverse complement strand
ATATATATATACATATATATATATATATATACACACACACACACACACACACACACACACACTTCAAATTATATATACATTTACATATAATCCATATACACAACATCTCATGACTGACCTGATAAAAGCACTTCCTCTACACATGCTTTCAGTTGCTCAATGGTGCCTTCTATAATAAAATGTCTTAGCTATAATAAAACTCCTACATCCAGACGGTATAAATTAGCAGCACAAGTGAATTTCTAGAAGGTTCCTTTTGTTGTAGCTCATGAGATGAAATATGAACCATCATGAATTTATTTACAGAAAGCCACATCATAATACTGTGGCATCTGTGAAAATAAAAACTAAGGCATAATAACAGCTGTAGTCGTCATTATAAAAGCTGATTTAATCGGTCTGATGGATGTTGTACTTCCAGGACAGACACAGCATAGGTGACGTAAACCATACAAACCACACTCTTTTCATTGCTACAATTGCATATTTATACACATTAAAAGTGCCTCAGAGATGTTTCCAATGCTCAGGTTGCACAAACCATTCTTTTTAAGTTGTCTGTTTCTAAAGAATGCCGTAATACTTGAGATATTTCTTCATTCGGCACTTTGTCAATTCAATTTTAGCACTAGAACACTGCCCACTAGTGTGCATGCTAATATAACATTCAAAGATAACAGCAGACTTTGGCGCAAGCGTTCGCACAATGCCGTCATACTTGCCGATGCCGAGTCACAGAAATAGAAAACAGGACTCTCTCACATTCATTCAATCAAACACTTGGCTTAAGAGTACATGTGGACCCCCCACATACAGTAAAGCAACATACTGAGCTACAGACTGCTGGCATCTTTAATGTGGCGAGACAACAAAGCATCTGTTTGCGAAAAGAAAGAAAGACCTAAGACGACGCTGGCGGTAGCAGGGATTTGAGATTTAAATTGCTTCAGAGAAGCCTGGCACATTGGACAAACAAAGTAGCACAGAGGTAGATGATTCATGCACACTGAGGTGTTCACAGCATGCACAACACAATGTGGCGCAAAACAGAGAAGGCCAAATTAAAATCTGTCACACTGACTAACAGGGGGAAGGCTCCCCAACTTCAAAAAGTTTGATCCCTAATTATGTGAGAATATAAAAATACTCTAAAACATGACGACAAAGGTGTTTTGAGGTCAAAAGGCAAATCCTAATTCAAAGCTAAACCAGATTAAGCTTTGGGAAAAGAAAAAACATCTGGAAACTGCAAAATAGCTTACAAGCAGGGAGGAAAGCTCAGGGGATTAGTTGTCAGATTTACACCCAACTGATCGAAGTAATAAAAGCAGCCGCAACATTTATTTTGTTCTAGAAAATTTATGAGAGCGCAAACAGACACTGAAAGAGCAAATAACGGGCAACGAAAAGTATCTGGGGGGCTGTGAGGTCACGATTCCTCCATGTTTAGATCACCTGTATTATTGAAGTCGGTCTGTTCATCAGGACAGAGAATTTACACGTCACATCATCCCATGAGTCTCTAAATCAGCATTTATAAAAATGTTAGGAGAAAGAGGAGTGTACCAGACAGCAAGCGAGAGAGAGAGAAGCAGCTCCTATAGCATACAAGCTTGTCCTGCTGGTAGATGTTCCTGTTCCGTAAGAGCACTGATGCATTTCATTTCAATGCACTAGATTCATCACGCAGAACTTTCTTGTCTGAACACTGCACTGTGAGAACTGCTACTGGATTCCTCTTTTAAAACTAGTGCAACCATGATACTGATGTCATTGGCTGTATTCAAGAGCTGGCCAGACAGATAATGATCTATGAATTAATAGTAATTCATTACAATTAACAATCTGGTGAAATGCATTTTCATTTAGAGGATTAGGCGACTGGAGGGCAGAGCGATGACCACAACTGACAAAGCTCCTCCGCCCCAGCCACTGAAGCGTTTCATTAATTTGACATAAAAAGGGCCATCTACCTATGTATTCTAGAGAGGTAGGAACTGAAGTTATATAAAAGGTGGATGCATTGGCATAAATTGCATATCAAAGGCAACTGAATTATTACACACCCTGATTCACAATCCTTGACCCATAAAGTGTAAAGAAATTGCATCTTCATGGATTCAATGATCCACATACAAAAGGTCTGGAACAAATGCGGCTGAGGCTGAGCGTATAAGGCCAAGATGTGCGATATCTTACTTGAGTGGCTTCAATCTAAATGTTCCAAAATTCTCCAGATCATCTCCTCTGCCCTATCCAACCCATCATCAATCTTCAAAAAGTATGTTCAAACAAATTACTTCTGGCAACCTTTGGTGTCTTTTCATCCTACAACTAGGATAACAAAAGGTTATAAAAACTGGAATACAGAACAAAAAGTAAATTGAACTTAAATTATAAATAGAGTAATAGAAATTTCTCTAAGGATCTTTGGTCTTCTAATTTATATTATGTGCTTGTTGAATCACACACTTGTGAGATCATGTGTGAAATGCCATTGTCCCACCATACCCCCAACTATCAGCAATTAAAGAAAGTATCACCTGTGGCTTTTAGGGAAAGAAAAAAGGGGGCGTGGCCAAATATACATTACTCGTGTCATCACAGCAGAAAAAAAAACAACAACTAAAAGCTAGGTACGAGTCAGCTGTAGCTGCAATTACCACTGGTTTAGGGTTTTATTCAGTATTAACATGGTAACAAAACCCAAGCCACAAAATTGAAGTTCAGACTGTAAACTAAAATACTCTAATGTTAAGCACAAATGCAAAGTAATAAGCTCACTCATGTATGTATGTATGTATGTATGTATATATATATATATATATATATATATATATATATATATATATATACACACACACACAACAGTGAAGATTCTTCAATCATACGAATCCATGCTTACAAATCACCCACTGTTTCATTTTCTTAAGTTAAAACCCCTGTTTATGTTTTATACTGTTTGGCACGCTGTCTGGCAGCATGGACTAGTGATGTATTGGAGAAAGATTATTCATAAACAGACAGCAGGTTAAAGTTTGGATACAAATCAAGTGGGGAAAAAAGCGATGAGATAGTCCATACTTTATTTTTCTTATAGCTGCAGACATCACGTTTTCCAAAAGACATTTAAATCTTCCAACTTATTATACGACTCGATGGCCAGAATCCATCAGAGATTCTCAGTACCAGCGTTAATCATCCTGAGCCTTCGGAACGTCCCATTCAGGATTGAATCCCCACATTGCTGCTAGGCCAGCTGGTACTCAGTCTCTGGATGGATTTCTACTCAACTCTTGAGCACGGCTTTGGGGATCTGTGCTCATTCATTCACAAGGTCATTTGGCCACTTATGTTGGGTAAGAACACCTGACATGCACTCGGTGCTCCAATTCATCCCAAAGGTGTTAAGGCCAGGGCGTCTTCCACACCAACCTTGGAGCTTACTTTGTACACGGGGCACTGTAATGTTGGAACAGGTTTGGGCTCCTGAGATCCAGTTCCAAGGAAATTGTCAGCATGGAAAGACATTTTATACAACTGTTTGCATTCAACTTTGTGGCAAATGTTTCGGCAAGAATACAGGTGTGATGGTCACACTGTACATATGGAAGCATTCGATCATTGCATTAACGTCAACCATTTAGAAAGCAAAGGACAGTTGGTTGGCTCTAATCTGTCTGTCCCGAGACTGAACTAAGCAGCCTTTTCATCAGTAATGTCATTAGTGTGTCATAGGGGTGTGATACTTCTGGGTTATTAGCCAATAAGAGAAGCAGAGACATAGTCTAATTCAAGCCATCCTTCACCACCATCACTAGGGAAAGTGCCATTCTGACAAATTAAACCCAACTCAAGTTGGCAACAAGTGCCTCACAGTGGGTTCACTATAAAGAAAAAGTGGTGTGTGTGGAATATAACAAAAACAAACTAATGCGCATGTATAACAACCACCCATGTCCCTGTCCTTATTCTCCAGTTGAACTTCTACCAATGACATTGCCCCAAACCCCTGCATATAAACCTCCTGATGCTGATCTGTACAAATTTAGACTGTGTTTAAAAAAAAAAAAAAAAAAAGCGCACGTCAGGCCTATAAAAAATTGTTGCACCTGAAGCAGAACCGTTCAGGAGGCTCCTTCACAGGGGCTCTACAGACAAGATCCACTCTGTCTCCAACTCTCACCAAAGTGGGCTGTTTTTTGTTTTTTTATGGGTACTGTATGCCAGAAGGTCTGAAAGATGACATTTTAACAAGATAATTTAAGCTCATCTTTATGCAACCAGGGACAGACGAGGTAGGATGCAGGAAAATAATCCCTGAATGCCACTAGGCTACCCAGACACCTCCACGAAATCACCAGGGCGTGGGTGGAGCTGCCATCATCTCAAAGCCTGAGTCTGGGTTTATGGGCCAAGGAAGGGACCGTTTATAACTAAGCCAATTTACTACACTGCTGGCATCCCTGTTCTGCCAAGCGCTTCTTCAACAAGCACGCTTCCTCCTTTTCTCCCCATATTCCAGTCAAGATGGAGTGGCTTCAGATCCCAGGAGGGCTACTGTGGAAATGTGAGTGCCGGTGTATCCATGTCGCTGTTTCATGTCAACAGTTCTTTGAACAGCCTAAGCAAACACCGGGTAATGTTTGAACTTTTAAAGCAGACGGAACCCTGGCTTACAGGCAATCAAACTAGCGCAGATTTCTGCACTTCTGTAAACATGGACGTGGCTGAGGGGGGAGGAAAAGCTGACACAAAGGGGAGAGGAGTAAGAGAGAGGTAGCGAGCTAACTAATTGATTCCGTGTATACATACAGAGTAAGCTATGGAATACAGAACTTAAGACACGGCGAATCATACATCTGAGGCTGAGTGAAAAGCATAAAAAAAAGGGGCGAATAAACAGCAGATCAATTAATCTCAATAAATTCAATAATACCCTGTGGGGTGAAATACCAGTATTGGTGTAGCTGATACAGTGATAAATGGTCTTATTGCACTCCGATCATAGCTACTAGAAAGACTAAGGAATGGAAAAAGTACTAATAAGGTATTACACAAAGAAAAATATATATTGACCAGATCATGAAATCAAGAGACATCATGAATGGATATAAGCCAAAGCAGTACCACGGAGGTCTTTTGGTGAGGGGTGAAACCCATCAGCAGCGAGACTGAGGGGCTAAGACTGCATGAGTAATACTGAGTTATTTTAGAGATGAGCATCACATGCTGACAAAAACAACATATGCTGTGAGTCAATGCTGCACCAAGGCTTGGGGCAAGGACGGGATTTTAACGACATTCAAGCACCACTCGGTGCTCTGCGAGTTTCTGATGCATCAACGGACTGTTTCCATCGTCGCCATTTCACGCTTGTTCTTAACGAATGGTTGAGATTCGCTGCGATCATGGGCTTTACCTTTCTACCAATGGCTCCGCTAGGTTTGCGAGGTGGTGGAGGCTCGAAGATCCTCTGCTGCTGCTGTGGTGGTAGTGTGGAGTACAGGGGGATGATTTTTATGTCGCCCACTTCAGGGCCCAGGTCGTCGATTTCCCGTTTGATCCGCTTGCAGGCCTCGTCGATTTCCTAAAAGATAAAAGAGGACGTGTCTTAACAATAGACGTGATTAGTGGCACATTCACATTACCACAATAACAGTTAACCCTGGCTGCAGAGCAGCAATAACTTGCCATGGGCCAGCAGCTGATTTGTTTTACTTGTTAAATCTCCTAATGACCTCAGGTTTCCTACTGAAAAATCACGTTAACTTGTACTGGAACAGATTCCAGAGGCATAACACACAAACAGTAGTGAGGCATTAATGCTTTAGATCAAGTCTACTTTGTGAGCCAGTTGTGACATGGCTGAGAAAATTAAACCCGGAGTGCATGCTGCTTGGATGAACTTCCTGTGGTTCTGCTGTCTAAAGCAATAGTCACAAGGACAACACACACACACACACACACACACACACACACTTCATTATTCCAGATGGTAATGTAGTAAGGGTAATGTGAAATGAGAAATCTGCACTGGTGCATAAACAGAAGCAAGTCACAAAGGATTGGTTAAGTGAGGGCAAACAGTGGAGACGTAGTGGGCTCACACAAAGAGGCCTCAAGGACCTAGCAAAAATTTTGACAGCTGACACTAAGACTTACAAACACAACCGAGGTAACCCACAGCAAAATGGTTCTAAGAACAGAAATAAAATACATTTTCATGGTCTAATCACTTCAACAGACTTGGAAAACTATGCAGACTTTCTGGTGAGAAATCAGCACTGTTAGACCGCTGCAGTCAAGCAGGTTAACACTGACGTGGGGAGGGAGGTCTAGTCAGGTCAAGGGGTAGCTTAGAAATAAAATAAAGATTGAACCTTATAAGGCTCTCAGATGCAGGGTTCATTCTTCCTGGAACATTATGGATTAAAAAAAAAAAAAAACAACATTATCACCTGTACACTAGCACCACCCTGAGGCTAAAACGTGCATTGCATCTAACTCGGAAAAGACTGGAGCTAAACACGTGCGTGTCTGTAGCCAAACATATAGCATGATTTTTTTTCCTAACACACAAGGGGAGCATATTAATAGCGCTGCAAAAACCTCAACTAATCTCCATTTTCCAAGCCTGATCAAAGAGACTGATTGTGAAGTCCAAGAAGGGCCCATGGATTCATTTCTACTACAGAGTAAATAGCTGGCCATTATTATTCAGCCGTTGTTGGCTCTAGCATTAGTGTTATACCAAATATATGAGTGCAGCTTTAGGGCCATGTGGTCGTCCGAGCACACACAGATTTACTCCCAGGGGTACACTGTGTGTGTAAATAGCGCTGGTGGCCATGTGCCTTTTAATCAAAGCCTTTCCATGGCAGCTCGGAACAGAGTAAATGTGAATTGATTGATCAAATTAGCTGGAGTATTAATAGACCATTAGCTCGAGGGATGCAGCAGCTGTCAGAAGGGCTGCCACCAAGGGAGAAAGGCAGGAGGCTGTGCCCGAAAAGAGTGACTGCACCTGGGACACACCACCGACACCGGCCCACTGATTCAACTATTCTGTATAAACATTCTTGAAGCACTCTTTTTAATTCGCCCAGTGGAGATGCAAATTATTTGGAACAGATGCAAGCTGGCTTGGGACAATTTCAACCCACTGCATTTGTACAAATAACAGCTTTGCATCAGTAGAAGCTTGTTTAAGATGGAGAAAATACCAAGTATCCATTTGTGCATGAAATGGAAAGGGAAGAAGAAAAGAGTACAAAATCTTAAGCTGAAAAAAACACAAGAAACCTGTCCCAATATCAGTATGTTACAAACAGTAAAGGATGTCTGTGATGAGATTACATGAGTACAATAACTACAGAAGGAAGTGTCTTGTTTTTCTGTTCATTTTATTAATGCTTCGGTGTTTTGGGGTTATTGAGGTCATACACACGCACTTCCCAATTCATCAGTCTGAAAAAAGATCTGAGTGAAATGACTACCCAAAATGCTCTTGAAATGACATTAGCGCCTTTAGCTGAATCTGACACTTGGCAATGTTTTTTTTGTGTGTGTGTGTGTGTGTGTGTGTGTGTGTGTGTGTGTGTGTTTTTAAACAGTGTATGTTGCCTGACATGACAAAGGTTATGGAAAAATATGTTGAAGCTGCACTTAATGTATAGGCAATATAAAGAAGATTCATTCTGAATAGGAATAAATCTCATGCTGGGTTTACTGAATAAGCTGCTCCACAGATCTTAAAAAATGAAAACTTTTACATGTCCAAATACATATGGACTACAGTGTATATGAAACACACACACACTGCAGCAGGACACTGCTGACCCATCATCCGTGACCATATTTATCATTCTAGCCAGGCATCTAACTCCCCATTCCAGTTGGGTGAGCACCAGTTGCAAGAAAGGGAAAATAACAAATGACTTAATTTCAGGCCTGAATTTGGGTCACACACAGCCATCACACACAGGCTCTTTACCCCAGCACCAAGGCCAGCTGTGACTGTGGCCCATATCAATCTCAGCGCTGATCGTCTCAGCTCTCTGCTGACTAAATAGAGGTGCATTTGCAAATTGATGTGTATATCTCTAGAATCCTTATTTAAAGAGCAGTTTGTTTACACATTTGTTTCTATACATATCCTAAATCTGAACTGATATATTTACACTGGTTTGTCAGTGCAAAGCAGCAAAGACGGAGCCAAAGTGCATCTTTGCAGCATGAATCACAAGGTTGAAATGCCCCTGCACGGTGCATATCTCGCACTTTATTAGCTGAAGTTTCAGTCTGTGAATTCACTGACTCACTGCTTGGGCGCCGTGTGCAAGCTGCACAGTGCAAGAGGCAACCATTTTCTTTACATCATTACGCTTCGTTTCTAGCACCTG
Source organism: Porochilus rendahli (assembly GCA_039654305.1). NCBI lineage: Eukaryota > Metazoa > Chordata > Actinopteri > Siluriformes > Plotosidae > Porochilus > Porochilus rendahli. Next base: position 6,693,792 of record JBCNYG010000010.1, on the reverse strand, counting down.
TTTTTCTCCATTTACCAGCTGGGCAATTTCAAAGTGCAAACATGCAACCAGATTCACAGCATTGTCTGCTGTCTGAAAAGACTTTACCTCCTGTCCTGTGAGGAAGAGGAGGACATCTCCCTCATCTTCCTCACACATATGGATCTGGATGACTGTCCTGATGGCTGCCTCCAGGTAGTCGCGCTCTGGCTCTGGTGTGTAGAAGATCTCTACGGGATGCGTTCTGCCAGGGATGGTGAGCAAGGGGCAGCTGTCGAAGTACACCTGAAACTTTCCAGCATCCAGGGTGGCACTCATGACAATAACCTGAGGCAAAGAAAATAGAAAAAGTTTAATAAATTTTGTACACAGCATTAAAAATAGGCAGTTGCTTTTTAAAGAAAAGTGGCGGAGGAGGATGAGGTTGTAATGTCCCACTTTAAGTCTCTGATATCCTATAATGCACTGGGCCATACCTTGATCGGTCATAACATTAACACCACCTAATTGGTCTGCTAGTCTGGTACACACTATGCTGCAATGCTCGGTGTGTCCTGACACCTTTCTATCATAGCCAACATTAACAGTTTCAATAACTGGTGCTATAGCAGCACTTCTGAAGGATCAGATTAGACATTCTAGCCTGTGCTCCCCATGCACATCTATGAGCTTTCAGGTACCCATAACACTCTTCCCAGTTCACTGGTTGTCCTTCCTTGGACTACCTTTGGTGGGTACTTACCATTGCATACCAGGAACACCCCACAATACCTGCTGTTTTGGGGGTTATTATTCTTTGCTCATTTTTCCTGCTTCATAAACAAACTTTAAGGATTCTCTCTTCACATGCTGCCTAATATTTCAAACTTTTTGGAAGGTACCAATGTGACTAGATAATGCTACTCACTTCACCTGTCAGTAGTCATGTTTTTACTGTAATGGCTGATTGGTGTATCTAATGCATTTTTCCACTTGGGCAAGGGCAAATCTTCCCTGTAGGCCTTTTTGTCGAAATCTTAATCTCCCTTCATATGCAGCACTCAGAGGTCCCACTAAGTGTCTTTCTGCACCACAAGACATCATAATTGCTCTTAACCAAGGGACATTTAACTTCAAATTTATATGAGATGATGAGGACCAGAGTTCATTTGGAGTCACCTAGACCTCATTTAGCACTTCCTGAACAAATGTAGAACCTTTGATTTGATCGTGACAACAAGCAGTCGTTACCCATCTGCTTTATGAGAACTGCGTATGGCACACTGTAGCCATAAAAGGCGACATGCTTCTGCTCCCTCAGGGTTGATTGTCTTAACATGGGGTGACCACAGGGCAGAACAAGCTTTGCTGGGGAAAAAAAAAATTCAGACTGGCCTTTCACGTTTTGGAGAGTAATGGCTGCATTAGTCTGGGAACAAACAGCCACACAGCTGTCGGGCTTTCAGCAGTGCAGGAGCTTCATTAGTGAGTGCCAGCCAAAGTTAAAGGAGACCATTTAAACAGAGCATAGAAGCACTAGTTTGAAAGGGGTTGTTGGTTGGGGCACCCACAAGATTGTTGCTATTTAAAGGTTTTTTCCCCCCCACAATTAAAAGCTCTCTCAGCCATCATGTACCTGTAAAAAAACAGACTTGTATTTGGGTCTGCTCTGATTAAATGAGCTTTAGAATGTAATGATTATAATTTCTCTTAATTTACGAGCATTCGGTGTGATCATTTTTGTCCTTGACTCTAAAAATAGGAAAAGATCTCCTTCAAATCAACTGTTATAAGAAAAAGAAAACCAGATCAGACACTGGATAAGGCAGTGCTCTACTACAGATAATGTTCCTGACTGCAGCATCGAGCTGCTCTCCTGTGGAGTGGAACATCAGGGGAATCACATATCAGTGCTCAGTTGGCCAAAGAAATGATCTACCAAACAAATAACTTCTGATGAGGTTCCAGGATTCAGGTGACAAGATAATATCATCGCATCCGTAACAGACACTGTGACTGAGCTGTCATCAAGTGATCCTAAAAAACATTGGCTTATCTACTGTATCCAATCACACCTCAAACTTAAAGATGGAAAGTACAAACTGATAAACAATAACAACATGAGTCAGAACACACATCCACACCTAAACCTACCTTCAGGTCTGCTCTCTGGCGAACGACTTCTTTGAGAACACCCATCAGAATATCTGTGGCCAGCGTGCGTTCATGAGCCTCGTCGAGAATGATTACGCCATATCGCTCAAGCAGTGGGTCGTTCATGGCCTCTCGGAGTAACATACCGTCGGTCATGTATCTATATTTATAACAAAGAGAGAAAAGTCCATTCAATGGGTGCTTCAGTACCTCAGATTGTGAAACATCTTCATAATAAAGCTACATCCACACATGGAACAACGAGTCACCACGCAGTCAACAAACATCACCGAAATGAGCCGCGGGTGCGGAGTTCAACGGAGCTAAACTTTCATGTGATAATGTGAGCGATTGCCAATCACATCTTAAAGTTACCTTCGATTGACAAATGCCACCAAACACTGAATTCTGCAAAACTTTTTTTGCTCCATTTTCACAGACTGTGTAAAATAGCCTAATTTGAGTGCAGCTCAGCTCTCGTGTCAATCGTCGAATCTTATGTGAATGCAACTTAGGTCTAAGCATTGATACATGATGTAGAAACTACACCATTTTCAAGACACTATATTTATAATTTAACCTCTTGAGACACCATCATATTTTTTCCCACACAATGTGTGTATGTCCTTCTAAGATCCTCATATGAGAACCAAAGGGTATTGGTGCAGCCTCTGCTGTAAAGCAGGGCTTGTACCTCTACGTTGTGCTGAAGACGGAGTTGTGCCGGATGGCAAAGCTCTAAATTTACCAGTCGATTTATATTCCTACCCTCACCAATGGTCACAAGCTTTGGGTAAATCATGAATACAGCTTTGGGTAAAGATCGCGAATACAAGCGGCTGAAATGAGCTTCCTTCGCAGTGTGGCAGGTCTCTCCTTTAGAGATAGGGTGAGAAGTTCTGTCATCCGGGATGAGCTTGGAGTAGAATCGCTGCTACTCCATGTTGAGAGAAGCCAGTTGAGGTGGCTCAGGTATCTGATTAGAACGCCTCCCTGGTGTAGTGTTTCGGGCATGTCGAACTGGGAAGAGACCCTGGGGTCGACTCAGAACATGCTAGAAGGACTACGTTTCTTGGCTGGTCTGGGAACAATTGGCATCCCCCCAGAAGAGCTGGAGGAAGTGACACCTGGACCTCACTGCTAAGGCTGCTGCCCCGCGACCCGACCCCGGAACAAGCGGATGATATACAGATGCACACTACCAGACCCCAAAATTCGAACACCATGTCATGAGCCTCCATAGTGTTATACATCAATTAGCCTCCAGGCAAAAACAAATTTGCTGAGGCAAGGATGTGTGTCTGTTGCACACCGAGAATCATAACGAGACACGATGCCACTTCCATGAATTTCAGGAAAGTATAATATTACTTCAAAAAGTAAACAGGCAATCACATGACTTTCCATATTCCATAGCTGTCTGTGCTGCCCTGATCAATTACCACTCTAACAGTGCAAGACATTTAAAAAAAAATACTTCTCGCACTTAAAACTGAAGTGTGCCCTAAAAATATCTGTTTTGCCCTATTTATGCTTTAAGTTTCTCATAACGACATTTATAAACGATAGAGCTCTCATTTTCCCCATCTGGTTTCTTTTCCTGCATTTCATGAATCATATGATAGGACCACATTAATGCATGATGAATATATTTACAGTAGACTCCTGATAATGTGGCATGCATGAAAAAGGAGAGATCTAATACTGGCTCTAGCTATTATAAGAGAAGGGCGATTAATCAGTATGCAGGATAAGAGACTTTGCTTGCTTTTTTATTTCTAATGCACTCCCAAGACAGATGTAATATAGCAAATGTTACGTTCGTGCTTCTTCTATTATTCTACTATGAAACCCAGAAGTGTCATTTGTTTCTGGCTCAGTTTTTTTGTTTTGTTTTTTTGCTTACTCATTTTTTGTAAATACCGAATTGTTACATGCTCTTGTCACTGCTTCTTATACATCAGCATCCATGTTTTAAAAAGGAAAATTCATGAAGGCAGTGAATGCCAGTTCAAGTCTCAGATCCACGTGGGGCATATTCTACATGCACTTTAATAATCTGCCAATGTTCATTACTTTTCTGTTCAGGCTTTTAATTCATGGACTCACTTGAGGATGGTTTTTGCCGAGCTGCAGTCTTCGAATCTAATAGAGTAGCCAACTTCCTGTCCCAGCATGACATCCATCTCATCTGCCACCCGCTGTGCCACACTCATGGCCGCCACTCTCCGGGGCTGGGTACAGGCCACTCCACGCTTCGGCCCCGGCAGGGAACGCACCATATCTACACACCACTGAGGGATCTATAGGGATGAAACACACTCAACATTACACATAGAATATTCAAACCCTTCTCTGCAGCAATCACTGGAAGTACACTAGCAGTCCAACAGGCTGTAAAACTTATGCTAGTGTTTAAAAGCAATAAAAAAAATCAAACATCCCTGTCTGTTTACAGTTCCCATAGAGACCATACAAATAGTGGCGTGGTGACTTCTTTAATCTAGTCTTGCATTCTGTTGCAGTATTTTCATGTTTCCTTGAAACAGTCCAGATTCTAACAATTACAGCAAGAGAAAACAAGAGGCTCAAACAACTTTCCAACACCGTGACCCTTAGGGGTTTCCATACAGCCATAACGACAACAGACCCCTTTTTTCCCTTTTGAACACCAACAACATTTGTTCTGTGAACCAGAAAATAATCTTTCTGTAGCATAAAATAAATTATTGTAGTAAATTTCCTAACAGAGCTCTAATCCTATTTTTGGAGGCATGATTTTTACCAGTGATAGCATTGCTGGTATTATTTTCACTTCTGTCAGTTTGTGCTTTTGTATTTAAATTATGCAGCCCTGTATCTCCAGAACTACTTAACATATCACTGTCAAATTTTCAGGGCAGGAAGTTGGGACCAAACCTTGATGAACCTATGACCTACGAAAAGGTTTGTGAAGGTCAAGTTAAGGTCATCAAATTGGCTGCCAATCATTAATCATGGCTAGGCAGCGGCTGGTGCGATTCCCCCAGAGACCTCTAGTATAAAATGACTCATGATATTAGACTGTGAACAATGTATCACTCAGCCCATAACAGGAGCCTGAATTATCATTCTGCTTATTAGCACGAGCAGAGCTGATGCAGATAAAGCAGTGTTACGATACAATTCAGGAAACCAGTGTTCATTAATGTGGTGCCTTTTCCTTTTTTAGAATCTTGCTGCAGGGTGCTAATCACTTTCTTTGTGAATACAGGTCTTCGCTTGACAACTCTCTGATTCATCTAGGCAGCTGTTCGACATCTGCATTAACATTACAGCTTTCTTTGCCTATCGTTTTCCCGGGAGATAGAACGTGCAAGGTTCTCCACTACCACTAAAGAGCGGATGTAGATAACTACGTTTTTCATGTGCAGTTTATTTATAGAGATGGCTCATTTACTTAAGGTACAGAAAGAGGACTCATTCATATATTCAGGCAGCATCACAGAACTCTACACAAGGTGATCGGTAATAAGTACAACTGCATGACTGTGTGTATATGTGCCTTTATAAAACAGTTCTTTTAAAAAGGAATTCATACTGTTTAACTGACATTTTAAACAGCAGGGATCAACAGTTCAAGCATTTCAGTCACCTTTCGGACTAACAATGTGTGCACAAACTGTAAAATGTATTTCAGAGCATGTATATGAATGTTATAATTTTTTAACCAAGAAGTTAAATAATGGCTGTAATGCTGCACTAACAATGTCCGGTGAAACCACGGACAGAAAAAACGTCAAGAGTGAAAACACAGTGAGCTAACTAGAAAATTAAAGTTAGCTGGCAACTTGCACAAAGTACAAAGCCTATTTGTCTTTATATAAAAAAAAGACACCGAGAAGTTGGATTAAATTTTGTGCTTGTATATATATAATTTTTTCTGCAAAGGTTTCTTTCTGGCAATTAATTAAAGAACAACATCTCATAATAGGCAGCACGGTCACACAGTGGGTAGCACGTTTGCATCACAACAAGAAGGCTCGGGTTCAATTCCAGGGCTCGGTGCGTTTATGTATGGAGTTCTCATGTTTGTGAACTCTGTGTACATGGTTGATGTGCGTTGGCCTGCAATGACCTGGTGAGTTGTCCAGGGTGTAGTTCTCAGCTTGCCAGTACATGTTCTCCTCGCTGGAGAAAACCCTGGACAAAATATGGCTAAATATTTAGTATATTTTCACAGTACTGACAAAAAAAACTGACACACTCACTAACAGCCCTTAATAAAGTAATTGCTTTTACATATCAAAATACAGCTAGAGTTAAAACGTATAATTAATAAATATTATCGCTCTTAGACATCTTGTTTGTTTAATTACATTAGAGGACCCGACCTATACTAGTAGAAGTGGTAGAAATATTGTCCATACTACTATAGCTACTAATGATAATCATAATACTACTATTATTATATAGTAACAGTAGGTTATGTAACTCCCCTTGGATTTCAATCTTCACTGAACCACTTCCGGGTGAGTTTTCGCAGTTGCCCACTATCTGCTCATTTCTCCAAAAGCCGTTTTAATGTAAATCGTATTCACTCTGCAGTTTTTCTTTGTTAGCTTCTTCAAACTGGCCATGTTCAGCTGGGTAATGGTGTTTTAGGGGTATAATTAAAATTGCAAAGGTTTTTGTGGTGGTGCCCTGGCTTTACATGTATTACAACTTGCGAGCTTTATGTCATCACTCATGGTGTAAACTTCCACACTAACGATGTTAGCCTGTGGCTTTAAGCATGCGCTGCATCGTGACAGTTACCCGAGCCGAAACCATAAGGAGCAGCTCAGAATGAGAAATACATGACAACAATATCAATTACTGGTTATGAAGGTCCTCCTGAATCGCTTAATTTCTGTCTGTGGCTGGTTTGTCTGTGCATTTCTAGTTATTTTAAGCTTTATTTATTTATTTTTTAATGTCTTACTGTAAAAATAAACAAGAAAAGGTCAAATCCAGTCAACGTCTTTCTTTTGCAAGAAATTTATGACAGGAGTTAAATAAATGATTAATGTTACACATAATAGTTTATTATACGTGAAACTCTTAAATAAGATATGAGGTAGTTGACAGAAATGACAACACACTCTTGACTGAAGCAATAATTTGAAGTCAGTCTTAAGCTTTCATTCACAAATACATACCGATAACCAATAACAAACACCACTTGACTGATTTGTAGCTAGACAGCTCCATATACAGCAAACTGCAATGAACTGTATGTACTGATACCTTTCTGTCGTAGCCAGCGATTTTTGGGGTGACGAATCGATTCAGAATCAATTCTTGATTCAAATCGGTTCAGAATCAATTCTTGATTCAAATCGATGTTTGATTCATAACCATTACAAACAAAGGGAGCCAATTTCACGAGTAACTACATTCTTCTATAAGTGTGGAACAACTCTTCTATAAGAAAAAGAAAAAGTTTCGTGTGCGCACCAGTTACCTAAGGTTTCTCGTGCGGACAAGAAACCGGTCACTCAGACTGCTATATTTGCTCATTTTTCCTGCTTAAAACACATCACTTTCTTCCACTCCTTGTCAGGAGCCACTGTTACAAAATAATTCACAACTATAATCTGAAGGTGAGGTGAATATCAAGGAATGATAGATGATCTCTAGATCAGAGACAGCCACTGAGTCAGAGGCAAATAACTGCTTTTGTGCAATTGCAGAACAAAAAACTAAACTAAATTACAATGGTTGCAGATCATTTACAAATTGAACAGTATTTTTTTGTCAGAGGTCTACAGTTATGAAACTGCCTGCTCCAAGTGACTGACAAACAATGAGTGTGTCATTTTGATTTAAGCACCAATTATACTGCACCATTCTCATGTTGTATACACTAACCAATGCTCTTCCCTTCATCTCTCAAGGTCGAGTTATGGAAAAGGGATATATATTTTTATCCCTGCAGTGAAACAGACCTGTGTAGTCTTGCCGGAGCCAGTCTCTCCCACCAGCACAAAGCATTGATGGCGTGTAAGGATCTCATGGAAGCGCTCTTTGTACTCCCAGACAGGAAGCTGCAGCCTCTTTTTGAGGATCTCGTAGTAGCGCGGAGTGTGGGGTAGGTTGGTGAAAGGGTTGATCTGCTGATGGATGGCTGGCTGCTTCAGAGGAAGCAGACCTCCTCCAGTCACTGCGCTCATGCTCAAGGCTGAGTTGGGAGGTTTGATGTCCCTGTCTCGCTCCCTGTCTCGGTCTCGCTCCCTGTCCCTATCCCGATCTCGATCTCTGTCACGATCCCGCTCCCGGTCCTTCGACCTTTCTTCTCGATCTCGGTCACGGTCTTTTCTGGAAAGGATTAAAAGCATGATTTGAAATTAAAACTGGAAATTCTAGCAGATTTACTACAAAACACACAGAACTGGGGTGATAAAACTGAGAGTCTTGCTCAATTTCCCCATTGGCAGCTGTCTGTCCCTGGTGCATTTTCTTCTGGCACACACAGTGGTCTCTTTCCTAGATGCACCTTGCACAGAGGAGTTCTTTCGCTGTATACAGTTTGTTAGTGCACCGTTAACGATCAAATGACCCCTCAAATCTGCAATGTTTCTGTAGTCAGACACTGGCTGATCTTCAACCAATTAATGTGCACTGTGAGTGCATAAAAATCAAACATAGCTTGACAGACACACTGAAAGAAATTTGATAAATGTTTAATGTAACATATACAGTAGGTTACATACAGATAGTAACATGACTCAAAGATGCAGTTATAGCCATAGGAAGGTGTGCCTAATAAATAGTCAACTCACTGAATCAAATGTTTCATGAAGCATAAGAGCACACAGTTCAATATCAAACACCAAACACCAAACACTGAGAACCCTTCAGAACAGAACTCTGCTAACTTAAGTGGAAGATAAACAAGACCTGGTGCATCTCTGGTGCCTCTCTGGAGCCTCAATCAATTTAGTGGTTAAGGATCGGGGTTACTGATCAGGTCGGTGGTTCAAGCCCGAGTATCACACTCAGGATATTTGGTGGCCACCCTTATACTTACTTTATATCTCATTTATACAACTGAGCAGTTGAGGATTAAGGGCCTTGCTCAAGGGCTCAACAGTGGCAGCTTGGTGGTACTGGGGCTTAAACCATCGACCTCCTGATCAGTAACGACAAGCCTTAACCACTGAGCCACCACTGCCAGACCAGTATCACCAAGCTGCCACTGTTGGACCCTTAACTCTCAACTGCTCATTTGCATAAAAATAACATGAACTGTATGTCACTCTGGAGGACGGCCACGTTTGCCAAATTCGTGTATATAGTGTAGTGTCAACAACTTGTCCACTGCCACTAGTGAAATACACCGACTCTTCCACTGCCGCAACCACTAGCAAGACGGCTACTTAGCTTTAGCATATTAACAATTTGGTGGATAACACCCAATACTTATTACTGACGGCTGTTATTTTTTAAATACCACCGCACATGCACAAATCAGTTGCTTAGCTGTTCAGTTAGCTGAAAACAATGAAACAATCCTTGTTTTTTAACAGCAGTGTTTGAGGTAAACACGAACATGTTAGCTAGCTTTATTTCGCTTTATTATAGCTAGTTCGATATAACGAACGCCAACAATTAACAGAGATAACGCCAATTAAAATCCGCTAAAACATTATAAATGACCAAAAAACAGACTAGAGCTTCAAGGGAATAAATATAAATATATAAGTGAATAGCAACAGTACAGCTAGCATAACTAGTTCAGATCATGTGCCGGCAGAAACCCAAATGCAGCCTGACGCGCTATACACAAGGGCACTACGTCAAATAGATGATAACGGCTTGTGCTCCCTTTGTAGTGCACTACACAACGAAGAGCACGTGGATTTGGGATTTCGCTCGCGCCGCTTTGCTAATCATCGGGGCTAATGGTTGTCAGGGTAAAGGCGCACGTGTTGTGACGGCATTCAGCCAATGGTAATTGATAAGATAAACAGCTAATACCGTCTTAATCCCAATAATTAGAGGACCTATCTTAAAAATGTAGAAAATTTGTATTGAACCACGGTGAAAGTCGGGTTTGTTTAGAGTCCTAAACAGCTACAGAGGGTGATTAGCCGCGACACAAAGAGGCACAGCGGCCGCGCCGGGCCGGACATCACGCAGCAGCGAACAACTAATGCTCAAACTCTTCATATTGCACCACACCTACCCATCTGATGATCTCTTTTTACTCGAAGAATAGTCATCACCTAAATCCAAACGGTGTCGCTTAGACATTTTGTACAACGAATATTACCAACTATAAAAAGGAAAGGTGAACGCGGTCGGCTATTCCAAACAAACCCCCTTCAGGGCTCAGCGCCGTTCAACGACAAGATGGCGACCGGAAGCACTTACCTCATCATTCTTATTTCTGAGAATGAGACAGAGGGGAAATGTTCCCGAGAAGAAGAGGTGATAAAATACCCCGGTGGCGACAGTTACCACAGCTGGAAATGTTGCATGAGTTTATTCGCGGACAGAGAGCTTCGTTAGATTAAGAGCGTAAAGTTAGTGCTGCTCTGTCCCTTGTACCAAGAGAGGATGTTGTATCTTTAGCGCCAAATTCCCGCTGCAGCTCCCTCGTTGACCGATAGGAGCGCTAATGAGTGCCATGTTCCATTCGTGGAGAAAGCATTGAACTTCGGGACACGTTTTTAATTCCCTTCATGTGAAAAATGTTCTCTTGAAGTACATCAGATTTTCTCGATATTGTACTACATGTTATTGTGATTAAATGGGTTTATTTTAAAGCCCTAAACACAAGCCAATTAGAATATCCTAACATGAGCACCTGGAGAGTGCAAACCTGCACCAAGCTCAGCAATCCCCCAAATATACCAGAAGCATCCTATCCGAAAATGTTAAAGAATCCTTTAAAAACATTCCTGTATTCAGAATTTGATCTGGATCATCTCCAGAATCAAATAAATTAATTGTCTAAAGTCACACTTCCTCGTAGAAATCACATAAATATCCATATACACATAAGGTTTTGTGTTAACCCATTAAACGACACAATGCCCACAATGTATGTCAGTGTTTGGTGGCATCACTTATTGTCAACCAACAGTATCTGTAAGCTTTGATTGGTTATCGCTCAAATTCTGTCACCTGAAAGTTTAACCCTACCTTTGCGTTGATACCTTTCATCGCTCATTTCAATGGTGCTTACCGACTTTGCCGACTTTGCTTAGAAGGTGGTCAGTCCTTTTTAAGCGCCCATCCCTCAGAAGCTATAGGAATGGGCTCCTTCCATCCGCCTGTCTGTCCATCACACTTTAGTTTCGGGACTTTTACTGAAGTGCTGAAGCTTGACCGACTTTTCAAGGTCACAGAGGCAAAAGTGTATATTAGGTTTCTGGACATTTACTTAACGTGTGCTGTATCTGTGGCTTTCAAACTTGCTTTGCTTGGTCTCCATTGGCATATTGCAAAATGGTCCTTTTGGTGGAAGCGTCTGGACCCATGTGGTCTATTTTTTCTTTTTTTAAACACAAATATTTAACAGTTTTGGAAAGAATCTCCAGTGTGAGCTTTTAGTACAAGTCGGGCGTAAGGTTGTAAGTTTATGTTTTCAGTATGAAAGAATCCTCACTATTTTCAGTGGTTTTGGTAACAGGACAAGCTGCATTCTTATATTAAGATTATTCAAGAGTTTAAAATTAAAATTGCTTGGGAAGGTGAGTTAGGGATTGTTTTAAATGATGAATGGTGGGAAGTGGCCATTACAAAAATTCACACCAGCTTAATGTGCACCCGTCTTGCACTTAGACAAGATCTTTTTAATAAAAGATCACTCATTCAGTAAGAGGTAACATAGCAGGATTCTTTGAAAAGTGGCAACCCATTTTGTTGCGCTAAAATTCTCTGTACCCTCTTTGCATGTCCCACCCACCTACCCACCCCTTTTCTTTTTCCCTTTTTCAATTTGTTTTATTTTATTTATTTTTCCTTTATTTCTCTTTTGTCCTTTTAATTATTTTATTTTATTCACATATTTATCTGTTTTTATTTATATTTGCATGGGGGTTGTTTTTTGCTTATTCAAGAGTGTTATTTTTGCTTTTTACATATATAAAAAATGTACATATTGACTGTTGGTTTTCTTAACCTTAAATTCTGTGTGTAATTTGGGTTGTATCTTACCCTTTGTGTGCCATATATGTCTAATAAACATATTAATAAAAAAAAGATTATTCAAGAGTCAGGAAGTGTGGAAATACTGAGGCGTTCTGCTGTTATAATGTAATAAGAAAAATATTGTTCTATCGACATTTCGTAACATTGAACATACTTTTATTCATTCATTCATTTTCCGAACCGCTTATCCCTAATTAGGGTCGCGGGAAGGCTGGCGCCCATCTCAGCCGACTCTGGGCGAGGGCGGGGTACACC
>JBCNYG010000010.1:6654633-6664926 GCA_039654305.1 Porochilus rendahli | reverse complement strand
CACACACACACACAGCCAACATGTCTGCCTGCCTTGCACTACACTTCCCACAATGCACTGCCATGGTCCAGGTTGCCTGATTACTGATTGGAAACCGCAGTTTCCAATTAAGTACACTAATCTAGGAACTTTTAAAGACTCTTGTTTTTCACTGTCACTGTATGATGCAATATTCTGTAGTGTTTCTGTGTGGTGCGCTGCTCATTTACTACTGGTTGAATCAATATTAACTACTGTTTGATTTTCTGTAATTGATTGTACTAGCCCTGCAAACCTAATTAGGAATAAGTGGTTCAGAAAATGAATGAATGATTGTACTAGCTTTACTGTTTGTGGATTTTTGCCTGTGCCTCCGTTGATACTGTTTGCCAGATATCTGACCTAAGCTTGTTTGTTTTCTTCGCCTCTGCTTATGCCTTTGATAAACTGTTTAATCTCTGCCTGTTTTCATGTTTCCACTTTGGATTATTACCTGCTTACTTTCAGTAAAAGTGCATTTAAAGTTATACTGCACTTGTGTCTGTGTCTGGCTCCTAATAAATAGTTTTAGAGTGATGTCTAAAAAAAATTATATACCCTGTTTACACTTGGTTATAAAATGTGTCTTGGGTGGGTAGGCAGGCCACAAGTGGACAGCGCTAGATATAAGCGTGAACAACCACCAAGACATGCTCAAGAAACTCTTACTTATTTGCCAAATTGCTTAATCCCTTTAGGGTTCCAGGGTTTCAGCCAACACTGGACGAAGGTGGGGTACAGTGTAAACAGCTCGCCATTGCGGGGCAAACACATACACACAACCACTCGCACTCATACCTTCTTGCTGTGCTGTGGACATGCTGAAAACTACATTAAATACCACCCTCATTCAGAACACATTTAATCAAACCAGTTGGTAATTTGAGAAACATATAATTAAATTTTTTGTAATTTTTAAATATTTTTTTTGTAAACACTTATGTGCACTAATGCATCCCTGTCTAGGATAACAGGATGCTTGGTTTTGTTGACAGCATCACGTCTTGTACTCTTTTGCAAGACACGTTTTTCTCAAGAGTTGGAATAGCCTGTACATTAGCTAGTCTGTGCTTAATGAAACTGTCACTATTGATCCTATAAAGCTTGAGTCGAGGTAACTGGACTTCTTTTTATGGTTTTTGATGATGTTTTGCTTTTAATCCAAAAGGTTTCATCAGTTAGAAAATGAAAGGTGAAATCTCAAACCACTTTCTCAGTTTAACCAAGGCTTCTAACTAACTAAGCTTTTTGGTTTAAAAGCGAAACGTCTTTAAAAACAACAAAAATAAGTCCAGTTGCCTCGACTCAAGCTTTTTAGGATGACCATGACCTGGATGATTGAGAATCTACACCAACGTACTGCCACTACTGATGGACAACATGTGTACTTTGATCTGGGGTTCACAGTAGGCAGTAAATAAATCTGAAGACATTCATCTGGACACCATGGAGACGCATGATGGACACAGGTGTTCATAGGTGTTCATTTATTGTGCACAATGTAGTCTTATTGCCTAGAATGCATTTCAAAGCTTAGTATAAACAGCGCCTTAAACTACAACACATGCAAATGAATTATTAATATCCTGTAAATAATTCAGATTTACTGTGAGCTAGAATTTGATTTGCTCCCTACCCAATTGTTTTTGTTAATTTACTGTAATACCCATCTACAAAAATAACACCTAAGTAATGTTACTCAAGTATTTTCCATCCAGTACCAGACACGGCCACCAACATTTCCTCTCCTCATATTATGGATTTATTTGTTGTTTATTGGTTATTGCAGTTAATTACAGGTGTATGTTTGGTGCAAATAGATTGTAGGATATCTTAAGATAGGAGGTTTATTTAAGACAAGGACCTTTTCTTTCCCTTCATCTTTTCTTTCCTTTTTTATTTCTTCCATTTCTTCTCTGGCTTTCAGCCTCTCTTTGTCTAGCAGGCAGTAATAGAAGCAAGCTGACAGGGCATATCAAGAGCAGAGCACCAGAATTCCTCATCTTGGAACAAATCAGACTATGCAGATTGCATGTGTGACATCCTCACTTTTATTATTAGCCTTTCAGATGGGAAAATCAGAGCATATATCATTTAAGTATTGAAGAGAGCCAGAGGAGGATGCTCGGAAGGAAGTCACTTCAGTTGCTCTGTGAGAGCTGGAGATGAACTACTCTTATAGCTCATACTTTTACTCTGGCATAATGTGTGCAATTTACATCTCAACAATATCACAGTGACCTCAATAGCTAATCTGATCTTCTTAAACATGTCAGTGTTGTAAGACAGAACGCCCTGTTGGTGGTGATTGATTTCATTTTCAATCTCTCGCCATGTAATGAGCTGATTCAGCTCACACTACTTTCCTCCCATGATTAATGTACATAACCTAGTTTTTTGGGGTGTTGTTTAACCAGTCAGCAACTTCAATAGTCTAACTTGTCTAAGAAACTTAGGAAAAGCAGAATATGAAGGACATCCATGAGCAGTAATACAAAGCACCATGCTGTTATTGTCTTACCAATTAGATGTGTGTGTCTTATTTGGGAAAAGTACTATCCAACTATGACAGTCACCCCGTTAAATCACTGTTGTTCCCATTGCCTTGAACATTTTTTTTGTCCCACGGGTAAAACTACCATTACCATAATTTAAACGTGTTTTACTAAGATTATGGGTTTTAGTTTGGTCTTTTTTATTATATTATTATTATAATATTTTTTTTATTTTGTTGCTATTATTTTTAATCATTTATTTGTTTTTGTGTCAGGGTGTCCCAGGAGCCAGTGGAGCACCTGGCAGAGACGGCCAACCAGGACAGAGGGTAAGAATGATCATTAAACTAGTTATAAATTATTTGTATCTATTTGAACCCTTTATGTTGAAATGGTAAATGATACACAAAAGAAAAGTGCACTTTAATATTATGTTGGACTGCCTTGAGCCTTAATTATAGTGCCATTGCGATTATCTGCTGTAATCAAGGCTAAAGGTGATCCAACAAAATATTAGAGTGCGCAACCACGAAACAGGTCTGTAGGGATAAAATTGTAGTAATTTTTTTCCTTATACCACATATTTAGCTGTACTTCACTGTATCGGAAAATCGACTTAGGATTTTATATACACACACACACATACATATATACACACACATACACACACACGCACGCACACACACACACAGAGCATAATTTAAAATGCTTTTGACATTTTTACAAAATATATATTCACATTTAATTAGTATACCATATCACAGTATATGCTGTACGTCATTGGCAAGATATCTGACACAAACATAATGCAAAGAGACTGGAAAAGAAAAATTTCTCTGCATATCATCCCTTAACATTTATCTCATCTGTCACAGAGAAAGCAGTTAATTTTGAATTATAAGGCACATGCAGCACAAAAACAAAGTGCAGCCACAATTTACATACATTTGTAAACATTTAAATTAGTAAATAATTAGTTAATAGTTAGTTAACGGCAATACTATCATGAACTGAAACAATTTCGACATTATTGGAGAATCCTTTGTAATTCAAATATATTTTTTGTGAGATCTGTGTGCAGTTTTTTTTGTGTGTGAATACCAGCCTGACTTTTTCTCTAAATAAAAGAATAGGGGAGTTAAACTACAGAAACAACAGGAAGAAGAGAAAATACAAACAATTATATCACCAATCAGGATATATAAAGTAGCAACCAACATAATCTCTGTTTTAGACAATTGGTGCTGTAATAGTTTCTTTACCTGATTTCAAGATGGAGCAAACATGGCCCCAACAACACTAAGTTGATGTATAGTGTAAACACATGCAACATACTGAGCAGTTCTTTGACACATTATTCTTGATTCTAGTGTGGCAAGTACATTATATAGTCTGAAAAATGCATACATGACTTAAATTACAGTTCATAGTAAGAGTGGCATAAACCTATCCTTTGTTGAATTACTGCTGATGTGATTTTTATTTGTCTAATGATAACTTATACTCAAAGACTGTAAGTTTACTTACTAAGAGACAAAGACATGTAGAAATAAAGCAAAACTTTTTTAAAGTTTATTAAGTAATTAATAAATGCACTGGTTCTATACTGTAGGAATAATTCCACATCTTCAAACATAAATGTGAAGTAGGGGCCCTGGATGTTTTTACATTTGTTCTTATCTAAAACGCCTGATGGAGGTCATCAACTAAACATTTAAAAGATGACTTTTGAGGGAAACCCTGATACATGAGGGACAAAAGAAGAACTTAAAACTTCTGCTCTAAAGATTTCTGTTAAGTTCCTGTTATTAGGGAACAAAAATCTGGTTAGTATTTAAGCCACACTTTCACTCTGACAGCTATCAGTCTCTCCTGAATGACAGTCCAGATCCCACCCTGGTGTGAGAGGTGAAGCCGGGACAGGCTCTTTAGAAACAGATGCAAGACTCAAGAACTTCTCTTCCAACACATCTTCAGAATCAGTAGATGTGCTTAACATCTGTCCAAAATCATTATGGATATAGTCATCGTGCTCGCGTTGTCCACAAATGTGCATTGAACTGAGATGCGGAGAATAATCCGAGCTATCAGACAGTGGGGAAGCCAGGGCCATTGCAGCATCTTCACCTTCCTCTACATTCAAGGTGCCATCCAATTCTTCAACTTCCCCCTCTTCAACAACAGGATGCTGTTTCATGACTGGCTGCATCTCTGCAGCTGGCCCTGCTTCTTCATCACATAGCCGCTGCTTTTTCTGCCTGCAAGACTGCGTCTTCTCCCCACGCTCAGAGGTGACAGGTGTCTCCAACTCGTCTCCACCTCCATCTGGACTGGGGCGGGAGTGAGGCCACACGTTCAGGAAGCTGTCATCACCAGCTGTGTCCAGTTCCCAAGGCAATAACCTTCCACTTCCTGTCTTGTCATCTGAATCAGTCAGGGGGACAAAGAAGATTAATGGTCATTGTTTTAGCGCCGCTGCTAATGATGTAGTGGCCTGTTGGCTAACGTGTGCAATGTGGTGATGAGATGGTGGCAGGATCTCAACAAGAACAACAACAATGCAGCTCATCTTATAAAATCTATATCAAATAATAGCCTTGATATAAAATAGATCATTGTATTGTCTGCTAAATTTCAAAAGCTTATTATGATATGCCTAAGTAGTCTTTCAAAAGGTTTATTTACAGGAATGTTTTCACACCAGCATATTATAAACAGCATTCTAATGTGAAGTCAGCCATGTGGAGAAGCGATTGACACCCATTCTCCTGGATTACTGAGCCATGTATGGATGCATGAAAGCAAAAGGTTAACCACTTTCACAGCTTTCTCAAGTACGAGTGAGAAGAGAAACAGCTCACAGTATGGCTGGCATCCATATTTATGGACCATCCCTTCTGCAAAGACGTCCCAAAAGTTGGTGAATGTCAGCGGGCGAGAATTTGCTAGCATTTGCAAAATGCCATGGCATTTGAGAAGGATCGGCCATTTAGCCACCACAGCGATAAGAGTGTGCGTGAAGCAGAGGTGCGTTCATGGGGACACATGCAGGACGAGCTACAGAGAGCGATCAAGCTAATTATGGCTCTTTAGTGTTGAATTGAGGGCACAATTAGAGAACAGTGGTTTCAGTTACACACAATTACACCCTCTCACCTGCAGGGGGCTGTGAATCAGTCAGCCGTTCACTGGGCACAGGCTGTAAAGGAAGGCCAAGAGAGGAGGGAGCTTTGGCACGCTGACTCTCATTCAAAATAATGGCATCTTTACTACCTGCAGAACACCAAAACCAAGAGGCAACCTGATATTACCATTCAATTTCTTTAAGAAAACTACAATGACAGCATAGAATGGATCAGAATGACTGAGGAGGATTCTGTGGTGACCAGATGGGATGCACACAAAAAATAAAAAGAGAGAGAGAGAGAGACTATAGGGGCGTCAGACTATTTCTGGAGGACCAAAACCCAAACTCAACCTCAGAGACCCCAAAATCATTCTTATTATACCAAACCCTTACCTCAGCCTTCTCAACACAATAACCCTAACCTCATCCTAAAGATATCGAACCCTGACCTCTCTCTCTATCTATCAACATACACACACACATACACACACACACACATACACACACACACACACACACACACACAAAGTGTCCTCAGACACTCTGTAATCTGTCTTCATTAGTGCTAGCTGTATGCATCACAGTCTAAAGCCATATGCTGCTCACAGGCGAATTTCCACTATAGGTCTGCGCCATCAAAAATAGCAGTTGTTGGTGCTTACATGTTTGAACTGTCTTGATACCAGGTTCCTGGGAACATCAATAAGGATATATAAAAGGAACACAAGATATAAGACAACGACAGTGATGGAGGCACAGCAATGTTGTTCTACTATCTGGCTTCAGTAGTGGAAATTTTTCACATTATGGGCTAGTTATAATATTTAACATCCACAGGTAAAACATTTTATATAGTAAAACATAAGCTTGTGTCATGTATCCCGGTTCATCTCTCTTTCTCTCTTTCTCTCTCTCTATAGATGATAAATATGGTTATTATTTTTGTAGCAGTGAATGAGTGATGCATTAAAAGCACCATGTTCAGCTCTCTTGGTTTGAAAAGGTCATTTATGTGATGTAGAAAGGCACCTCAGAACCAATTAAAAACTTGGGCTAATTTGGTATGCAAAGCAGGATGGACACTTGGCACAGCCTGCTGTGCAAAGCGGAATGGATGGATGAGTGGCTATTCCCACCTGGCAGCTGCCCATCCATCCGTTTGCTCTCTGTCTCTCCCCTGTGCCAGTCATTCTCACTCTCCTTCTCTCTCTCTCTCTCTCTCTCTCTCTCTCACACACACACACACACACACACACAAAATGGAATAAACCCTCTCTCTCATATGCACACAATTCATATATGTTAGCCCATTCACACAAAACTAGCAATAAATAAGATACACTTCTTTACATTTAATGTAACTTTTTGTCACTAAACGAGCCTGCATTGTCCTATGAAAAAGTGCACCTGTCTGGTTTTTGTGTATGCATTCAAAGACAGGCAAGTAAAGACACCTATCTCAGCTCATTATTTTGACATGCTGTCACCTAAGGAGACAATAACGGGATAAACAGACTAGAAAAAGGGATCAGACTGTTCTATGTGTTACATTTCTATGCAGATGAATTGGCATATTTCTGAACTCTGAGCAGGTTGTGCTCTTAATACATAATGAAATGCTGACATTTCCCCTTCATGGTCACATTACTCCTTTATTTTCTCTCTGGCATTAACTCGTACAGGCTGACTTTTCACAAGGCCACTCACTTCCCTCCCCACTGCATTTGCCTTCGTAGGGCAAGCCGCAAGCCCCTCTGTCTCGTCTACAAATTCCACTAATAACAACACATTCCCCAAATGTGTTCGTAATGTGGGCAATCATTTTTTGTAATGGATGCTTGTCAGCTTTATGGTGGTCGAAAGACAGCCTTACGACAGGCGAGCTTCACCAGGCCTTAGTGCAGCAGATTGAGACTGGAAATCAGCAAAAGTGCCACACTGCCCTCTTGTGGATGGAGAATAGGAGGCCTGTTCTGCACCATGACTGTGCTTTTGGTGGTTTGGTGGTTAAAGATTTAAGTTCAAGACCACCTAGTACATTAAAATTTTTATCATGGTTTAATAAACTTAACAATTCTAAGAGGTCTAGTGTCACAGTAAATTGGTTTCACAGCCTTCCTAAGAAAACACTGTATCTTCAATTCACACATTCATTGTCAATCACAACTTTAACCTGGTCAGATAGTTGTAGTAGTGCTAACGGCTATCTTCAGAACCCTGGGTGGGACCCCAGTCTAGTACAGAGCAACATGCACAAACACATTTACACTCTTTCATATCTATAGGCAATTTACACTGCAATCTACACAAATATCTGCTGAACCAACAAGTCAATCACAACATCACATGAGTTTTATCCTGTAAACATAATAATAATAATAATAATAATAATAAAAGAGTTGTTGTAGCACCGCAGTGGTGATCGAAAGGATTTGATATAATAAATCCTTAGTCATGCATTTCAGGCTTGTTCTTTCTTTTCTTGTCTGTACTTTCACTACTTTGTTAAACGTCACACTGAAAAATGCAGCGTGAAAACAGCTAAAAGAACATCTATTCCTGGCACACCACTGAACACATCTCTACATACTTTAGGACTGTCAGTGAATCAAAATAAAGTTGAGTTCACCCCCAACCCCCCCATGAAGCTTTCTTTGTCACCGGGCAGATGAACGCGCTGAGCTATTCTTAAATCAGCTCTATAATGGCATCATTACCTGCGCAGAACAAATCTGCCCACTCAAACCCCATTTAACTCACTAGCGGCATCGCCCATGGCACCTACTCTTACACAAGGGAGAGCAGATGCCTAAAACCAAATGAGAATCTTTGACTTGCAGATATTTTAGTTATTGGTACAACTAAACATTTTACAGAAAAGTCAAGTGCTATATTATGTTTAAAATTTCCAGTGCAGATCACTTCTAAACACAAATTATTGATCAACTATGTATAGCTAATTATAATGCTGATTATCACGACTTGGAAAAATTGGACATGGTGAGTTTGAACACAAAAAGTTACATCCTTGATACTTAGGAGTATGAGCTCATCTTAACATCATATTAAGATGACATGTTTATGGAAGGTGGTAAGGACAGAAAATGGGGCAGGCTAGTGGGAAACATGCCCATTATCCTGCTGACACAAAGTGGGGAAGCAAAAGCAAAAACATACTCCCTAATCCCACTGATATGTTGTACGTCAGACCTTAACAAGAAAGCAAAGGAAAGCAAAGCATCATTAACATCATACATTTAACAGACAACTTTGCTGATTTTTTTTTTTAACAGCAAGGCATTAACATGCAGGCACTGCTACAGCTGGGATGAATACAAACTAATGCATATACACTCACTGGACACTTTATTGCTTCTGATAATTCAAGCAATTAACTGGTAACTTTAATAACCACCCTGTGCAACCAGGTGGAGCAGAAAAGCTTCACAGAACATGCAATATTGTGAGCTTTGAAGCAGATGAGCTACAACAGCACAAGATCACATTGGTTTTCCACTATCGTAAGTTCGCCTGATCTGGCGAATCTTTATTTATGCTGCAGCATGCAACTCTTTGGTCAAAACATGGTGTCGATTGCATGAATCCATGAAGCCAGCCTGTCTTGTATCAACAGTACAGGCTGCAGGAGGTGGTGTAATGGTGTAAGGATTGGATTAGTGGCCTCATAGTACCAATCCTGCATCATTTAAATGCCACAAGCTATCTGAGTCCTGATCCTGGTACCACACACCCCTACAATACACTAATCATATAATGGCTACGTCAACTGCCACCTGCTTAACTGCGACAAACAATGAACAAGCAGTAGAGAAAATAAATGAATGAATGAATGAATACATGCTACTTTCAGGATGATAAGTCATCCCAAACTGGTTCCGCTAACATGGTAACAAGTTCAGAGTACTTCAGTTGCTTTCACAGTCACCAATCATGATATGCCAGAAGGTTGGGATGCGGTAGAACAGGAGACACACAGCAAAAGAGATGAGCGTGCAGCTGAAAAACCTGTAGTAATTTTACCAGGCAGTCACATCAGCAGGCCACAAGCTCATACTCTTTTACCCACACTTTATGGAATTCAGCCAGGAGGAACTGTGGCTTTTCTGAGACCAATCCTAAAAAGTATTAGTATGGTGCCCTTAATAAAGTGGCCAGTAAGTGTAGATGGACTAGTTTTTCACCCACATTTTAGGTTTTTAGATAGAAAGTAGCAACATTTATTGTTATAATATACTATTTAACTTTGCTATACTCATAACTTTGTGTATGTGTGTGTATATGGTGTTTTAGTTAAGACATTGAAGCTAAAATAGAAGATGTGATGGCAGGAAAACTTTATTTAACTGCCATGTAACACTTATGCACCTTTGTATATGTAATTGAGTGACATTTAGCAAATAGCTAGAAGCACTGACCTGGTAAACTCCAAAGTCCAGAGACCTCCAGAGTCTTCAATTTCTTCTCAAGCTCAGCAACTCGGTTCCCCAGAATTCTGTTAAAGGAACATCAACAGCAAAGCTAGAACTGCTTTAAATGTGATCTCAGTCCAAAAATACTGTACTGTCACAGGTAACTGATTTTTTTTTTATACTAAGAATTGCTTTTTATGAAATCTGCATTGCTGAGCCTATA
>JBCNYG010000010.1:6643336-6653961 GCA_039654305.1 Porochilus rendahli | reverse complement strand
AACCACCAAACAGGTCTGTAGGGATCAAATTGTAGTCATTTTTCCCTTATACCATATGTATATATATATACATATATATACATACATATATATACACATACATACACACACACACACACACACACACACACACACATATATACACACACATTACTTTTCCAACCAAAACAGAAGAAATGGTTTATACTTTAATACACCACTGTCCACAATTAAGGCTGCACGGCTTGGTGATAAAGTGGTTAGCATGTCCGTCTCATTACAAGAGGGTCCTGGGTTCAAGTCCCGGGCTCCAGCATCTTTATTTATTTATTTATTTGTTTGTTTGTTTGTTTGTTAGTTAGCCTCTACAAATAATTAACTAACATAAAAACAAAATCTATATAAGGCAGGGTAACCGCAACAGCCAAGGAAGGCCAATTACTGTGGGCCCATAGTACAATAAAAATAAATCAATAATACATGATACATATAATACAGTTACATTATATAAGATGATAAAGTTAGTAACAACTTGTCAAAGACAGTATAAGGCTACTTGGTGTGTTGTACTCACAGGAAACCTCCATGTTTTCCCTGTGCTTGTGGAGGTTTCCTCAGGGTACACCGGTTTCCTCTTACTGTCCAAAGACATGCACATTAGACTAAATGGCTACTCCAAATTGCCCCCTAGGACTTTGTGATGGTCTGGCGAGTGGACCATGGTGTACCCCTCCTTTCTCCAGTGTCAGCCAAGATAGGCTCAGCCTCCCACTGGCCCTAATGGGATCAAGTGGTTTTTCAAATGAGTGTACGAATATTTAAGGCTGTCAGGTTTTAAGTATTAAAAAAAGTGTGATGGTCAACGTCTCCAGAAGTGTGGCAGATTCTCTGAATGTGCTCTGATCTTGCCAACCATTTTCCTTAGAAGACTGTGACACGTTTAAAAACACAAATGGTTGTCACACAAAATACTGAATATGTTTTCTACTGCTTATATTACATTCTAGTGCAGAAAGGCGTTGTTTTACAGAATTTCTATGACACCATCACCCTCACTCCCTAACACACACACAAACACACACCTGTTAGTCTGGCGTTGGTGCTGAATAACCATGTTCTTTTCATGAATTGTTTCCAGCAGAGCCATAGCCAGGGACTTCAGGTCAGAGAGAGACTGATGCGTGACTGGAAGGCCACATCCATTATCCTCTGACAATAAATCTTGCACTGCAGTGAAACGTGGTTAGTGTGTGGTGTGAGAAAGGGAATATGAGAACACAATGAACACAGAGGAGACAGAAGAGAGATTTTGAAATAAAATTTCCAGTTAAAGACATCCAGTCATCACGTAGAATAATTTAGTAATTCTTCACATCCATTCCATTCTAGGCATTAAAATATTTACTTCTGAGCTACTGTCCAGTTACCCTGTCTGGCAGAGAGCACACCCGTGAGCGGACTAGTGTTAGATTTGCCACTTGTTTTTGAGTTCTTTCTCCGGTCCAGGGCGCTCTGCAAACAAAACACACATGTACAGATGCAGCATCTGGGAGGAATATGCTTTGCATCCATTAAAAGGATAAATGTCTCCATTAAATATTTCATTATAATTCATACCTTGTATTTCATTATGTTTGTTTTTAATAGACTGACTTCTTCTTGAACTTGTTTTAGCCTCTCATGCAGATACCTGGAGTGAAATGAGACAGTGCAATGTTAAGTACCAAGACAAATAAATATTTTGAAGGAAGAAAATGGGGTAGTGCAAGTATAGAATGATGTGTCCCAAGAATTATTAGCCAAGTAATTGTACAATTTATGCATGACAATGTAAAACGTCCATTCAAACAATACAAAACCCATGTTTATTTTACTTTTGAAAATTAATAAATTAATATGAATTATCAATTAAATTCCTGTGATGTATTACACCACATGGAGGAAGAAAAAAAAACAAAGCTTTGTCAGCAGAAAGTGGACAGACGGGCATTGAGGGGGGTAATAGATTTTCATTCATTGATCCATTTTCTAAGCTGC
Organism: Porochilus rendahli; assembly: GCA_039654305.1. Lineage (NCBI taxonomy): Eukaryota > Metazoa > Chordata > Actinopteri > Siluriformes > Plotosidae > Porochilus > Porochilus rendahli. The sequence continues at coordinate 6,651,945 of JBCNYG010000010.1, read as the reverse complement.
TTTATCCTAATTAGGGTTGCAGGGAGGCAAGTGCCCATCTTAGACGACCCTGGGCGAGGAAGGGGTACACCATGAACAGCTCGCCAGGCCATGGCAGAGTTAAAAAACATAACCATACACACTCACACCTAGGGGCAATTTTTGAACAGCCTGCATGTTTTTGGTCTGCAGTAGGAAACCGAAGTACCTGAAGGAAACCCACAGGGAGAACATGCAAACTCCATTCAGAAACCCAGGGATCAAACCCAGGCCTTTTTGCTGTGATTCAGACAGACGTAGTAACCACAGCATCACGTGCCTCTGGCAATAGCTGTTTAAAAAAAACAAAAACTACATAAAAATCTAAAAAAATTAGGCAGTGGATGAGTGAGGATTTAGGATTCTCTTGGGGCTGATATTTCGTGAGCTCTTGATAATGAAAAAATAAGTAAATAAATCCAGCATAAAATATGGTGATTCTGCAGGGAGGTTTAAACTTGGTTATCAGTAGAGCTTTCAACAAGATGGAGACCCAAGCATACTTCTCTTTCATTTGAGCATTCGTTCTTTTCCTGACCCGCTTTATCTTTCTAGGGACACGGGAAGCCTGGAGCCTATCTCAGCCCATTCTAGGAAATGGCACGGTACATCTGGAATAGCTCCAACACATACACAACCATTCACACCCCCACTTGCACCTAGTGACAATTTGGAAGAGCCAAAAAGTTTAACATGAATGTCATTGGATTGTGGGAGGAAACTGGTGAACCTGGAGGAAACCCACACAAGCATGGGGAGTACATGCAAACTCCACAAAGAAACATCCTCACCAAGCCCAAAAGCACAAATTTTAGAATTTAACAAAGCTTGAATGCTCTGCATATAGAAGTGAATCAAGTATTTAAACAGGTAAATTTGCTTGATTGCCATTTAAATATTTGGTTGTGGGATTAAGTCGTTTAAAATTTACACACCTATTCCATATGCACTCTTATTTTTAGATGCTTTTTTTTTTTTGCAATGGTTCAGCTTCACCCTACATATAATCAAACCCAAAGCAAAGAGAAAACTCCTGGAGGTGGTGAGGCTACAAATAAATGTATGGTATTATTCATTACTCAGGATACGCTGACAGAAAACACAAACAAACTTTCATAAAATTATTTGATCAATAATTAGTTTTAAAACATGCTGTTAACCATTTTTATGACTTCCTTTCTTTCTTCTTCTAATTATTGCACTCTGTCCTTTAGCTCAGTGTCCCTCACACATGCCAATATTTAATCAGCTCCCATTTGTGTTGTGTTCTTACCTGCGCACACAAACTGCACCGAAAAAAAAAAATCCTGTTTACATGAACATGCTTTAAAAGTGCTGTTCTACTGTCATGTCCCATCAAATTAAAAAACAAAGACTGAACACGACAGTATGATTACTTAATAAAAGGTGTCAGAGAAACACACAAGAAGTAAATTTCTTTTAAATGAACATTGTGTCTATCATTATAACAAATATCACTTAATAAAGACCTATAAAAGAGCGAGGCTTGAAATATGACCTAAAACATCAGTCATTCATACAAGTTAAATCAAGAGTTTGAATCAAAGCCTGAACTTAAACCAGTAGCAATGCTGTGTGACCAGTGTATGTCAGGAGATCTGTCTGGAGGGGGGAATAGCATAAAAATTCACCAAGCCTCCGTGCATGACTGATCAATAATTATTACAAACTTTTAATGACAGGTAGGGTGGCATGCTGGCGCAGTGGTTAGCACATCTGCCTCACAGCAAGAGGGCCTGGGTTTGATTCCAAGGCTCGGGCATTTCCTTGTTCTCCCTGTGCTCGTGTGGGTTTCCTTCAGGTACTCCGGTTTCTTCTCAGAGTCCAAAAACATGCACAGTAGGCTAACTGGCTGTTCCAAATCACCCCCAAAAGGGAGTGTGAATGGTTGTGTGAGTGTTGGCCCTGCGATGGCCTGGCAAGCTGTTCAGTGTGTACCCTGCCCTCGGCCAGACTCAGCTGAGATGGGCGCCAACCACCCTTCAATCCTAATCAGGATTAAACGGCATAGAAAATGAATGAGGTTGAATAATTACAGGTATTGCTGTATAACGGGAACTGAAACAAAAATTCATAAACTTTTCAGACTCGCAGATATGTAACATGTTCCTCAACAAAAAAAATTCTAACAATTGTAATTTTTTTCTTATTTCTTCAAATAGCTTCTCTTCCTCTACTTTTAGTTCATCTATGACAATCTGATGAGGTTCTAGATCATATTGAAATATAGAAAATTATAAAAGGACTGACAAACTTCCAAGCACCATTTTATTTTGGTGTAGCTGCATCTTTAAAGGACAGCCCAACCTGTTCTCCATACAAAGAGCGTCCACATCCACGATGCGTTTGCCTTCACCACCCAGTACATGGTTGAGCTCGAGGTTGAGGCGATTAGCTTTTTCCTTGTATACAGTCCTTTCTGCCTTCACATCCTCCAATTCATCACTCACTGCCTTCAGGCTGTTTTCCAACTCTTCTCTCTGAAACAGCGATATAATATTACACTGATATCAGAAACTAATTTTACATTTACAGCATTTGGCAGACAGATTTATCCAGAGCAACATTCATTTCTTATAGCTGAGAAGTTGATGGTGAAGGTTAGTAATTCACAGCCTTAACCACTCAGCCACCACTGAAGTTTTACAATTTTATTATACAACTCCATTAGGCTTGTTAAAGTTAAATCATCAAGCTCTATCAAGTCCCCTGATGTGCAGCTTGATTACCTTTCCTAATTAATAAGTAATGCTATTAAACATCTCAGCAGTCAAGAAATGTGAAAGCAGAAGGACTGAGGTAATGTATTAGGTGACATATAACGTAATGTCAGGTTACATATAATTGCGCTACATTCTAATCTAACATGACGTGCTGATGACGAAAGTGTTACAGTTATCCTTGACTGGAAACAGTGAAGTTACAATCTCCCATTAGATGAAAGGCTTCTTTATTTAGTCTGTTCAAAGTTCACAATGCTGGTGGCCATGATTTAAATTTTCTAGGCATCAGTGACTCTTTACCTGCAATCCTGCTTCCTCCAACTGCCTGACTAGATCCTCACGCTCATGGGCTGGGAAGTGCCTGACCCCAACTTCATCATCCCCAAGTCTCTGTTTAGTGATTGTCATTCTCAGAAGCTGTAAAGAAAGAAGCAGAAATGTAACATACGAATGGAAAGTGCCATGTTTGAAGTATTACACCACGTGGTGCAGCTCAGCAAAGCCAATCAAGATCCTGCACTTTGTCCCCATTTTCTTCAACAGAGAAATCATGCCATATTCAAGTAGCTTTTGTCAAAGGTTTTAACACACATACACTCAAAAAACCTGTTTTGTTTAGCACACGTAGTGACTGCTAAAAAGCGTATACTTTATGAATTACCTGTACAGTATTGCTTTACATATTAGTGAATTTTACTCCGTTCTAATCATAGTAATCAACAATACATACATACAGACACATTCTGTTACAATAAACATGTTAAAAACAACTTTATATAAGATTTGTGCTTCAGTTATATTTTCACTGATTCAGGACTAAAGTATCAGCACATAGAGCTGTGTTTGGGAATGTTTGTGTGATAGAGAGGTGTTGTAAGGGTGTGTGTTTACCTTGTTGTCACCCTGAGCCTCAGCTAGTCTCTGAGTCAGCTCCTTCACCTCCTCTGCTAATTGCTTAGTCCTGTCCCGTGAATCCCTCAACAGCTGGGCCAAATTTACCTGAGAGAAAGAGAGAGAATTATATAAGTGAAATAATGTAGACCTGTAGTAATTAAAAAAACATGATGGAGCATACATTACAGAAAGAGTCAATGATCACTATTGTTCCTTTCAGAAGTTTATTTTTCTATATTAGCATGCCCTGAACTGTTATACTGCTTATATGCCATTGCATTTTTTTTAAATAAATGAAACATAATATTTTAAATCAGTTCATAATTACATTTATTGTTGTGGTGCAAGTTCTATTGACTTATCACATTTGTTATAACAGCTTTAAGAAGTCATTCCCTCAGCTGACTCTTATTTTTTTGTCTCCTGAAGTTAACAAGACAAAAGAAAATGTAGCTAGTAGTCGTTCCAGAATTGTGAAACAATCTCTGCTAACAGAAATATTCACTATAAAACAGTCACATGGTTCTGTTGATACGTTCAAGTAGAAATTCTACTTCCTAAGTTTTTGTGTTAGTTGATACTATAGAAATGATGTTTTAGATCAAATCAGGAGACTCCTCGTAACAGACACCACTGTCTGCTTTCGAAAATTATTAATCAATACCTTCTGATCAATCATATAATTAAATAGTTTCTATTGCATCACACTTGTCTTCAGTACTAATAATTTCCTTTAATAGCTCCTTGCATTGACTGTATTCTGTATTAATTGAAAATTGACCTGGATAAACATAGAAACAAGGAACTGCAAACAATTGGTCACAAAATTCTAAATATTCTATGAATATATAAATATTTGTGTTTTCCTATAAGCAAAATTCTATACAAATGCCACAGTCCTTTACCAACCGGTAGACTAAGCTCGACCTGGTATGTGGCGTTACGTGGGGCACTACACACATGCACTGCGCAATTTCTGTGGGATGTAGTAAAGTTCCCATAGGTATTTTGCTCTGTTAAGTATGTACTGCGATTAACTAACTTTCATACTCTTCAGTCAAGCACACTGCAGGAAGAATAAAGTGTTCCTGGCTTCCTAGTGAACACACACAGTTCGTCATATGATAACTAGTTTTTGAGGTGTGTTTGAGTGGAATTGAGAACCCCTTCAATGTCCTACTGAAGCTGCTTTGACTGTTATACTGTTGATTACAGACCCACCTGGTTGCGTTTCTCTGGTGGTAATGTAGGATCTCCTTCCTGAATAAAAAGTAAAGGTTAAGTAAAGGTAACAACATTGCTCATTTATTCATTTAAACGTTTCACAATAGTTCATGGAGTATTCTCTACAACATTAAAACACTTCAAAATATTAAGCTGTAGTAAGTATGCTTCACAGCACATACAATAAGTTCTCTGTATTTTTTCTTCAGGCCCTGATGTCTCTCGCGCAGCTGATTGGCCATCAGCTTGTACTGGTCTCGTTCCTGCTGGCATGTGTCTAACTCTTTGGACAGAATCAGCAGAGCCTCCTTCTTACTCTCCAACTTCCGCTTGCATATCAGAAACTGGAATTAAAATCACACAAATCAATTAATTCAGGTGCATTCACGTGCTCAAATTCATCATCAACACTGAGTTCAGGCTCAATTTAAATTCAACACTCCTGGAAAAGTAAATATTCTGCTTTGTTTGAGGGGAGGAGATAAGCCTCAGTGGAGTACTTCCTGCTTACGTAATGCCATTCTGAATAACAAATGGATTATCAGGACAGGAAACACTTCACATGTCTGTTTGGAACATAATCCAAAATGCGAAGTTGACTTTTGATACCTCACAAAGAAGTGACAAAATGCTAATACCTAATACATTTACATTTACAGCATTTGGCAGACGCTCTTATCCAGAGCGACTTACAATTATCTTTTTTTTTATACAACTGAGCAATTGAGGGTTAAGGGCCTTGCTCAAGGGCCCAACAGTGGTAATAGTGGGGATTCAACCGCTGACCTTCAGATCAGTAACCCGTCGCCTTAACCACTAGGCCACCACTGCCACATCTAATAATACATCTGGTGTCTTAACAGCATGTACTCACAATATCACAATATCATGAGAAATAAGACCTCTAAACAGTTTCTTATGGTCCCTTTTAAATAACACAGACACACAAAACTCCTCTCAACACTGTACCACTGACACGTTTTATACAAACACACACCCACACACCTCTCCCCTTCTCCTATAGGTGCTCCAGTCATGCCTACCACGTGTAAGTTCAAAATGAAGAAGAACTCATGAATAAAGTGTGATTTATTTAAAATAGAAGTAGTACATCATCCTTTTGTAGATTGGGGAAACATGGACATTCCCATTTACCATTTGAATGCTATTCAAACAATAAACTAGACTCTGATTTAAAAAGATGATTGCAGGGAGAGTTTAATTATATTGAGAATTGCCTTTAGAGGAAGGATTTGGTTTCTGGGTGGGACAAACTCCAAAATAAAGTAAATATAGCCTATCATACAGCCCATGTACTGGGTCTATGGACATTCATTTCATGTAATACCGGGTTACATGAAGTGCTATTGTAGTTTGAACCAAATGGCACACAAATTAAATAAATAATTTTTACAGAGATCCAGGGAGAGTTACTAATGTGACTATATGGTAAAAATAATTATTATCATTACTATTATTATTGGTAGCAGTGTTAGTAATAATATTGGCAATATTTCTACTACTTCTGCTGCTACTAACACTACTACTAATAATAATAATAATAATGATAGTATTAATACTACTACTACTGCTAATAATAATAACAATAATAGTAATTATTATTATTATTATTATTGATAAGGTGAAATCATTTGTTTTATTGAAAAATGCATTTAGGAATTTTTTTTGGTTTTTGTTTGTATATGCTGTCAATTATAACCATTTAAAAGAAAATGAGAATCAGAAAATGTTGGCATCAGCAGGTCACATTTAGAGAAAAATCAGAAATCAAAATTGGCCAGGAAAATTGCAATCAGTGAATCTCTATTAAAAACAGGACTGGACTATCTTTGATTTAACATACAATATAGTGCCTTGCCACATATGTGGCACTTGATTAACTAAAGCGCTCACCAGCACACAACTTCAATGCACTTAAGTCAAGGGCAGAATGCGCACAGATGGCATCTACAGGTGACACGCCCCAATTTTGACTTTGCTCTGCCTGAAGCTCATAACAACCCTCATGGCGGGTAAATCAAGGAGTATCAAGAGGAGAATCTGCATAGACTGAAAACTTACATATGGGAGAATCACAACCTTAATTTGCAAACTTTAACATAAAAGAGGAGCAAAAACAACATGTTTTCACCAAAAACATCACACCTTCTTTACCTATTCCTATGAGAAAAAACTATGACACTATTTAGGCTAACTCAACACCTCTCGAGGCGGCACCATGGCGCAGTGGTTAGCACGTTCGATTTACAGAAAGAAGGTCCTAGATTAGAATCCCGAGGTAAGAAAGTTCCTGTGTGGAGTTTGCATGTTCTCCCTGTGCTTGCGTGGGTTTCCTCCAGGTACTCCAGTTCCCTCCCACCATCCAAAAACATACACAGTAGGCTGACTGGCAGTTCCAAATTGTCCCTAGGTGTGAGTGGCGGGAATGTGAATGGTTGTATGTGTGTTGGGCCTGCAATGACCTGCCGAGCTGTTCTGGGTGTACCCCGCCATCGCTCAGATTTGGCTGAAATGGGCGAGCGACCCTAATTAGGATTAAGCGGCTTAGAAAATGAACAAATTAACAACAGCCTTCGCATTTTGCTGCTTAGTTCTACTATAGTAACTGCAAATACGTACATGCTTACCCGTTTATTAAAAGAGAAACTTATAGTATTTATAGTTACATTGTAGATTACACCGATATAGCAATCCTTGTCATGCTTTATCCTTAACATAACTATCCACTTTGTGTTGAAAAACTATTAAAATTATATTTCATCAAGCTTCAAAGTGGGAAGTGCATGTTTTTGTGTAATATCTTTGAAAACTGAAAAACAGTTATACTTTTGCACACAATAACTATGCTGTGTGTTATCACAGTTGTTTATGTCCTTGTTATTTTTTCTGTAGCCTGTGCAAAACAGCAGTGATCCTCACACTATCCAGCTCTAAAACAGGATATGGCGTTATAATAACATCCGGAAAAGAAACAAACTGGATTTCTATTTCTCCCACGATTCATTTATACACAGTCAAATTTATTAGCTATTAAATAATAAAAGACAGAGAGAATGTAGAGCTCTAACGCGGTACAATATAATAATGAATATATAATAAGAAGCACGTTAGGTGTTCTTGTCTATTCTAACTGTATAAATAAATACCAGGCGCCCGGTAAGTGCATCCTATCCAACATGACTTAATACAAGATATCGCCTGGATGCTGAATGATAAACAGTCTGTAATAAAAGTTTGAGGATGAAAACAGCTGGTTGTGATGTGTATCCTGCTTCCTCCATATGTTACATGTAACCACAGCAGCCCTGCTCATCTCCCGGAGGATTTTAAACACTCACCTCGCTCACTAATCCCTGCCAGTCGCTTTCACTTCTTGCAGAAGAGTTCATTGTAGAAGCATTTACTGTCAGCTGATTAACGCATATTTCCTTTGATCTACTGGCCAGCATCGTGCTGCAACGCCGAGAACGCACCTTACGCTTTCTTTGGGAAGTTCCGCCCTCTTACCGCTACTTACAGACTGTATGAGGAGCAACCAATCGAATTGCTGGGTTTTTGGATCACGTGATAGGGTGTGTGTGTGTGTGTGTGTGTGTGTGTGTGTGTGTGTGTGTGTGTGTGTGTGTGTGTGTGAGAGAGGGGGGGAGAGAGATAGACCGCGACCGCCCTCCACCCTCACTCTGGTCTGAACTGAGAGATGGGAATTCC
>JBCNYG010000010.1:6604703-6634315 GCA_039654305.1 Porochilus rendahli | reverse complement strand
GAGAGAGAGAGAGGGGGAGAGAGAGAGAGAGAGAGAGAGAGAGAGAGAGAGAGAGAGAGAGAGAGAGAGAGAGAGAATGGAGCTGAGGTGAGGATGCTGAGAGCGGTCCGCCCTGCACCATGAGAATGCAGCAGTGAACCAAAGCTACTGACATCAGCGATTCAGCTGCATCTCTCTCTCTCTCTCTCTCTCTCTCTCTCTCTCTCTCTCTCTCTCTTTCTCTCTCTCTCTCTCTCTCTGCTCCAGACCAACCTAACTCAATCATACTGAGCTCATATTTAATTATTCCAACCAGAATCTTTGATTAATAAGTGCACAACATGCATCTATTGCCTTAATAGATTGCACACCTTCTCGAACTATTTTTCCAAAGCAGCCCCTAGTGATATACTTTAGATTGTAATCACTAAACTATAGCTCTCCTTGCGGCTGTGGTGGTACTATTCTTTTTCTCTTTTGTGTATCTTTCAGCCCTGTGATGGCCTGGGGAGCTGTCCAGGGTACCCCGCACTCACCCAGAAAGGGCTAGATGGGCGACAGCCTCCCCGCGACTGTAATTAGATTAAACAGCTTAGAAAATGAATTAATTGTATGCAGTAGATAATAAAGTATATCATTATATGGCAACGCTCTCACTCACTCATTTTCCAAGCCACCTAATCCTAAAAGGGTTGCGGGAAGGCTGGAGCCGACAACGGGCAAAGGCGGGCTACACCCTGAAAAACTTGCCAGTCCATTGCAGGATCGACACACACACAGCAATTCACACTCCGATCCACACCTAGGGGCACTTTGAAACAGTGAGTTAGCTTAATGTGCATGTCTTTGGATCGTGGGAGTAAGCCATAGTACCCAGATGAAAAACAATGTAGGCACAGGGAAAACAAAAATGCCCAAGCTCGGGACTCAAACCAAGGCCCTTTTTGCTGTGAGGTGGACATACTACTATGGCAACAACAGTATGCGCATGATCAGTTGACGTGCAGGAAATAAATCACACATGAAGACCGAGGCATATTTGACCAGCAACTTAGCCGTTAGCTAGTTGCACAGTACACTCTGATCTTCAGCATCTTTCAGAGAAGCAATCTACGTTTTTGGAAGAGAAATGTATACAGGCGATATACTGTATAAATAAGCTCCCACAAAATGCTCACTGCTTGTCGGAAAGCTCTTGTATGTCTCAAGAACGAATCCCTCACTGACACGGACAAAGAAGAACAATTAGCTTGAAGATGTCTCTCCAGTTGTAATGAAAAAAGTGTCATCGTCTGTAATGAAAAAAGGTCATCTAATAAACTGTCAAAATGCCATCTAATAAACTATTATATTATTAAAATGTAACTATTATAAGCTCTAGGGGGTACATAAATTTAGATTATAGTACAGAAATGAATTCCTACTGTACACTGATTTTTGAAATTGTAACTGTAATATCCTGTCAAAATAAGGCTTACAAGTACACTATATGCACATTTCTACATAAAAGATGCATACCTGCCCATAATAGCCATACACAGTCACGAAAGTTGGTTCTACCTTTGCTGTTATACTAATGTCCACTCTTCCGGGAAGATTTTCCACTAGATTTCAAAACACTGGCTGTGGAGATTTAATTTAGCCAAGAGCAATAGTGAGGTTGAGCACTAATGTTGGGCGAGGAGGTTAGACACACAGTCAGCGCTCCAATTGATCCCAGAGGTGTTCAGTGGGGTTGAGGTCTGGGCTCTGTGTAGGATACATAATTATTCCACTCCAACCTTTTCTTGCAGAATCATTTTCATGCTGGAACAGGACAGGTCTGGACTTCTTGGTTCCAGTAAAGGGAATGACAAAGAAGCTACAGCATACAAGGGCATTCTAGACAATTGTGTGTCTTCAGTGTTCCGATCCAGTAACAATGAATGCTACATTATGTTGCAAACAACCGGTTGTATTATATCTCCTAAGTGTGAGAGAGAGAGAGAGAGAGAGAGAGAGAGCTCCAAGACTGATAAAAACATAAATCTTTTATTCAGTCAGATTAACACAATGCGACACGTGGTTATTACATTCATATGAAAGCTGGGTGTTTAACTGCAGATCAGAACATTGGAGAGAGACTGAATATTCTTACTGTCAATTTGTTCCACATATGGTAACCACTAATAAATTCTAATTAATAAATGTAAAACCACAGTAGTTCTCTCATGCATGCAGTCAGAACGGGTGCCATCATAAAAGTATCAGTAAGACTGATCAGTATTCCATAATCATCAAGAACAAGTTTATGTCCGGCTCTTAGCCACTCAGCGGGCGATAAAGCAATGAATGAGAAGGGAAATAAAAGTGTGTACAGATGTTGTGGAAAATAAATTAAATGCTGACTCAGCAGAGGGCGAGACAGCAAAATAGAATGAGTGAAACAGTCCTTGCATGGCAACACCATGATAAAGCAAATCAGAAGGAAAAAGTAAAACTGGAACAAAGGTAGGAGTGGAGAGGAAGCAAATCAGATGGTGTCAGGTCATCTTCCATGAAAAATTAATGGCAGCATTGCTGCGCTGAACATAAACAATATTATCCAGTGCTGGGAACCGGCTGACTCAACACCTTGATGCTAGAAAGCGATGCTGTGCACTCAAACAAGAAGCATAAAATTCTACAATACTTCAATTTTATCTAGATCTTGTTTTTCCTTATCGGCACAGTGGTTAGTAGAGGTCAGCATATTCGGCTCACAGCAAAAAGGTCCTGGGTTCAAGTCCATGGCTCAGCATGGGTGTTTCTGTGTGGAGTTTATATGTCCTCCCTGTGTTTGATTGGGTTTCCTCTGGGTACTCCAGTTTCCTTCCACAGTCTAAAAACATGCACATTAGGCTAATTGCCTGCTCCAAATTGCCTCTAGGTGTGAGTGTGAGTGTAAATGGTTGTGTGAGTGTGTTTCCTTGTGCTCAGGGTGTACCCCACCTCACCCATAGTCGGTTGAGATAGTAGGCTCTAGCCTATCCACGACTCTAATGGGATGAAGAGGCTCAGCATGTGAATTAATAATTTTTTGTCCTTATATTGTAAATGATAAAAAGAACAATGGAATGTTGCTTTAGCCTCAGTTCCAGTACATGATCAGATGTACGGGGTGTCTAAAAAGTCAGGAGTATTTTGTACCCTTATTAATATTATCATATATCATATCATATGTATGTCCTTTTCACCTGTAAGGAAAAATATACACTGATCAGCCATAATTTTACCTTACTGGTCTATGGCTAGGCAGCCTTACACACACCAAGCTGCAATGCACTGTGTACTGACACCTTTCTATCATAGCAAGCATTAACAGTCTCAGCAATTTATGCTACAGTAGCTCTTCTATAAGATCAGACCAGACATACTAGCTTTCACTCCGCTCACACATTAATGAGTCTTGGCCACCCATGACACTCTTGCAGGTTATCTGGTTGTGTTTACATGAAACACCTTTGGTAGGTACTTACACCTGCATACCAGGAACACCCTACAAGACCTGCTGTTGAGATGAATAGATCCTGTTGTTTAGACATCCCAGTGTGGCCCTTGTCAAAAGTCACTCAGATGCTTACTCATTTCTCTTCCTTCCAACACATCATGTCTGTAAACCGACTGTTCACTTTTTTTTGGAAGGAGCCACTGTAAGAAAATAATCAATGTTATTCACTTCACTTTTCAGTGGTTATAATGTTTTTAATGTTAGGTTGATTGGCAAACACACACACACACACACACACACACACACACACACACATTGTCTGGTCGAAAAAAGTCTTAGACTGTAAGATTTTGTTAAAGCGCCTTTAGCTTTGACCACAGCACGTAACCCCCATGCCATTGTTGCTTCAGATGGTCAGGTCAAAGCTCAATAACATCTTATGAAAATAAAATGAAGTCAGCTGATGACCTGAATGGACTGAATGACCAGGATATCATATTAGTGGACTTGTTTCTTCCCTGATGGCACAGACATAGAATTGAGACTCAAGAAGTAAAAGAGTGGCTCAGGTAGCATAAGAAATCATTAGTCTCACAGCTCCAAGGTTCCTGTTTCGGTGTTGAGCTTAGGTTACGGTCTCTATGGTCTTCTGTATATTTTCCTTACATATATGGATGTTTTCTCCTGGTACACCACTTTCTTCCCACTTCCCAAAAATTTGATGATAGGTAGACATATGTTACATTGCTAGTTTTAAGATTTAAATCTCTGTCATTGGGCCAACACAGGAAAAATGCATATTATAGAAGTAGGTGTGAACGGGAATATGGTGTATGCTCTGAACTGAACTGGTGTCCCATTGTACACTGTGTGCACAATTATTAAGCAAGTTGTATTTTCGACAATTCATTTGATATTTTAACAACTACAGCTCTCTCACGCAATCCAAATGTTTGGACCTGAATTTTTAAGAAGGTAAAAGTCAGGTTTTGTCTTTGTCTATGTCTATTATTAATATAGAACTAAATAAAACATCTCACTTATTTATTTTCATCTGTTAAAATAAAAATAATGAACAAACATCTGAAAATTTACAAATAAACATCTCTAACATTTCCACAATAACATAATCAGTGTGCACACAGTTTTTTTTTTTTCTTTTTTTTTTTCTTTTGACTTTTCAGAGTCAATCAAACTTCTTTTTGGGTCAATTATGGCTGAAGAAAAGAATCTGCCTGATAATTATGCACACCTTGATATAGGGTGTTAACCTTCTTAGGCCATGCCCTTCCTCAGCACACAAATACACATCACCTGATATGCTCAAATACAGTACGCAATCAAGTTTATACAGCTTGGAGTTGGGAAATATGCATAAAAAAGATGATATGGTCAAAATGCTCACTTGTCTAATAATTGTGCATGCAGTGAATGTGTTATATGCAATGCAATAAAACAAAAAAGTGACATCACCATGTGTATAATGCAAATGTAAGGAGTAGTGATTAGTTGCTGTTCGTCAGATAATGCATTTAGGCAAGTCCATTTAAGTGCAGTAAAAACGGTCCCTGCTTCATTTATCATACTGAAATTAGAGTTTGTGCTTAAAGAGTAACAGTACTGGTCATCCTTACAGAATAATTTGTGTGTAAGTAATCCATTTAAGTGATAGACACTCATTTTAACCGCACAACAGCACAAAACTGGTCATTTTATCTCGTGGATCACGTTGTGTGGAGTTGACGTCTCTCTTGGAGACAATGAGACGTTACGTTCCAATGACACGAAGGACAAAAATGCTGACATCCAAAATAGCTTTTACAGTTAAAGTTTTGCCAACACTGCTTTCCTGTCGTCAGTTGGTTTAGGAACACAATTGGGAACACAAAAAATAATGCGTTATGCTACATGGGCCAGTGACGTCGCCCAGCCAATCCAACGAGTTCATGTCACTACCAGGCTGGAACAGCCAATCAGAAAAGCAACATATTTTGTAGCATGCCTAGAGTTGTAACACACACAATTTGAAAATGGGAAAGGACTGATGTTGCTGGAAGGAGCTGCTGGTGTTAAACATGATGATTTTAAATAGCTAGTAACACTAACTCACCGCCGGTACCCTACGTTTTGCAAACAGTTTGTTTGGTTATGGGAAAAAGGCATTTGCTACAACAGTAATTAGTTTTAGCATGGATTGCATACTGTAGCATTCTAAACAATTGTATTTCCTTTCCCCTGAGGCACAGAGCACATGCACTCATACACAGTGTAAATGGATTAGTAAAGGTTATTGAGCATTTAGGTTCTGGTGGCTTCTTTTCAAGTTTTCTCTATAATGAGGTATAGGCTTCATAACCTCTCATCTGTTTCCCTGCAGGTTTCCCATTTGTATTCTAAATGGTTCTTTATCCTTGGCAGTAGCACACTGTTTTATATCCAGTGCTACAAGCAACAACCTACAGGGAGCAAGCATATATTTTACTACAAGCCATTCAATCCCACATCTACTACAGATGTGGACGTGTATAATCAAACTGGACGGAGAAATATAGCTAGTTATACATCAGTCCTACCTGTAATAAGGTGTCATGAAATGCACTGGTACTGACTGGTTTCGTTTCCTTTGGGCAAGTTACATGATATTTATCCCGATAGGTATTGTTCATCATATAATGGTCTTCCACCCCTAACAGACATTTCCATTAAAAAGGATATCAACCACACCAACTCGTTTAATGGGTTTCAATGAAAATTTTATTAATCACCGTCTTCAGTAGTATTCTGTACCAAATATTTTGCCTTACCAGAGAAAATCAGCAACTAAAAATCTCAGCAGGTGATGCTTTTTAAAGCTACTTTTCCATTTCAGTCCAAAACAAGAAACATAATTGGCTCTGATACTGAGCTTTTTCCACAGGCAGAATTTGGTTCACGGAACAGTTTGATCATCAAGAACTGAATGTGATGATACTGACTCACACTTCTCTCCCTTTGTGTCTTTCTTAAGAGTCTTGAGACATTTGTCCAGCCTTTTTACGGTGAGCTCCACATCTTTTTTGGTGATGCCAATAGCAGAAGCAGCATTAAGGTATGGGCATGGGTAGGCATCTGAATGTGACATGAAACCACAAAATGTGTGTCCACTCACACTTTGTTCCACGCCCAGCGGCACAACCCTGAAACAAAAGAGTGAAAAGTAATTCAGGAATAATTAGAGAGTTTAAGTATTTCCCTGGCCTGGTAGGCCAAACATATATCTTTTCATCACTAGCTTAGCACCTTATTTAGCACATGCAATAAAAAGACTAGAGAAATGACCATGCTGGACAGACCTTTTAGACAAATTTTGCTTTTACAGCCCTTTAGGATACTATATGTCCTACACAGTAGACAGTAAGGACACAGTAGAACTAGCTACTCTGTAAAGCTATCTGTACACAGTACTTGAGTGATCTTCCTTTTAATTAAGTTGGGTCTCTGATCATCGGTATTTCAGAGAGGGACAGCAGCCCATCAGCTAAAACCACAACAGAGTAAAAATGAGCTGCTGTTAATCCCTAATAGATATTTCCTATGTGTTCCTTACCACTGGATCCAGTCGCAGCCAGCTACATGCCACTTCTATTAATTGCCCTGGCAAAGGCTGCTGTAAGTATAAACTTAAATATTTTTTTATAATTAAGTAATTTTAAGCTAATGAATTTAAGTCACAGTGCTGATCAAATTCAATTGTGAATCGTTAAGGATCTAAACGCTGAAAACCTCATTCTGAGTTGGTACTGAGTGTGAGACAGGTCTCTGCACCATAAAATATAATCGCCTAGAGCATTCTAATCAGTTACCACAGCCGTGATGTTCCAGTTGCCTGGAGGAAATGGGTGAAGGCATTCCCCATGTGTGTATTAATAACCTACATTTTTGATGAGGCTAAAGTTTAGTCACTAAAGTGCTTCTGTGTACTGCACAGGAGGCGAATAGGCTGTCCACACACAAACAGTACTTTACTAATGCATTTTCCACAAACACAAACTACAGTAGTGCAATACCTGTTTTCCTTCTAAATCCACATACAACACGCAAAACCGTTACTCTGCACTTTATAATTTATTATAATTTAATGGTTTTTGTATTTTTCATTCTATTTTAAATACATTTTATAACTGTTAATATTTTCTTAGACCTCTGTTGGCTGTTTAATTTACTTGACTGTTGCTTTAAATTATTGTATCTATGTATCACCCCAAACAGAGCCCGGTCCAATCTAGTCCATTGCAGGCCACACAGATACACCCTCACCAAGCCAAGGACCTTTTTGCTGTTTACATTTACATTTATGGCATTTGCCAGATGAAGTGACTTCCATTTATCAATTTTATACAATCGAGGATTAAGGACCTTGATCAAGGTGAGGCCCAACAGTGGCATCTTGATGGTACTGGGGCTTGAATCCCTGACCTTGGGATCAATAATCCAGAGCTTAAATCACTGAGCCACTACTGCCACGCCTGCTGTGAGGCACATCTGCCAGTACGCCACTGGTTAACTACAGACATTGTTTGGTCATTCTTTAAACTGTTTATTATTCAAAACAATAAAATACTGCATAGTGCCAAGTTATGTTTGGCGAACACCTGGACGTACAGAATTATATTCATTGAAAAAAAGGATATTTCCAGTTAATGGCTTTACATAATCTCTGAGATGAATTTTACTATGTAATTCAGCCCAGATCAAATTAGTAAATCTATTAGAAGTGTGTTAGACCATGTCCCCATAAGCTAAGTGAAAAAATAATTATAAAAAATATTTTTTTATTGTTTTATAAAAATAGCAATTAATTATATGGGGGGAAAGGTGGGGGGAATTAAAGACAATAAAAGTGTCAATAGAAATCATTAGCAACAACAGCAATGGTTGATTTGGTTACCTATGATAACAAATGTTTCTGTATTGATGTTACTGCTTAAGGAAAAAAGACAGACACCTCAGCTTTCATCAGGAGTTATGAAACTGTGCAGTAAGAAGAAATTGCCTCATTAATAATAAATTAACCCTCACATTAATACACCATTCAGCAGTTTATTCACTATATATCCACAGTGTACTGCAATGGGTTCTTCCTGTGGAAAATTAAAGTGGAAATAAAACTTTGGAAATCCTTTCAGTCTCTCAGGACCAGTCAACATTGCCTATTTACATAATTGCAAACATACCTTTTTCCATGACTAAGTGTATTTTCATACTGTATAGTACAATATATATTTCTCTATATACATCACACCGTAAAAGTGTGATCTGACTGGTTTGCTATCATAGGATTAAAAAACATTAGTATATACTACACGGGAATGGTGTGAGCTGATTGGGCCAATATCTTGGGCTCATAAATCATTATTCCAAGTGGATAATTCTTGAATCACAGAAGGACAGACATAGTCAGTAACAGTACTTAAACAGGCTGTTGCATTTAACTGATGATTACTTGATATCAATGGGCTTAAAGAGTTCCAGGAAAACACCAATACACCGCATCCACCAGTCTGCACTGTTGGCACAAGGCAGACTGAATCCATGGATTCATGATGTTGGCACCAAATTTGGAGTCGATTAGCTCTGTGCCTCGGCAGAAATCAAGAATAATCAGACCAGACAAGGTTTTTCCCACACAAAGTCTACAATTGTGCAATTTTGTTAAGACAGTGCCCACTGCAAACTCAGATTTTTGGCCTACGATCCAATATGATCTTCTGCTTTTGTAAGCCATCTACTCAGGGTTCGATGTGTTGTTCATCCTGAGATGCTCTCCTGCTCGCCACAATTGAACAGCGGTGATATTGGAGTTACTGTCCCCTTGCTGTCAGCTCCACCAGTCTGGATGTTCACCACTGACCTTTCTCACCAACAAGGTGTTTCCAATCACACAACAGACAATCACTGGATATTTTCTCTTTATTGCACCATTCTGGGTAAACTCTAGAGAATTTCATGTGTGACAAATATCAGGAGATCATCAGCTTAGTCCATCTAGCCATAGTCAAAATCACAGAGATCACATTTACCCTCATTCTTATAGAACAATATCCAAAGCTACAGGCCTGTATCTGCATGTCCAATAAACATTGTACTGCTGCCAAATGATTGGCTGATTAGATAATTACACAGTGAGTGTTTTTTGCACTATAGTTATATTACTAAATAAATAAATATATTGAATCACTATTGTTTAAGATTTTTTTTAAACATTTTTTTGAAACATGTTTTGAAACAGAACTGGGCAAATAAAATCATAAAAAGTATATATTAGGGACGATATAGGAATAATGCCAATGACTATGGAAAATATAGTATAATATAGGAAGCTTTGATTTAAGATAAAAAGGCTGACTACAGAGGGCATGAAAATATTCAGCATATTTTGGTAAGGATGGCCACGTAGGCAGAAAAAGCTCACCTTGCTCCCGACACCTGTCTGGTGAAGAGCATAGAGCCCAGCTGGGTAACGGCTTTATCACAGTTAGCCTGAAGGCAATCCAGGGACATAGCTGAGGAGGACAAAACAACAAAACGCTTTAGTAGAAAAAAAAATTGAATTTGATGTCAGTTCAATAACTTGGGTGACATACAAAAACTTTCATATAAAAATAGATTAAGCAGTATGTGAGAGTGTTTCGCTTCAGACTTGCGATGATGGCTGCTTCTATATAACAAATTTACCTACTGGCATCAAACTTTAAGCTTTTACTTTGGGCTGGAGGTCTGCAGCATTTAGACAGCAACTCTGAAAACATCTTTAACAGTAATAACGAAGTACAACAATTACAAATAAAATCAGGAGAGTCATTAAATTTCTCATTCTTTAATTCATTCAACAGTGGCAGCACGGTGGTACTGGGGACTGAACCCCCAACCTTTGAGTCACTAACCCAGAGCCTTGACCACTGCCCATACAACCTAAATGTCTGTGTGTACCTGGTCCTCTATCTCCCTTGTTATATTATTTTTTTTGTGTCCGTAAGCTGTTTGGGTCCATATCTCCTTAGTCTTGTCCTTTTATTTCTTATTCTTTATGTTGTGCCTTTACAGCATGTATTTTATTTCCTTGAATGATAGTATTAAGATAATCTCACCATGCATTTGTTTCAACAACAACTGATAAACCAATTTAATATAAATAAAACATTCCATTTTTTCTTAATGGATTATTGTTCACCTTTAAAATAAACACAGAAAGGACTATGTGAAGAATAAGAGAAACGTCTGATAGCACCTTGTTTATCTTTACACAGTTATGTATAACATAAATGATGTATTGGCCTTATCCACTAAAAACTTATGTTATTGAGATTTAACAACAGTGTGTGTGTGTGTGTGTGTGTCTCACCCAGTGATATGGGATTATGTGGTGTGTGCAGCAGTCTCTCTCCATGCATTTCAGCCAATATCTTCAGCTCCTGAGCCAGGTGGGTGTACAGCTCCTTTAGGCAGTGCAAAATCACAGTTATAAATAGTCCTACAATGATCAGCCTTTTTTTCCCTGCACGCAACGTTTACTGCTCATGTTGCAGTTTTCCATCTGCTTGCCTACTGCCTCCATCTGCCTCTCTATTCCTTGCTCCTGCTGTCCTCCACCACCACCCCTTCTCTCTTTTTCTGTCTTCCTCTACATGTCAGTATTAGCATCCCATTATCCCTCCTCATACTTTAATGCCATTGGTGTTCTATGAATAGCATACTGGTGGTATTACAGTTCTACACTATTACAGAATACATGAGACTACACAGCAGCACATGATCAGTCCTGTGTGAGCACAACAAACTAAAGGATTTTTTGGAGTTTGATTTCTTTGCAGGTTTCTTTTGTGCTGAAGATACTGCGACTGAAACATCTGTACATGTTTAAACATGTTGAAGCCTTTTATATTCAGTAAATATTGCAGACATAAACCAGTTATTTATAAGTATTACACATTCCTAAACTGACAGCATCAGGATGATATTTATGTGTCATGACGAATATTCCAACAAAGGTTGTCCAAAATTAAATCAAAATGCATTGACTATAAAGTCTGCTATAAAACCTGTAAGGGTGCAATGTAAAACAATTCACACAAACAGTGGTTTTATTTCATTTTGCTTATTAAATCACATGTAAGAAAAACAGAAAATCAAATCAAGAATTAAGAATGGAAAAAAAAAAATTTGTTAGTTCACTACATGCTCTTTACTTGAAAATTACAAATCCCATTACAGAATGGAAGAAAACTCGATTTTGTTTTCTTAACTGAACAAGTTACCAATTTATTTATGTTCATTGAGCAATGGTACTAGCCTAGGTGGAGCTGGGAACGATTGAGAGGGGTGCAGAGATAGGAATATAATGTACCCCCTATGTCTATTGCATGGATATAAACATGGTAACTGAAAGTATGTCGTGGTATTTAGCACCAAGACAATAAAATTATTTAAGCACTGCCTACAAGCAGAGCTCCGAGCATTTTTGCATTTATTTTCAATAATGGAACAGCCATAATACATACTTACTATCTTTTAAATGGTATTCAGAAACCAATTTCTCTTCAAGAGGAAAAACCAATAAGTGAGTATATGGGCAAAATGGCTTTACGACATTTGTATAATTATAGAGCTCCGCTATTAATAGCACATCCTGTAAGTCCTGTGAGTGCAAGGTAAGGGACCTCACTGTGAACTTTTGCTACTCTCAGATATGTAATACGGGATAATTTTCCTCAATAATTTAATGACCAATTATAATGTTTTTGTGTCTACCGGTTTATTTGATTCTCTTTATCTACTTCTAGAACTTGTGTGAAAAACCTGATGGAGTTATTAGGTGAAGGATTTAAATATTTTCAGGAACCAGGGTACACTGATCAGCCATAACATTAACACCAGCTGACTGGTCTGTTGCTTGGCAGCCCCATACACAGCAAGCTACAATGCAATGCACCTTTCTATCATAGCCAGCATGAACAGCAGTGATAGCGATTTGTGTGTGAGTAGCTGTTCTGTGGGATCAGACCTGATGTCCTAGCCTTCAATCTCCATGCACATCAATGAGCCTTGGGCACCCATGACATTTTTCCCATTTCACTGTCTTGGGCCACCTTTGGTAGATACTTACCACTGCATACCAGGAACACCCCAAAAAATAAATAATTGGAAATAAATAAGGGAAATAAATAGACACAGCCATTTAGCCATCACGTTGTGGCCTTAACAAAGTTACGCAGATCTTTAGACATGTTTTCTCTGCTTTAGCGTGTGCTACTGTAGCAATATAATTAATGTTATTAATTTTTCATAACACTGTGATGGCCTGGCAAGCTGCCCATGGTGTACTCTGCCCTCGCCCAGAGTCGGCTCAGATAGTCGCCAGCTTCCCCGCGATCCTAAAAAGGATTAAGCGGTTCAGAAAATGAATGGATGAATTTTTCATAACAGTCCTCATAAATGGTTTGAATTTTAAGGCTGAATGTAGATACAGCATATTTTTAAAAATATTTTAATATAAACTTTTTTGTTTTCTTTTTTTTTGAGGTTGGTCGGGGGGGTGTTATTGCATCTATTCTTCTGTGGCACGGCTATTTATCACACATGCTTCAGTACATGCAGGTGGCTGGCGCACTGAACCACAGCACTCAGCCTTTTTGTTTGAAGAAAAAAAAAAAAGCCTCTGCTCCCCCTCAGTCAATATTTCCTACACCCTCTCTCGTGTAAATGTTAGCAGCTGCTGCAGAGAAGGGAACATTCCATCACATACTGCAGTGTGTCGGCGGTTTACCTTTCTCTCAGACAGCAGTTTCTTATAGCCATTGGCCCCGAGGCTGAGCAGAGTGATAAGCACATCCAGAGAAGGGGAAGCTGATGCACGTCCTGTTGGAGGGCAATAAATCAGAATACATTCAGGCAAGGGCAAAAACATAGACAGTAATAAAGCTATAGGGGTGGATGAAATGATCATTTTGTACATTTATAAAATATCTGTGCTAACAGGTCCGATATAAAAGAGTGTGTTAGAACTAGTTGGGTAAAGGAGATGGAGGATTCTGTGTGCACAATCAATATTATCGCATTTGGTCTTTACATGGCAATAGAAGGGTGGGAATGGTGCAGGTAAGGGAGGATAGAAGGAAAAAAAGAAAGACAAATAATCTCAAGCCCCCATATGCAGTAATAGCCACAAACTCAGAAATGGTGCATTTTGCTTGAGTTAGCTTTCAATAAACTCAATAGCAAATGAACTAAAATACACCTTTATGTGAACTGACAATGAACTATTTTAATGTGTTTAAATCGTGTCTGTCATTTATAAAAACACATACACTGAGATAAAGAAGAAGTGATTTATCCACTAACCAGGATACATTTTACTGATCTCTTTAATGAAGTCCTCGTCAAAGCCTGCAATAATGGCACCTCCAACAGGGACCATGAAATTTTTATCCAAGCTTTGAACAAAGGCATCGATTCTGCCCACTCGTGCACCCTGGAAATACACTGGATTAGCTCATTTCTAAACAGTTTACGCTTGACAACAGCAAAATATTACAATTAAACAAGCATGTGCCTTACCTGTTGTATGAGGTGCATACATTTCGACGACTGCACTCCATAGGCATTGTTGACTATATGAGGGATGTCATATTTGGCACACATTAAAGCAAGCTCTTCCAATCTGTACAATAAAAGGCATAAAAACGAGCTGCATATTTATTATCTACTGTTATCTCAGTTCTAGACAGAATGATTTCTTAAAACTTAAATATAGAATTTCCAACAGAAACATGTTCACTACTTAGGTCACAATATTGACTTTGCTTCCATGGAAGGAAGGGTGGCAGCAGCAGCCAATGTAAGTTAATGTATGCAGAAGTGGGCGGTTAGCACTTTTCTTTAATTATGTTAAGCTGACCCCTGACACTTCAAGAATTGTCAGTTCTAGAAATCACATGAGAATTTACCCTTCCTGGTTACTAACATTAAATATAGTTGATTGCAAAACATTTCATCATCTGTTCCATTTCACTCCCTTCCTTGCAATAGTTTTAATGTTGTAAGAAATGACAACCTGTCAGGGACGCGGGGAGCAAAACAGGAAGTAGTGGAATGGACACAGAGGATATTCTCAGCTCCAAGTTCCTCAATCTTCTTCTCCACGGCCTCCAGGTCTGTCCTCAATTCATCTCCTTCCAAGACATTCTCAATGACCACCGGCTCGAACCCTGCTCATATTTAAACCAGACAAATCAAGCATTTTACATCTTATTTAACAAATATGTTTAGCCATACTATATCATAACTGAATAACACACACTATTCAGATAAGCTTTCCCCTCTGGACATAAGCTAATTTAATTATTAATGACATCCTACTCATGTCAGTGTCGTACCAGCAGTAACCATAGATTTGAAACAGGACTTCTGATCAATACGAGGCCAAAGAATGTAGCGTGCGGATGGTCTCCTGTGTCGGAGTGTCAGGAAGCACAACGTCAAGCTCATTCCAGTCGCCATGGGCACCACGAAGCATGAAGACGCACTTCTAACACCTGTATATAGTAAATACGCTCTGTGTATTACATTTATTAACACAAGAGAGCAAATTTCTTGATGGGTTCAAGAAATCATGTGACATTCACCACTAAATCTGAGAACATCCAGCGCTACTGAATTTGTGATCTTGTTGAGGAGACTAGAGCCAGCGGCTTTCGGCTGAACAGCAGCGATATCGCCAGAGCGTCCGATGCCATGAATCAATCTATGACAGAGCAGCATAAATGAATACCTCAAACCCAAGACCACCATGCCACCCTTTCACCAGACCATAATTTCCAATAATGTACAAGTCTAGAAAATCATGCAAGTTACCTGTAATGTCTTCGGGCAACAAGGTCAGAGATGACTCGGCCTTCTCTCTCTCCAACTCCACAGTTGCCCAAGAAATTATTACTGTCCATGACTGCAAGTTCATTCAGAAAGAGTTCTATGGTGCTTTCGCTCCATCCCTCCTCTGGACATTTGCCCTGAAAGGACAGGGAAACAAAAAGCACTTTTACTTGTTTAGAAGAAAGTAACTGTTAAAAATAATGTGCAATCATACTGTATAGTGCAGGCATCGCAATTACATATAATACATAGAAAAAGTTTTACTGAGAGGGTTAAAATCTAAATCTACTGACAACTTAAGGGTGAACACATTAGAGCTGAGCAAAGCATTATATCATGAAGTCTCATAATGACAAAATAAGAATGATTTCTTTTGGATTTGCTTTTATGATTTAAAAGTTGCCTGTTAATACTCTTATGGATTTCCTCCAAAAAAACAAAAAAACAAACAAAAAAAAATCTATGACACACCTTATTCATCTTTACTATAGGTGGTAGTATTTGGAAATATTACCTAATAACATTTAGCTACATACTAAAAATAATTTACACCGATCAGCCATAACATTAAAAACAAATATTTTTGTGAGCACTGACAGGTGAAGTGAATAACAGTGATTATCTTGGTACAGTGACTCCTGCCAAGCAGGCAGAAAGTGAACAGTCAAATCTGAAATTTGATGCGATGCAGGCATAAGGAACTGAGAGCCCTCGCAGGACCACACTGAGATGGCTAAACAGCTGGGTCTATTCATCTAAAAAATGGCAGGTCTTGTTCTAGGTGGAGTGTTCCTAGTATGCATTGGTCCCCCACCAAAGGTGGTCCATGGAAGAAAAAACAGTGAACTGGCAATATTGTCATGCCTGACCAAGACTCATTAGTGATCATGGGGAGTCAAGGCAAGTATGTTGGGTCTGATCCTACAGAAGAACTGTAGCACAAAATGCTGAAACCGGTAATGCTGCTATGATAGAAGTGGCAAAACACACAGTGCATTGCAGCTTGCTGCATATGTTGCTGCCTAGCAACAGACCAGTCAGCTGGTGTTAATGTTATGACTGATCGGTGCATAGACAATTGTAATAAATGTACTAAATTAGAACAGAAGGAGCACACTACTCTGTCTTTTTTACAGTATAAGCAGAAGCTGCACTGGTTCTTCGTTCCTCTCGTGTTTAAAGAGAGAGGTCTTTATATGCTGCATGGAGGTCTGCAGGTTCTTTTTTCAAAAATGAAATTTTTTGTTCAGGTTCTTAATTTTTGCTTCCAGTCCTGAACACAGCGTTTTTGAAGGTGACTGTAATTTGGATTTATGTCTCTCCAGCTTTTCCACAGCATAATGTAATTTACTATATCAGTACAGTTTGAATAAATCTCCTAGTCATTTGATTTTTCTGTCTCTCTTGCGCAGCTCAGCATTTAACATACACACTTTAGAAAGCAGCTTCTTCAGTTTGGTAATTCTTTAATAGTTACCTTTCTGTAAACAAATTTAGTACAGTCACTTTTTGGATTTTTTGTGATGGTGACCAATCAGTGCGTAAATACCTTTCCTTGCCCAGGGGTCTTAGCACAGTGGGGGTCTAACTGGGATTCGAACCCATGACCTCCTGATCATGAGCCCAGCACCCTAACCACCTTACAAATGGCGGAAGAAATCTTGTTGCCATTTTCACAAAACACGTACATTAACAATACTTTTAAGATAGAGTACAGGCGTCAAACTCAATGCCCGCTGGCCAAATCACCCGCCAACTCATTTAAAGTGGCCTGCAAGAGCTTTCAAAGAATATGATTATCATACATTCTTGGCATCAACCATTACCATGAAATGTGGTAGTGGCAACCTATTACAGGTGAACTGCTAGTCATTCAGGTTGGCAAGGCAGTGTACGAGTTAGCCTGGGTCCAAGTCCCGGGCTCGGAAGTTTATGTGCCGGGTTTGCGTGTTCTCCGCAGGTTTCCTCCGGGTACTCCGGTTTCGTCTTACAGTCTAAAGACATGCAAATTAGGCTAACTGGCTGTTACTGATTGCCCCCGGGTGTGGATGTGAGTGGGAATGGTTGTGTGTGTGTTCCCCTTCGTCCAGTGTTGGCTGGCATGGGATCCATCCTCCCCCAAGGATAAAGCGGTTTGGCACAGAGGATGAGAGGGTGAGTCATAAGGAAAGTAAATAAAGGAATAGTTGGACAAAAGTTTAAAGTGACCATTTCCCCCCTTTAAATTGATGATCAGTGAACACTGATCTAAATGTTAGTAATATATCCCTCAGTAAAAGTGACTTTAACGCCCCTGAGATGTCCAGGTGCCTCTCTAATGTATTAAAATGTGTAGTACTGCACGGTGTTGGTGTGTTTGTGGTGGTTAATGTGTTAACGGGTTCTGAGAGGTGTACCTGCTCTAACAGAATCCGGATGAGTTGCTCATGACTGCGCCGGGCTTGGACACCCTGCCGAACATAGGAAGCAGACACCAGCTTCTCACTCAGACTGAAGTTTTCCTCATTCATCCTAAAACTGGAGAACAAACCGAGCCGCTCCTGAACACACCACAAGGTGTAAACAACACACTGCCGAGTATTAATGTTTTCTTTAACCAGCTAGCTGGTTCCAGCTGCACCATGGAATGGGTATAATTCTCACAACTTTTGTTGCTAAACTATAAATCATTTATGTAAATATTTCTCTGTGCACTTACCAAACATCTTAAAATTCGCTAGTCATCATAGGTATTATCCGACTTGGATATATAGTACACTAGATATGGTGTATAACCAATAATTTCACACCCTAAACAGGGCACCTGTATAGGGAGTCAGGAGCTGGTTTGAATTCCAGCCCATGACAACCGCTATACACTTCCTGTTTACGCGCCTCCTAAACCCCACCCACTTTCCTGTGTCAAACCAAAAGTCTCCAGAGCTGTTGTTTTTCCATGGTTTCTATAGTTGCGAGATGCAGCGTAAACACAAGAAAGTAAGGACTGGGACAGTGCATGAACCTCCGTTGTGTGGGCTATGTGTGCATGATTGGGAGGGGAAATGTGTAATGGTAGGGACTGAATGTTTGTGAATGCTGGTGAATGATAATCCTTAGTAAACTGCTAGATCTGGATCATAATCTGCTCCAAATTTTAATGTGTTCTTCCCAGGCTCTTACATTACCCCTCCACCAACTTCAGTGAAATCACACACAGTAGTTTTTGCATAATCTTCCTAACAGACAACATCTTTTGATTATTTTTCAGAAGCACCTTAATAAACTACTGGATCCTGATGGGCTCCGGTGTAACGTGTTCTTTCCAGGCCCATACCCCAGACCTTAATCAAGTTTGATGAAAGTTGGAACAGTAGGTTTTTGCATAATCTTGCTAACAGACAAAGTTCTTTAATAAACTCCTGGGTCCAGATCTGATCCAAAATTGAACGGGTTCTTGCCAGGCCACACACCTCCAACAAGTTTGATGAAAATCAGTAGTTTTTGCTTTTAATAATTTCCTGTGAATGTTCTGGGTTCTTGCCAGGCCCTTACCCCATCCCTTTACCAAGTTTGGTGAAAAATGGTTAAGTAGTTTTTACGTAATCCTACTAAAATACTAACAAAAAGACAAACAAACAGATGCTGGTGAATACCTAGCCTCCCTTGCCAAACGGCAGAGCTAATGAAAACACTACAACCATAAATCTGAAGAAAATATTTTTAATTTGAGTACATCATGAACATTTAACCCCAAGAGGCAGTACATCAGTTACGTTAACTATTTGTTAACTGTTCAGCTCCATAGTGCAGTATGCGGTATCATTCCTATACTCATCTTTAGTGTGATGATTATTATTCATATCAGTGGTAACCAGAGGAATTTAGAAATCACTAAGAGGTATACAACAACGTTTTATGACAATGCTGTCCAGATTTCGTTCACATTTTCACTCATTTCGCTCCTTAAGGTACAGTATGTAACATTGTGGAGGATCTATTAGCAAAAATTAAGTATATCAAGTTTTTCATTCATCTATATATATATTTTTAAAGTTTCATTACTAACAAAGCAAAAAAATTAATAATAAATATACACATATTTCTGGTATGGAATGATGGCCAAGATTCTTTTATCAAATTTCTATAAGCATCACAGTGTTCTAGAGGCACTTACAGGAATCTAACACTCACATTAATACAAAAGGATATGGACAGATTTCACATCAAAATAAATCATTTATCAAGTAGGAAATAAGTCATAAAGACTAGTTGCCCTGGTGTCGTATTGTGTTACTTGAGAGCTGAGAAAGCTGAAGGGCAAAGATGGTCCACAGAATGTAAAAATCAAAATTAGCGACTACCATAAATATTCTCCTCTTACCACTTAATTTACGACTTAGCTTAGATGGACAAAGATTCTACAAAGATTTCAACATGAGTGGAGGGTCATGAGATCGAATTGTGACGATCTTAGGGGAACTTAGTGGAATTGTGATGATCGTGAAGAATTTTGACAGTCAAATATTTAACCAAAGTTATTACGATTTGATGAATCATGATAGAACATGATCGTAATACCGTAATAGAGCACAGAAGAGCTCAACAGACCTTAACAGAACGGAAAACCTTGATGCGCCATCGTAGGGGATCTTGATGCACTTTTCCTTCAAGTTTCATCATTTTTATACCCCAAACGTGCCTCAGCGTGGTCATAAATCTTGGAGATTGTGGACAACATGGCCCCAGTGTAAACCCAAGGTAAGATTAAGGACACTACACAGTGATAACAATAAACATACTTTGTTGACGGCATGTTATTTTACTACAGAGATACAGAGATATGAAGCACCACTGCCCACTTTAAATGCTAACCACAAATACTTTCTTATAATGTATTCCCAACTGATATGTGTTGTATTTGCAGTACAGACATGTTAATACAGAAACACAAACATTTATATCTAAATCACTCACAAAAAATTATTAATACCAAAAACAAGGCCAAATATGTAAAGATCTGCACGTTGAAAACAAAGACAGATGAAAACATGACTATGCATCAGCTGCTCTGGAGAGAGACATGTCAATCTCTGCTTTTTTCAGTCATCTTGCGGATCATGTAATTCAGAATGCCGCCGTGGTGGAAGTAGGTGAGCTCTACGTCGGTGTCAAATCGCATCCTCGCCTGGAACGTCTTTCCATTGTTCAACTGCACAGAGCACCATAAAAGCAAAAAGTTAAGGAATTAATTTGACTCTTGGATATTCTTTAATTTATTAACATACTTTCATGTTTTTTTTATATTTGTATTTCCATTTATTATATACCAGTGGCACTGCTACAGGTTTGTTCCGTTTTATTATGAATAAAGGCTGTTTCTCCCATGTCCTCATGTCCATAGATCACTGTAATTATCGCTACATAAATTACAAATTAATAATAAAACCAGTCATGCTAAAGATAGTCCACTAATATTTAACTGAGATTTTTATGTTTTAAAAATACCAAAAATAAATGGAAGGTAATTTAATGAAGGAAATCGGGTATCAGGTGCCGCTGGGGGCTTGAATGGATGATTGAACTATGATTGGTAAAATGTATTAAATTGTAGCTAAATTAAATTGGTGGTAAATAAACTGATAAACTGTTAAATAATGATGATTTGTATTAAATTGCAGTTGAACTGTTAAATGATGATTTATGCATAAAAAAAAACAAACAAAGGTCTGCCCAAGGTCTACCACATAATGTCAACACCACCTGATGTAAACAATATCTGGACTGCTGACTTCTCCTAAGGCGAGAAAAAACAAGAAGGTTTCCTCCCACAGTCCAAAGACATGCACATTAGGCTAACTGGCTGTTTCGAATTGACTGTAGACAATGTTCAGATATTTTTTGCTCATACGTGACTTTTTCAATACAATAACACTGTGAACAGCACCAAGCACATGGAATACTCCAAATGTTCGACAGTGATCACAGTCAACAGGTTTACCACAATTACAGAGGTAAGGCAGTTACTGTACAGCAAACAAAATTAAAAAAAAAAAAAATTGCAAATATGGAAGTGAGTGATTGAAGCCACCCTATTTAGGAAAGGTCATAAATTATTTCAGTAAAATAGAGCAGTAAAAATAATTAATAAGAAAAGACGTACCTTAATGTCAACAATCATTCTCGGTGTGAGCTGTTCAGGGATGACCACCGTGTAGCGTTCTCGGCCACTCAGCCCCAAGCTATCAGCTGTGTCTCCAGGCAGATACTCCAGAGGAATAACCCCCATACCCACCAGGTTACTGCGGTGGATGCGCTCGTAACTCTCTGCCAGTACAGCTTTTATACCCTGAGGACATTTAAAGATCACTGTGTTTTGTATTTACGCACAGGAAGAAATACAGACAGTTTTTCATATATCATTCCTCTTTTAATAACTGATTTATTACTTTAAGAAACTACAAGTATAATCTCATATGAGGCATGACGCTCACCAGAAGGAACGGTCCTTTAGCAGCCCAGTCTCTGGAGCTACCTGAACCATACTCCTTCCCAGCCAGCACCAGCAGTGGGTATCCTGCCTCCTGGTACTTCTCTGCAGCATCGTACACATCCAACTGTGAAACAGAGCATAATTTAAAGGGGAAGTTTGTAAGAATTTGGCCACACATCTTGCCACATATTAAACAAACAGGAACTGCAGAAATCCCATGCCACTTCACCTCCACTTTCCAAACTATACATGACTTGTGAGGTGCCTGTTAGTTAAACTTACAGATGCGGCCAGTATCTTTCATATCTTGTCATTATTCGTTAACCCATTATCTGCACTGCTTATCCTAGAGTCAATCCCAATCAATAACATTTAATTATTGAGGCTATACAATAAATATGGTATACTGTGGGATAACTGAATGCATGTAGGGGAATATAATAAGCCCAGTATTCTACCGTACACAAAGAAATACCTATATGTGACTCTGAGAGAGAGAGAGAGAGAGAGAGAGGGAGAGAGAGAGAGAGAGAGAGAGAAAGAGAGAGAGAGAGAGTGAGACAGAGAGAGTGTGAGATATAGAGATAGCGAGAGAGGGAGAGACAGGGAGATAGAGAGAGAGACACAAAGTGAGAGAGAAAGAGAGACAGAGAGAGAGAGAGACGGAGAGAGAGAACTGCTCTGAATACAACTGTGGTCTCTTGGGTGAGATGGAGTCAACAGAAGAATTAAGAAACACAACATCAACAAATTCTATACGGCTGATCTTTCTGTTGTTGCTCTGATGGTGTGAGCTCAGATCAGGTGAATTCTGTCCTACCGTGTCCCCTGTAGGCAGGTAGAGGGTGCAAGGTGCCTGCTTGTTGAGGAACTTGTTAAGAAGCCGAATGTTTGCAAACGTTCCCCGAGCCATGACCGCGTCGTTACCCCGCCGAGAGCCATACGAGTTGAACTCTCGAGGTGTTAATCTACAAAGAGAAGAGAGATGTAGGAAGAGTTGCATATTAACAAGAACAACCCCCTTTGGGAGACTCCTAAAGAATTAACTTAATAAAAAAGAGGTGCACAACAGTAGAATGTAAATAAGATTCTGTGAAATAAGTTGACTGGTTGAGGAGCAGTTAATGCTTACAAGTAAAGCCGGATTCACAGGAAGTGATGAGCGACAATCAAGTGCTCTCACGAAACCACTTATTTAACACAGTCTATGGAAACGAGCAGGAAAAGGTTTTGGACTTAGCAGCATCTGTCAATCAATTGTAATCTCCAGAAATGCTCATGGGAAAGTTCAGCCGAGTTGAACTCCACACTCCCCCCACTTCGCTTTGCTTGAAAATAAAATTTCGCCTCTCATCGCTCATTTCACTGGCGATCAATGACTTTGCATTGTCACTTGTCACTCCCTGAGTGGGATCCAGCTTAGGTGTGGTGATAGACGACATCTAAGACAGTGGTTCCTACGTGTCACTACAGTTTTACTAATTAAAACTAAATATATTGTGCACAGCCAATTGGTTCCTAGGTGTGAGTGTGAACGGTTGTTTGTGTGTCGCCCTGCGATGGTCTGGGGAGCTGTTAAGGGTGTACCCCGTGTCCGCCCAGTGTCGGCTTAGATTGGCGCAGCTTCCCCGTGACCCTAGTAGTAGGATTGAGCGGTTCACTAAATAAATACATGAATAAATATGGTGCACATCTTCAGATTACATCAAAGCTACCGACCAAGTTTGGTTGAATTCCAATGAGTGGTTCAGAATGAGTTGCGAATAAAAGTGTAACAACCCCCTGCCCTCCATTTGTGAAAAAGGCAAATTTGTGGAGACAACTGTATTATTGCATATATTATCTAAATATATGGTGCATGAGTTTGGTTGAATTCCAATTAAATGTTCAGAAGGAGTAGCAGATAGAAGAAGATAGAGGACAGCTGTCAGGCAACACAACAACTAAATAGTTACTGACATTCCAAACAAGGGGTGAATATCAAAAAAGGCTTACCCCCGGCTGGTCAAATAGCGAGCAGCAGGACTGCTACGAGCAATGTTTCCAGCTGGAGAGATGTGGTCTGTGGTCACTGAATCACCCAAACTGAGAAGCACATATGCATCTACAATAGACTTGGGCTTTGGAAGTTCTCTGGTCTAAAATATATATATAAAAAAAAACATTAGGCCAAGTTCTAAACACAAGTAGTATAGTTTTAAAAAGCTATACTGCTTCTTTACGTTTGTACTGTGATTATCATAAACGTTATTCGAAAACTTTGGTATGCCAATTTGGCCGCCATATTGCCTTAGAGTAGTAGCAGCAAAATGCCATACAGGTGCACTGCCTTTGGGTGCAACAACGAGAAAAATTCAACAACAGGAAAAAACAAAACAATGATAGAACATGGAATGGCATTTCATAGGTAATATTTCTCACTTTGCCATAATTTTAGGCAATTGATAATTTGAAAATAGATCATTTATTAACTAATATAAGCTGGGAATCAGAAAACTGGAGCTGTATTTATCAGTGGTTATGCCTGACATGACCAAGGGTATGATTTCTGGTCCATGTTCATAACCGATGTGTGTCTGGATAATAATATATCAGAGGTCAGAGATCATGTACCATCTCTTGATGCTCTGAAATAGAGGTGGTCACATCATCCCTTCTTCAGGCACAGTCACTATACTTCTGGGCGCTGAAAGAGCCATATGGCAGCTCATGACCGTGCATTCTGTTTGTGCTATTTATTCAAAAACAGATCATGTACATGTTGAAGGCACAGTATGGTGCATGCAATCCCTTCATTTTTTCAGTACCCAAGATGGTATTGATAATCATTTCTTTGCACTCATTGAACTGCTAGTGTCCCATTCTCCTTAAGTCTATTTCTATGGTGATTATATAATGGGAAACTTGAAACCAATTGATGAATTGCTTTTGCTCTGAGACAGTGGTTAGAAAATTACATTACCAAACCCTCAAAGAAAGGTGGAGACTTGATGTAGGTCGACTTAGGGTCCCAGGTGTAGAGCTTATCAGAAGGAGCATTCAGAGAGTTCCAGCGCTCATTAACTCTCTAAAAAAGAGACCAAAAAACAACAAACAGAATGAGAGCCTATATCCAAAAAAACATTCGATCTACTCATACACGTCCTAAAGGAGCCGGGTCATCAGTTGCACGTGTGCTATTCGGTCATAAGAGTTAGCTTTGGTGGTGGGTGGGGGGAGTGTTTACATATCTGCGCCGTTATGAAGGGAGACTTTTACAATCCGAGTTAATCTTTGTGCTCTTTTTGGCACCAGCCCTTAAAAAACAAATAATAAGTAACTAAACCACTTTACAACTTACAGATATGGCTTCAAGGACATGTTGGTCTATCCATGGAAGGACAATGCATCACCTGATCATCCCTTGACAACATGAAAGGTTTGGAAAAACTGGCACAAGCACATATGGATGGAGAGCAAGGTGTTTCTACATGGCAGAGCCTTAAAAACATCTGTTTGTATGCGACTGACTTGATGTTTACCAGCCATTCACTCTCGTTTGAGTTAAAGCTAAGAGACGGGTGAGGTTTCTAATGAAGAACAGTCAGGACCTAGTGCGCTTGCCCAACTGGTGACACATTCCATTTAAACATTGTGTACTAACCTCCACTTTCGCATAGACCTCTTTGAACATTGCAGGGATAACAAACTGCCTTTCTACAGCCTGGATCTCCTCTCGTGTGGGCCAGATATCCCTTAGAAAAATCTTCTTCCCCTCTGTATTCACCGCTATTCCAACACACACCAAACAAAACCACTTGCTGAACAAAAGAACTCATAAACAGGATACTTAACAGACATATACAGTATATCCATAATGCACCCACCAATGGGCTCCTTTTCAAAGTCAATCCTTATTGTTCCTGCAATTGCATAAGCAATTACCAAAGGAGGAGAAGCTAAGTAGTTGGCACGTGTGTTGGGGTGTACACGCCCTTCAAAGTTTCTGTTGCCAGAGAGAACACCTGCTGCTACCAGATCTCCCTAAGAAACGAAATTCTTATTGCAACGTATTCACTGATGTTTAGACTTGGATGAAGAATGACACGAAATACGTTCAGAATTTACCTGGGTAATGGCTTCTACAACTGGCTCTGGAAGAGGACCACTGTTTCCTATGCAGGTCATGCAACCATAACCGACCACCTCAAAACTAACCGGAGACAAAAACATCAGGTGCAAATTATATCGCTGTCATTTCTGTAGAGGCTTCATCTTTAAAGATTAAATCATTTAGCCCTTAAAGTGATCCAGTGCATTTTATATGCCATAAAAACTCTACATCTGAATGCATTTCTACTTCTGTCTCTTAAATTAGAATTAAATATACTGCAAACTTATATAAACTATAATCTTAACAACAGGAAATTTCAAATATAATCAGTTTATTGATTTATATATAATATTTGCTATAACAGAAATGCAAAAAATACAAAGATTATTGAGCCTATATCCAGAAATTTTACTGTTTTTCTCTCATTTTACCATTTTTACTAATTTAACTTCTTTTAATTCTAAATGCTTGAAACTATCACAACTAGCTTCAAACAGAACAAGACCTAATAATATTATATTATAATCTAATCTTTAATTATTTAGGCCATTCTTTTTTTTATTCCTTTTTGGTGGATTTCTATTATGTAACTCTAGGCAATCTCAAATATGAACATTGGTGGAAACAAGGAATAAAAAATGGCATTAATTGTAATCTTCTAACAATAAATGCTTATTTAAACACATTCAAGATATTTGAAGGTGAAAATATGTTAAGTTTTCCCAGTGTACTGATCCCATTTCTGCATTTTACTTTACAATATGTCAAATATGAAGTTAATTTCATTCATTTTATGCCTTAATATCATGAGATCATACCCTAACTTTGAAAGGTACTCCATCACACCACTTTCCTTCAGATAATAGGTGACCACACCACTACCAGGAGACAGGCTGGTTTTAATGTAAGGCTTCACACTTAAACCACACTGGATTGCCTTTTTTGCCAGGAGTCCTGTGAAGCAATAAGGAAAAGCAAGCATTTGTCATTTTTTGGATAACCAGAAGAGCTTTTAGGAGATGAGAGTTTAAATAGTATGGTAAACAATCTCATTAAAATGCACCAAATCTGCTTTTGATTCTTACAGAGACATAAATGACAGTTGTGTATGTATTTGTACCTGCACCCAGCATGACAGACGGGTTGCTGGTGTTTGTGCAGCTGGTGATGGCAGCGATAACCACAGAGCCATGAGAGAGGGAGTAATCCACTCCGTTATACTGGAAGGGTACGCTGACATGATGGCGTTCAGGCAGCACCTGAAACCCCTTAAAACCTTGCTGAAATATTAAGGGGAAAATGTTTTATAACCAAATTCTAAACATTTAGAATTAACCTATTTATATTCAAGGTAATGAATGGGTAGGTTCAAAATTTCATCGGCTGACTAAGAAGGAGTAACGGCAGAACACTGAAACTTGAGAGCTTCAATACCAAGAGCCACATGCTGAGACACTGATGCAAAAAGTGTGTAGACCACTGGGGAAACTATGTTCAAAATGAATCATATTTAGTCAAATTCAACTATTACATCATGGTCAGCCTATGAACTTTTCAGCCCACCCTTGTAGATGAGACAGGGTTGTCAAAGTACAGATTCATACACACATTTCTTAAGGTAAAAAGAAAGGCTTGGTGTGATTTGTACTAAAAAGGAACATTCTGTACCTTGGCTCCTAAACAAGTCTCAAAGTCTTGCTTCATATCTGATACAGCCACTTTGTCCTGAGGTCGCTTCGGTCCACTGCAGCAAGGTTCAACTGTGCTGAGATCAAGTTCAACAACCTGCATGAAGGGAAGAAATAAAATAAACAACCTACATCTGAGTAGATTTTACCAAATAAATACACCAATGAACACAAAGCACATTTATATCCTCCAAAAAAATTAGGTGGATTACAAATAAAAAACACGTTTTAAAAAAACAAACAAACTGACATATAATAAAAGGAATATATAATATAAAAATATTAAAAATATATAGGTTAATGTGTAGAATAAGGTGCAAAATAAAGTTCCTTTGAAACTAGCAGTGATTAAATATAGCAAACAAATGTCTAATGTTGTGGCACTTCTGAGGGTCTAAGACTGCAGAATCCATCTAAAAACAAATAAGAGAAACCTCAATAGACATTTAAATAAAATAATAAAAAATTAAAACGGGGCTTTGCATTCTATTGCATATTGAGAGGAATATAACGTATACCTTTGTAAATTCTGGATCCTGAGCTTGATTGCTGTAGTCCCTAAACATGCCAACTGCTTTCAGGTACTGGGTAATGTAGCTAAGCTTCTCAGCATCTCGTCCTAAACATTGAAAAAATACATTAATACCAGGTATACTGGTCACAAATAGAAAATCTTTCACTATACTCACCATCGATTTTATTAGAAACACCCATACATTCTTAGTTATCGAATCAATCATATGGCATAAACCCAATGCAAAAAAATACATAAAAGTCACTTCAAACATCAGAAAAATGAAAAGGTATTGGGATTGGACAGATTTAAAACTCCTGGGATTTTTTGAGCCTTCAGGCAGCACTTCATTGAAAACAGGCATGACCCTGTAATTGTAATTCACTGCATGGGCACAGGAACACTTCCAGAAATCATTTACATCGTTTACAGAGAATGGTGTGAAACAGTATATGATCACCTGATGAAGTAGACATACTGTATCACACAAGTTTACAGAGAATGGTGTAAAACAGTATATGATCACCTGATGAAATAGACATACTGTATACTGTTTGCAAAAGATTGTGTCACATCACAATCAACAACAGTTGGGTTAAAAGGTGCCACCTTAGTGTTTCTTTATTTTGACCAGACTAGCACAGCTTCCCAAAAACTGATCAACTTGGATATTGGAACTTAAACATTCTTTATAATCATGGGGAACAAAATCATATCAAACCTTAAGGTGGATGGGCAACAACACCAAAAGACCACATCAGGTTTCTCTGCCAGCCAATGAAAAATTTAAAAAATGTAAAAAATTTATGAAAACATCAAAGACCACCATGAGCATAAGATCATCAAAATGGGACAAGTTCAGAGGAAAAAGGTGAAAAAATCCCATACTCTTTTTTTTTTTCAGTCAATATCTGTTCAGTTTGATGAGTCTGTGCCCAAAACAGCCTCAGATTCTTGTTCTCAGCAAAGGAACATGATATGGTCTTCTGCTGTTGTAGCTCTTCCACTTGATTTGTGTGTTCTGAGATGATTTTCTGCTCACCGCGGCTGTAAAGAAAGGTTGTTTCAGATACTAAAGACTTCCTATAAACTCAGATTAGTCTGCTCATGTATCAGATTGTACACCCTTCATTCATCGGATGTTTTTTGTTATTCACACCATTCTGTATAAACTCAACAAACTGCCGTGTGCTGAATACTCCAAGAGATTACCAGTTTATGAACTTCACTCAGCCCTTTTGGTATCAAGACGTTTGCCACTATTCTGATGTCTGATGTGAACATTAACAAGCACTTGACCTATATATGGGTATATGGCCAAATGTATTTGGACACCTGGAAAGGCTTTCTAATAGAATTTGAAGTTCTGTTATGGGGTTTTTGTCCATTTGGCCACACAAGCTTTAAATTCTGGCCAAATACTGTATGAATCCGGAAAAAACACACACACACACACACACACACACACACACACACACACACACACACACATC
>JBCNYG010000010.1:6589671-6599754 GCA_039654305.1 Porochilus rendahli | reverse complement strand
AATTTTGGTTAAAATAGCCAAATTTTCGAGATTTTCCAGTAAAGGGAAATCTCAATTCTACAGCATATAAAGACATTCTAAACAAATGTGCGCTTTGATCTTTGGTGTGATGGTTTAGGTGTCCACATTTTTTTTGAGAATTTTGATCATATAATGTACATCCACGGTCATGCTATAAAACAAAACGAATTTATCCATACACATTCAACTGCTGACATTTAAAATGTATTGTTGCAACAAAACACTAAACTGACGTGTCGGCGTCCGGTACTTCAGCTGTGCGCCCTCAGTAAAACACTCACCCCAACCCAGCACTCCCAGGCCATCGATCATGGTTGTGTGTGAATCAGTGCCCACCAGGCTGTCAGGGTAATAATAGCCACCCTGTTGGAACACAACCCGAGCTAGATATTCCAGGTTCACCTGATGCACTATTCCCGATCCTGGAGGAATGATGCGCATGTTTTTGAATGCTTTGGAACCCCACTGTGAACAGGAAAGGAAAAATGATCACTCCTGGTTAAAATGTGTACGATAGCATTGTGTTTAATCAGTGTTTAATGGTCAAATAACAAAGTTAAAGAGAATATGTGATTACCTTTAAAAACTCAAAGCGTTCCTTGTTTCTTTCAAATTCAAGGTCTTGGTTTTTCTGAAGACTGTCTGAACTGAAATTCATTTTCATAATATTTAATAAGCATGTCAGTCAAAATGGATACCATATAAGACTGGAACTGGGGTCTTCAGCAAACATATTTCCAATTAATATGACACTTATTCATTTATACATTACTTAGACACAATCAGATATTTTATTATATAAAAACAATTTAGAATAACTTTGTGGCTTGTAATGTTGGATTTTCCCCTCATAGTAACACTCCAAGTGTGATTAAATTATGCTAAATGTTAATTTTTTGAGAATGGATTTACACAGGAAACATAAAAGACGTGTAAAGGTTTGAAAAATCCACTTGGGGAAGATTTTGTTGAACAGTGAGTGTGCCACATGATCTGCGTGGTCAAAGGTAACCTTTTAAAACATCTCTAACTTGGCAACACATGCTGTATAAGGTTCAAAATGTGAGTGTACAACAAAACAAACCAAAGACTCAATCCTCAATCATTAAGCATATTGAATACTGTGATTGCAATGATTCAATGGCACTAAAATAGCTTTTTAGGATACACTTTTAATCCCACCACAGTCTTTGATTTTAAAAATAAGTATTTGATAAATTAACATTTCTTTATATTGTTCTGATACTGGAAGTCTATCTGGGCAGATAATCCCTTCAGCTATGTACTCTATGTGGAAACAGACCCAGCTAATACAAAAAACTTGAATCAAGGGCCTTTCTAAAGGGATCATATGTTCAAACCCAAATGAAACATATGTTAACATATCTGAAATCAAATGATTTACATTTCAGTCATTTTAGTCCTGCACATGGCAAATAACTTACTTTCTGTTGAAGTCCACCTGAATAGAATGGTCAATGACCAGGTCAGCAGGACACACAGGGTTGATCTTCTCAGGATCTCCACCCAGTTTCTTCACTGCATCACGCATTGCAGCAAAATCCACCACTGCAGGAACCCCGCTGTCAACAGCACATATATGCACGTATATGAGACAGCAAACAGTTATCATTCCGTGGGTTTTTTTTGTATGCTGCTCAGTATATTGTCTTACACTACCCCTTACATAATACCTACTGTATTCTACATATTGAGGATCATCTATTTGTATGTAATTATGCACAACCTCTACATTAGATAGACAATTTAAACCTTGTTCAAACCTTGTTGGAGCTCACGAGTTTGAGCCCCAGATGATGCGCACACACACACAGTCATCCATAACCAGGAGCCCATGAGCGCTAACTGACCAAGCTCTCAGAGAGGGAGGGATGGTACACAGTATGATCAGTTCCTGCTAAATTTCTCTTATACGCAATAGTAGCCAATCATGGGCATCTGTGAACTCATGCATATGCTGGGAAGAATAGTGCTTTCCAACACTCTTGACAATGCAGCAGTTTGACCCCAGTGCAGTCGAGTGGCATCCAGTGCCTCCGAGGAAGCACATGTTGACCTTCATCTTACTTTCTTTTTTTTAAAAGGGAGTAATAATGCCTTTCTATTTTTTAAACCTATAAATCATATATAAGATGGATAAAGGTCTCTGCCTAATCCCATAAGTGTAATGTAAATGTAGATGATGACAGAGTGTCAAATAACACAGTTATTGCATGTTTAAATCTTCCCTCTGAGCTCCCCTTATACATGCCGATTTTTTTAGGGAGGCATACTAGTGAGTCACAGTGTGCCAGGCCTTCTGATTAGTTGGCCTTACCCCATTGTTCCCATGCAAAACAGTCTCTCCACCCATCCTGGTCTGCCTCTTAGTGCACTGAGCATTTTCAGTTGGGGAAAGGCAGCCAATCAGAGCAGACCAGCGGAAAGCCCATGAATAGGAGGAGGAAGTCAAACAGGCCATCCAGCAGGCACACTCAAAATCAGCATTTTAGAGGAGGGGTGGGGAAGCAGCTTCTAGAAAAACTATTGAGTTTTTAGGATTAAAAATCGTACTCTGTTGCTCTATTGGAGCCCGAAAATAAATAAATAAATAAATAAATAAATGTCTGAAAATGGGTATAATATCTGACCTTTAACAACACATGCTGAGGTCATGTTTTTTAGCAACAACAACAAAAAAAGAAAAACTTAAAGAAACTGTACTTAACTGATTTGGAAAGTTTAAATGAACAGTTTTATCTCTGTTACAAAGCACTGAACCTGGAAACTACTTCCAAATATAACAGATCATATTATATGGCGCACCTGTCATGCAAGTCCCATACAAACCTCTGGTTCACCTTGACGCCCCAATAAAGTCTAAGTCAGGCTATTATAAATGATGAATCTACATCTCAGCCAATTAGAATTAATATATCCACAGCAGTGTGGTATACAACACACACACATACACACACACACATACACACACACACACACACACAAATCACATAATCAAAGTGTAAAGTTATTAAAACAACACAGGACTGCCCCTGTCTGTAATTAAATTAGCAATCACATATTGGATTAAAGGAGAACAATTGATATGAATATTATAAGGAGGGAAAAATAGCATGGATTGCAACATTTTTAATAAAAGCCAAGATGACAGTCAAAGCTAATCATTAAAGGCCAAGTCGTAATTATCCCTACGTGAAGTCCTGCAGGATGACACGCGCAGGCCTGAAGGGCACCTCCACCGTCAGGGTCTGGGTCTGCTTCCAGTCAAGTATGCGCTCCACATCTTCCTTCTTTACAAGAAACTCATCACAGTTCCTCACTGCCGACTCGAGCAGCACACGGATAGAGAAAGGTAGATGGTCTGCATTTTAAAAAAGAAAATAAATAAATGTATGTTAGTAGTAGCTCCCTTTCTCTAGCACCAATTACTGTGCTTACTGGTATCCTCAGTTTAATGTGATTAATTTAAAACATACTTAAAATTACATAAACGTGCAGTACTTTAAATATCCTTCAAAATAATAATAAGAAAACAAGGGCTTATTAAATAAAATACAGAACTTTTTTTATTTGGTTCAGAGTTCTTTAGAACATTTAATGAAGCATAATTTATATAAAAAAAATTAAAATAGAAGAAAAAAATGCTTGAACACTGGTTTTAACATGGAGAGATTTACTCTTCTCCATTTACTTTTAGTTACATCTTCCCCCATCATCTCCATACATGCTAATTGCATGTCAATTACACATTAAAAGAAAACTAAGCCAAGAATTACACTATAACAGAATAAAATGAGTACATGGCGTCAACCACAGACGTTACTAGTTGACTGCTCAGTAAGTCGTTCCTATCTATAATTATTAAAAGCAAACTAAAATGAAAGAAGAAGAAAAAAAACCCAAACATGATTCCTGTACCATATCGCGGGTCTCCAAGCTTTCTGAGATTGAAAAACTTCCATTCAGGCTTCTGAGAGTTCAGAGGCTCAATGATGTGTGCGTAAGGGTTGCTCATAGCTGAAGACTCTCCTTTCCCAGTGTCTCTTCTTAACTTTGAGCTATCTGATCATATAGGAAAAAAGAAAAAAAAAAGCCTGAAATAATTATCTAACAAACATCATATGCATAACGAGCATATCATTTAACCACAATGCCCAGTTACAATCAAAAACATTATTTAAAACATGCTAAAACACCAATTAAATGTCCAAACCTGCCACTTAAGACCTCAGCTGGGTTTTTTTCCTCCGATGCACGTATTTATCAGTAAAAACTTGAGGCACTGCCAAATTTGAAAGGTTGCTATGTGACAAGCAGGATTACACCATCTGAGATAGGGCAAGCCACAGAGGAAGGGTAATGTGAAATTTATCTGCTCAGGCGACAAAATAATCTAGAGTTAGCATCAAAAACTTTATATCTGACAGATTCAAACTCAATATGTCACATCTCCAAAATATGTTCCTGTAAACTATTAAGCACACAGCATAAAGGCTTACAACACTGTGACTAAAATTGGAACGTTGTGCTTGAGGTTACACTAACTACAGCTGCCATGTTATCAAAGTCATTACAAATGTTTCCTGAAAAATAAACACAGACAGGAGATTGTGTATACTGCTAAAGTCTGTATGTGAGATCATTGTAAAACTGGAGGGAGGGACTGAATAAGTGCTCAGGTGACGGGTCACACGATGATGGAGGTTTTGCAACACAGTTATTATAGTCACATCCAGTTTACCCAAGTTATTTTAACATTGGTCATTGTAAGTTTGAGGATTATGCCTGGTTAAATTAATGCTCTTTATACACAAGCAGTTAAACAGAGAAATCACTGAATTAAAGGAATGGAAGTTTGACATGAAGAGTGTAGTGTGCACAAAAGTGAGAGCGGAGCTCCTAAATGAAACCCCATAGGCATGGAACATCACGTTGATGCTCATCCCCTGTCTCTGGCTAAATTGATGCCACCACTGCTCAAAATAAAAACACAATCTAAACACACAATCTAACTCAGGTAGGCAAACACACTTTCATCAAGCAAAACAACACAAAAGTTGCACGGGAACACAGAACATGAACTTGTTAAACGGATAATTAAGCTAACAACACAAGTGATACAAATGAACACAAACACTTTCGCAGTAAAAGGCAGTAAGAAGAAAACTGAATGCTAACCTTTCCTTCTTTTGCTTTAAACCATAGTCAGTAAACACAGGGGTGATTTATTTATTTATT
Source organism: Porochilus rendahli (assembly GCA_039654305.1). NCBI lineage: Eukaryota > Metazoa > Chordata > Actinopteri > Siluriformes > Plotosidae > Porochilus > Porochilus rendahli. The sequence continues at coordinate 6,594,474 of JBCNYG010000010.1, read as the reverse complement.
TATTTCCTCCAAGTCGATTCAGTCCTTGGAAGTATCGTGAAAGTCTTATAACACCTGCCTCGGACACTGATCAATAGAGATGTCTATTAGAAGCGCTACTTTTAGGCAGTGCCGCTCAGCAAATGCTTGGGTAAAACACTTTAGGAAGACAGACAAGCAGGGCGGTTCACTCCATCCTGCAAGTGCACTAACCAGCAAATTCCAAAATCAAGCAAGATCATTACTCATTTTAAGTCATAAAAGGTTTGGCACTTCCAAAACAGAGTAATTAAACAATTTATGTCACAGAGCAAAACACAGTTTAAATAAACAGTTTGTCAGATTTCTTTAAAACCATCTTTAACAAACTGTATTCAATAACCAAAATACTGTATATCAGCGGTGCCAAACTCATTTTCACTGAGGGCCACATCACTAAATTTAAAGGGGATCGATTGCTGCATAATAACTGAACATCTATTCCAAAAGGGCAACCATGAAATCTGCATGGCTGAATTATAAGTTTAGGCAATGGTCCTCTTTTCCTTTATTCACTTGAATTCTCTGAAAACACTTAACAGCGATAAGCTAAAGTGCGAGTTATGAATGACTAGCTGTTTACTTGAAATAGGCCACAAAAATTGGGCAACTTTCATGGTTTTTGTTGTAGCATACTTACTAGCGGGGGTTGCAAGCACCCTGTAGAACCTGTTTTCAAAGGATAAACATCCATTCATACTCAGATTCATTCCTATGGGCAATTATGAACTAGCCTAATATACATGCAGAAAAAAAACCCAGGACCTTCTTGATGAAACATGCCACCATGACCCCAAAGAGAATAACTGTCTACCTTATATAACTAGTAGGAGTGAATGAGGATCATGTGGTGGACTGGCTACCCATCCAGAGTCTATTCCTGCCTCACATGCAATATTTCCAGGATAGATTCCAGATCCAAAGCAACTCTGACCCGGATAAAGTAATCACTGAAGATGGATGGATTCATGAATACATGAATGAATGCCACAATAGGTGTATAGTAAAGTCTAGGGATAGGATTAGAGAATCAGATTGAATTCATGCAGTCTTAATGAATTATAATCACACTATTGTTGTGCTCTGCTCTGTTTTGTAACAATATCTACTGGGAATTATGATCTAGGTGTAAATATCATTATCTGTTTTTTTTTACCAAGTACCAAGACACAGATTAGATTTTTCTAATCAAAAAGCACTGTTTCAACTGTTTCTATTGTTCTAGTAAATTAAATCAAAAGTTGGTCAACACCAGGGTAAATAATCTAGCTAGCAACCTGAGCTTCCAGAGACTGCTTCAGTAAACTACACAACTATCATTAACCCAATTTACATCATAAAATTGTGTGTACACAAACATCCAACTTCCTGCTGCTGTCTCCCTGCAGATCTCTATCTCTCTCTCTCTCTCTCTCTCTCTGTCTGTCTCTCTCTGTCTCTCTCTCTCTCTCCAGTGATCATCTGTCAGTGGCCTGTTTGTTGTCGCTAAAGCTAGCAAGCTAACAGGAGAATCGTATTATTAAATGAAATACTAACTTAACAGCCGAACATGTTGTTTCCTCAAATCCACACAAGTTAGGCTGTTTTACTGCACAGGACTTACCGACGTTCAACACTCACCGATTCCTAGAAGTCAGTTAAGCTCCTCGAACTACCTGAACCAGTAGTGCTAACAACAAGCAACGGCACACTGTTACCGTAATAACTGTAGTACTACAGACTACCTAAAAAAAAAAAAAGTTAATTCTCTTCAGTTTTCTCTCTGGTATAGTATTATTATACTGTAACTGGTATATGTACACTAATAATACAAATACAAGGATATAAAAGTGTAATGATGTTTTAAAACATGACTTTTTTGGAGAACGCTGGTAAAAGAACTGTTTCTGGCTTTAGTACGGTAATGAATCAGCTTTTTGTCAGTGTTGAAGTATGTTTTACTCCTATTTGTTACCATTTTTATACCTAAAAGATATTCTTTATGATAGGTTAAAACTATAAATAAAATAGCCACAGCTTTCCAGCTCTTACACAACTGTTTTAGGTAGCAGGCGTAAATTAAAAGGTAAGTTGTATAAAAAAACGTTTTGAAAGATGAATTAATCAGTCAGCATGTGGAGAAAAGTGAATAAATCATACAGTAGGCTTGTTTTCTCCATCTCAGACCTAGTGACAAGGCTACTGCTAACATTTCTTTTTAAATTGATTTATTTTTAATAATCGGCTTGGGTGGAGTTGGATGTTCTTCTCGAGTTGTGTGGGTTTCCTCCAGGTACTCCGGTTTCATCCAATAGTCCAAATATGTGCACATTAGGCTAACTTGCTGTTCCAAATGGCCTGCAGTGTCCTGGGGAACTGTTCAGAGTGTACCCTTACTTGACCCAGTCTGCAGAGATGGGCTCCAGCCTCCCCATGTCCATAGAAGAAGTAGTCAGTTTGGCAAATGAATGAAATTACACGACAAATAGTCAACAAATAACATATTATGTAATGTATGTTAATAGACAACCCATCCAACACTATCTAGTTCACATTATTCAACATTTATTAAAAGAAAAGAAAAAGAAAGTTGGTACCAGTGTAAAAACTAAATATAATTGTGCATTTTTATCTGTGCTGCATGGATTTCATGTAGGTTCATATCACCACCATGCAGCTGCACATGTGTAGTTCTTTCCAGTAGTATAGGATCGGGTCAGTTTGACGTAGAGTTTTCTAGCATAGGATGAATGTAGAAACCATCAGTGATGAAGCTCTTTTCTCCTCTTGCTGCCGTCTCTGCTTTTCTGCATCCTGTAAGTCTTCCTAGCCTGGCCTCTCTCTTTTTCCTGCACCTCTGTGTCATCCAGCACCTCCAGGCCGGGGAGCTGACTAATAACATACCGCCTGGATAATAAGAGTAAACCCAAATAAGCTTTTTTTTTTTTTAACAATCATAATTGCAAGTCAGAAAGTCCAATTATCTATTCACAAATGATAGAGATTTTATATCTATGGTTATATGTTAGATTTAAGAACATCTAAAGCTGTTGTAAACAAAAATGCATTGATCAGTGCAATATTTGCATTTTGAAATATGCAAAACAGGTGAGAATGATGTTTTTGTCAATCAATAAAAATCCCAGTCATGCAGATTGCTGATATGCTTACAAATCAATAAACTTTTCCCAAACAACTCATGTAAATGATAAGTATTTACAGTTGTAACCATTTTTATGCAAAAAGCATGGTTTATACAGGTTAGATTATAAAATTAAATTGACATACTGGATCTGAGTGAACAAAAACAATGAGATAATAGAAGTGAAATTATGAAATTTGTAAAACTAGAAGTGGCATTTCAGTTAATCATTACAGTTTAAGATTAGATGTGTGAATGCAATTAATTGAAAAAAAATCAGAAAATTATTGACATGATAGAAAATAGTATTTCTTCTAATCTATTATTTTACAAATCATATTAAATAGGCTTTTTTAAAATGCAACAGTTTTTATTAATATTATTATTATTATTATCATTATGATAATTATCATTATTAGGACAGCGTATCTGTATACATATTGACCACTAGGTGGAGCTGTATACACATCTGAACAAGTGTATTGTATACAGTCTTTATTATTGAACCAAAAATAGTTTTAAGTTGGTAATGTTATTAGACGGTTTTAGATATTTTAAATAAAGATTTTAAAAAAAATACCTGTAATCAATGTATTGAGTCAGACTTCCTCCATTAAAGTAACTGGGTGCTGCTTCATTGTTCATCATACTAAGTATCCTGTAATCACAGCAGAAAATAACATGTTTACCATTTTCCTGAGCCACAAGAACACAGATTTATTCTCTGAGAAATTGTCTGTTGTTAATACAGACAGAGGCATGATTTAACAGAGCCTACTTGATGTTGGGGAACTTGCAGCATATCTCCTCAACTATGATGGGAAGGTTGCTTATTTTGTTCTTGTTGATCCACAGTGTGGTGAGACTTGGCATGTAGGGGAATTTGACATGGCTGCTGTAGTTGTTGCCATCAAGGATGAGAGTGCTCAGCTTGTCCAGCTCCCCCAGAAGAGCTGGGCTCCGTTAATGACTAAGTTAAGGGCTATTGCTTATGGGGGGGAAAGGCATGACATAAGGCAAAACACGATGAGTGGGTGAGCATGTGGCAAATTCTGATGCCAGAAGGTTTGTGGGTGTGTGTTTACAGTCCTGTGTAGATTACAGTTATGTTTAGAATTTGAAGTTGTTTTATAGGTTGACATATAATTCAATTAGACACATGGAAAGAAGTGCACACCAAAGGATACTCGTCCAGCAGATTATAACTGAGGTCCAGGACCTCTAGGGTGTTCTGCTGTTTTAGAATGATATCATAAGGAATCTCCAGGAGGCTCTGATATGCAAAGGAGAGCCTCTTCAGCCCTGGATCTAGGGAGGAGCTTCCAGGAGCTGCTGGCTCTATTACACTACGCCCACACTCCTCCATGCACTCAGTACTTGCTATCAGGTCACATAATAAATGATGACCAAACCAGGCATGACACCCTAAACAAATATGCAATTATTATTTTAGTTATTTTTATTCTTTTTTTTTTACACAGCACAACCGATTGATTTAGGAGCATTAATTGTATTGTACTGGAGATCCTTCCATAGCACCTCATCCAGGACCTACCATCTTGTTTAATTTTTTTAATAATAATAATAATTCATTCATCATTCATTCATTTTCCGAACCGCTTATTCCTAATTAGGGTCGCGGGGAGGCTGGCGCCCATCTCAGC
>JBCNYG010000010.1:6563483-6581915 GCA_039654305.1 Porochilus rendahli | reverse complement strand
TTTTTTTTTTTTTTTTTTTTTTTTTTTTTTTTTTTTCTTTTTTAGAACATCAATCACATGTACTGGGGAAAAAACATGTGACTTATTTTTGTCATACAACCCTTCCAGTGCAATAGCCTACTCCTAAATCATACCTAATTCTTTCATGAATACCTCATATACCTTTCTGATACCTCAGACCTTCATCCAATTACCTCAAATCTGTAATGTAGCTTTCTATCCACATAAAAAAATATCTTGACATCAGACTCATAAAAAGTCAGTTATTAACACCAGTAGTTTATTTAAAAGGTAATAATGTCCATGTAATAGTACGTTGCCCTAATGTTCTAAATCAAATGTAGGATAAAATGTATTGAAAAAACGTATTCAATATATTTGAATGCACAAAATTCTGCTCACCGATGTAAACTGGGTTCCTCAGCAGGTTGCGTATTGAGACAAAATCTGAGTGTGCATGCACTGAATGTCTTCTTTGTGGGCATAAAGGAATTCTTTCATGTCTGAAGTCAGGATCACAAGATGTGGATAACTACATTGCCTGTTAACCCCTTACTCAGGCCACTGGTTTCCAGAAATAGGTCAACTGCTGAATTATTTTTAACTGAATCTTACAAACAATTCGAAATTTTTATTTTAGGGACTGCTCTAAAGGTTGAGCTTGAGTATTATCATTAGAAATTAAAAATTGTATTAGGTATGGATGGAACATGGTTCAGTGGTAAACACACAGCGAGAAGTTTTTGGGCTGTAACCCTGAGGATAACTCGAGCATTTCTGTATGATGTTTGCATGTTCCTCCTTCAGATAATCCATTTTTCTCCCACAGTCCAAACAGAGGCAGATTAGACCAACTGGTGTGGAAGAAAAAATCAGGGGTATCATTGGGGGGGCGCTGTGTGTTTTGGACCCATGAGCTGGTGAAGGCCATAGTTCATAGAAAAAGCCATAGTTAACAAGGGGGCTGTACCAATTAAAGATGACACATATGATATCATTCTGTCATTTCTCGGAAACAGAGCCAGAGGAAACAATCAGAGTGGAACGGGCACTATATAAGCCAATGCACTATATAAGCCAATGCAGAACTGGTAGACAGGGTCCGAGGTCCTTTCTCGGAACAATTTCCTTTGTGTGAATGATTGTATGCTTTTCTTTTCCTAAAGGCAAAATAAACAACTGAAAAAAGAATTTGGATCTGTTGTGTCATGAATTAGACATTTTTTTCCACAACACTGGCTACTCTAAAATGCCCATAGGTGTGAATGTGAGTGTGAATGGTCATCTCTGTGTTAGCAATGCAATAGATTAATGACTTGTCCAGGTTGTACCCTGCCTCTCCACTAAAATTTGAGTGAGATCTTGGACTAGTTCAAAATTTGAATGAATCAATATTCCACAATCCTCAATCAATAACTCCATTCAGTCTATATAAAATCTGTGACTGACATTAATTAATGAAATATGTGAACATTTTGTTGCAGATTGCTATATACTTGAATGATATAAAAGAAAGATTAAAAATTATTTAGTTGAAATGTTTAAATGGTAAGTGGTATATCAAACTAAAAAAGTTTATAAATCTTACATGTATTGTTAATAATTTTGTTGAGTGTATATTAATCATATAGTCCACTAAAAGGCATGTTGGCACAAGAACAAACAAATGTAAACAATGAATATAAACATTCAGTGGATTACTCATTCTTTATTTTGACTAATGTTTTGAATTACATGTAGCAAAACACTTGGGTTTTTTTTCTTTCTTTTTTTTTTTGCCTAGCAGGGTGTTGTTTTCAGTTTTGTTTTCTATTTTAGGGAATTATGTGTTCTAGGTGTCAATTCAATAATGTTTGATTAATTACTAAATTACCAGATTAATGAAATGATTGTTTGGTAGATTTTATTTCATTCCAGTATGTATCACCAACCACAAATATTATATATATATAAATTCAGATAATGATACTGTACAAGTGCAAGAATAAGGAGCACTAAAATGCAATCATTATATCCATATTGGACCTTGACAGAAACACGAAATGTCAAGAAAAGGGTTAAAAATAAGAGATGGGCGTCAGCCTCCTTGCGACCCTTATTAGGAATAAGCGGTTCAGAAACTGAATGAATTAACTCCCATTAGAACATTGACGCATTTTAATTTATAATAGACATCATTAAACCCTAAAGTTTGCTGACAGGGGGAGTAGCAGATATTGTGTAAGTTTACTTTGAACTGCCTGTAATAGGGTTTTGAATCGTTTCTGAAGGGCTCTCCATCCATCCATCCATCTATTTATCCATCCATCCATCCATCCATCCATCCATCCATCCATCCATCCATCCATCCATCCATCCATGTATCTAAATAGAATGAAAGCTTATTCCCCTCTAGCCAGAAGCTAATAGATTCTATCCTAATCCTTTAAGTTCAATATGCTTAGTGGGTTTTTTTCTCCCTGACTACAAAAGGAAAGTCATCTACATAAAGAAAAAGTTCAGAAGACACAGCCTTGTCAAAGTGTCAGACTAAGAACTCATTGAAGATTATCATGTCTGGCCCGGAACGTCTCAGGATCCCCCAGGAGGAGCTGGAGAGTATCATTGGGGAGAGGGATGTCTGTGTTTTCCTCCTAGAACTGTTCCTCAGATAAGCAGAGGAAAATAGATGGATGATGTCACAGAGAGTGGCTAAATCAGTAGATGATGATGTCACAAAGAGGGGGCTATCATGTGACATAATCACAGCGTGAGTAGGTCATGTGATACATGCAGACAAACAGACAGACAGAAGGACACAGATCTGGTCTATCCCTTTAAATGGGACATCTCACACAACAAACAAACAAATAACGTAACACCTAAGGACTCAACATACGACTTATATGTAGTGATGATGTTTATTACAGTCAGTCAGTCGGTGTGTACAGAAGGTTTTGATTTCTTGACTCCCAGGCTGGGGTTTTTTTTTTTCTTTTTCTTTTTTTGCATTTGGAATTTCAGTGTTAGGTCTGAGTATGACGAAACTCCACCTCAACACTACTCCCTCTTTCCATCTTTCTCTAGAAACGTCACGAAAGTCGGGCCACGTGATTTCGGGTTTCCAATTCAGTTGATCCCGCTCCCTTTCCTTACCCTGACGTCACCGTACTTTATATAAACAGCTGGCGTCGCTCACAGAGTTTTAGAAACAAATGCTCAGAAAGACGAACATACGAACTACGAATGCAGTGAGAGAGGTTTAGGAACGCAGACTTATGGATCATTTCTTCATTATGGCATTACTCAATTCAGAGACAACAACGAAGGCTGTCGATAATTTTATTCGTTTCGGTATTTCAGCTGAAAATATTCAGTGGAGCGCGCGCCAAGCGACTGGCTGATTTGCTTGTGTTTCTAAGGTAAGAGTCCCTCTTCTGTAGAGCTCAGTTTTAACTTAAACAGGTAAACACAGAAAGAAATGTTTAGTGATTTTCAGATATTAGTAGTAAACACTGCTTAGGTTACCGTGATAACCGTCACGTAGACAGGCGTGACGTATGTAAACCGCGACCCGAGCGTTGAGTAAACAGTAAACATCCGTTATTATATTATTTAAAATAAAAGTTTTTTAATATACATACAAAGTAATCAATCTTACAGTTTTGTTACATATTTCTAATATGTTCTTGTGAAACTTGTAGGTATTAAGTTTTTTGTTTCCCCCCCAAAGTGTTTTTGTGTGTGTGTGTGTGTGTGTGTGTTTTTTTTTGAGGCTGAAAGTTTTTATTTTTTAAAGTTGTGACCTGTATGATTGAAGTCAAATGTATTATTAAAGTGTGTTTATGAACTGGAAATCTCTTGTTTTAATGCGTTTTTCCCTTTGAAATGATTTACCCAGTGTAAATTTTCAAGTCTTTTACATGGACATTTGTTTACAGTAATCCCACACTGTGTTTTGTTTTCTTCCAGTGTTTGACTGTGATGGCATCATTTTCCATCCATCTGCGTCGTCCGTTTTGTCGGTGGCCATACCATCCCTCCTTCAAGAACCTTGGTCTTTGTCGTGACATGACTATGACAAGTGAAACTCAGTCAGACAGGGGAAGGTCTGTCCATTCCGTGTTCCAGATCATTTGCATTTATCTGCATGAAGTCTTGAGGAAAGTCATCCATCAGTGTCGACGTGTAAATGAGCTACTTACCATAAAGACGTGTATCAAGAAAACAGTGGTCATGATGGAGAAGACAAAGAATAGGACTCTAAGGGTCAAAGACAATCCTGAACGCAGTATCTGGTACAACGAGATCAAAATGGCCACAGTTTGCGAGAAAACACGAACAAAGGTGATTATCCAGTCCGATCAACTGGCGGTGGCGGGAGCTCTGCTCTCAGACTGGCATGAACGTCAGTCTGAAGAGCAGGATGAAAGTCATGATAGCAGTGATGAAACAGAGTGGAGTGAGGATGAAGATGAAGGCATTTCAGGGATGTCCTCAGAGAACAGGGAATTATGGGAGTACTTCTTGAACAACAGTGATCCATCCAATCTGTTCCACATCTCCTGTCCTACTGCAGATAAAAAGGCTTCTGTCCATGACGACAATGATAAATGTGATGCTGCTTGTCATCAAGAGAAAGATGAAACTGAATGGAGCGAGGGAGAAGATTCTGATTGGTCAGAAGAAGGAGATTCAGAGATGTCTGCAGAGAGCAGAGAGCTATGGGAATCCTTTAACAATAATCTCTATCTAATCTGCCCTACTGGAGTCCCAGTGAAACCATTTGAGGTTAACCTCCCACCTTCAAGCCAGGCAGCCAGTGAGGTTGAGGACCATCACAGTACTGAACAGAACACAAAGGCAAGAACAAAGAAGGTAACTATTATTTCAATTAGACATTAAGATAAAGTGATTTATAATACATGTTTATCAGTTTGTATATTATTCTTCATTATAAGATTGAATATATATATATATATATATATATATATGTATATGTGTGTGTGCATATACATGTGTGCATATATAAAGAAATGCAATGTCGAGTTTTGGTTGCGGGATGTCATTCCTGAGCGGGGTGTGTTTGCAGGGAGTGGTGATGCAACAATGTGTAAATCTTCCTTTATAATCCATCTCGGCTGCCCATTACAATGCCAGCGTTTTCATAATTTCAGTTCTTCAAAGTGTCAATAAGTTAATTTGTAGGACGACTGCACATCTGTGATTCACATACACAGACACTCAAGCATACATTTGCTTCAAATGCTTCAAGGGGGAGGGGATTGCTAAAATGTGAGTGCCTGTGGTTAAAGCTCTGTGGGTGGGATGTCCAAGAGTGGTAGTGCCCCTATCTATGATATCACAGAGGGTACTTCTCAGAGTGTGTAGGGTGATGGAACACAATGTTTGGGTACAGAGGGACATTGCTCCTGGTAGAGCATTGCTAAGTGGTTGAGCCCTTCCTGGCATGGAACCTCCCACAGCAAACCTGTTAATAGTAGTAAGAGTTTTATGTTCACTTTTGTTGCAGAGTGTTGATGTGATACTTGAATTGTCAGAATTAGTTTCTCACTCTGTAGTTGTCATTTGCAGGTGCAATTCAGTGAGGAGGTGACCATACACTGCCTTGAGGAATGGGACTCTGCAAGCCAGGCAGCGCGAGATGGGTCGTGCTGGATGGAGCTGGCGAGAGATCGAGCGCGATTCAGGAAGAGAGTGGAGGAAGCTGGAGCTATCATCAGTCCCTGTCTCACAGCTCAGCACAGAGCCAGAGTTTTTGACAGACTATCGAAGCACGCTGATGGTGATTTACAGTTAAGTACTGGACAGAAACAACTGAAACAGAAAGACATTGGCAGCTATTTTGTAATTTTTTTGTGGTGCTTTTGTGTTTTCCTCAACTTAATGTTTTTTCATGTATCTTTTAATATATAACACACCGCTGTACATCCACTATGTGGGGTGTGTGGGGGACATGCTGAGATTTTTAGTAAACATTGCGTGACCTTTATAAACAACCTTTTGCCTGATTGTTTTTCCTGAAACATTTGATGCAGGATACAGTGGGTTAACTGTTTGGCTTGGAGAACCAGCAGCACTGGGATTTGAACCTGAAACAAAAATGACTTAAACTTTGTAACACCATCAAAGATGTAATGTTATATTTGTATGATGTATGTACGTATGTATTTATGTATTTATATATTTATACAATATGTATTTATAAGAGTTCTACCCATTATCCTGGTGATCTACCCTTTTAAAGATTTTAACTCCAACCCTAATGGGGCCCAACTGACAAATCCTATCATTGCTTCAAGTCTGAAGTCATGATTAGATGGTTGGAGTGAATGTCTTCTGGGAGGTAGATCACAGGACTGAGCACCCCTGAACTAGCCAGTAAAATACAAGGCATGCAGCAGAAACTTCACTAAATTTTAAATGATGACTAGCAGATTATCTTATAACTCTAATAGTAATTGAAGTCCTACATAATTTTACTAAAAGTGTTATCACCAGCACTAGAAAGTCAGCTTCACAGTTTGAGTGTAGGAGCAGAAGCAAGGGGCTTCCAAGAAAGAATCCAGGAATTCAGAAATCACACTGAATTTAAATACCTAAATTGTTACCTCACAAGTAACAAGGCATTTTCTCCACACAACTGACAATACACCTAAAACCTCCAACAGGACAGTCAATCTAACTGCATGACTTCTTCATTATAAGATTGAATATATATATGTGTGCATATATAAAAAAAGTGCATGACTTTATTCAATATTCTACACACGTTTACTGAAAAATCCCATGTGAGGTGAAATTTAAAGAAGCTCTTCAAGTACACTTGATTACACAATGGTTACACCTGGAGCATTTTTCTTTTTACTTGTCCTGCAAGGGAATTTAGTGCTGCATTTAACCCACCAAAGTGCGCACACAGGGGCAGTGAGCAGCACTAAATGCTTCTAACCACTGGGGCATGGCTGCCCCAAAAAGGTGTTCATGACCTGTGCATGGATCAAAACCATGACCACCACATCTACTGCAGCATTCTTTCCATTAAACAAAACAAAAATGATATGGAACATTTTAATTACATAAATAAGTCATCCATTCTATTTTACATAATTTATCAATAATACTTACAAAATCATTTATTATAAACAAGAAAAATAGTCTTTGTAGGAGTCCTTGTGTCTCTTTTGAGGACTGAACTGTACTGGAGTTTGTGCTGTCTGTTCTGTGAGTGCAGTTGTTTTATCTTCATCTTTAAAAAAAATAGTTTTAGATTAATATCAATACAAAACAGACTTAGACATCAATCTAAATGAGGCAATTTGGTGTCTGAACTACTGCTGCTGTTGCTATGGCACATAAATCTCAGCTTATGTAACAGGAAAACATTGCAAAGCTGGCCCACTGTGAATATGTTGAAAATACGATCATGTCATGTAGATACCTCGAGAGCACGGCTTTCACACTCGAATAATAAATGGGAAGTATAAGCAAACTGACTTTAGAGGTTTTCCTCCACCGTATAAAAAAAGCACCCATATCTTTCCCTAAAAGGCAATCCCTCAGGAAACGTGGACACATGAAGCACTAAGTCATGTAATATAATCACAAGATAATTCATTTTTGCTTAAACGTGATTATAATACAGTTGCATACCATGTGTGTATACCATGCAATACTTTATCCCAGTACATTTGGTAAAACAGCACCACAAAATGGCTCACATTTTAACATTTGTGTATTCAGCATTCAGGCTAAAAAAATTTTAACTGGGGTGTGTGTGTGTGTTTCGGTGATATTTTATATAACAAAATATGCTTATGTGAAGTATATAAATAAACAATACTAGTAAAATGCTTAAAAAAGCAACTGAATCCTCAGTTTAAAAAATGTTCAGTCTATAAAAGTGCGTTGATACCTATTGATCATTTAAGCAGCGCTTAATTGATCATGTCTTCTTGACAGATGGCTTGTGGTGAACACAAAGCAAAGATACATATGGCACGCCGATGAAGGCCCACTTCTCACTCGGCCAGAATTTAATCACCGGGCCTTGTTCTGGAGCTTCAGAGGCTGCATCGAAGTATGCGAAGCACACACAGCCAAGATAGGACGCCAGACAGATTAAAATGTGCCTAGAGATTCAAAGAACATAATATTCATTCATTATCAAAAGCAACAAAATCTATGTTTAAAAATATTGTTTGTTTTAATGGAGAGTGAGACTGGACAACTGCTTTCACCACTACTAGCTAATCAGGAAATCAAATGCGGTTCCATCGCTAAAACAGAGTGGATACATCTCTACACTCACCAGACGCAGTGGAGGTATGGGAAGTTCACAGACGACCACATCTCACAAAATATACGGTCACTGATCCAGCACATAATAGCTAGAGTCCACCACAGACCAGCAAGGAGGCCCAGCTTGAACACACGCAGATTCTCGCACCTGGACAACGCACAACCATGCAAACAAATACATTTACAAAAATAAATACAATTCATTAAGTTCTCATCCTTCATTGATTAATAAACATAAAAGTTTTAGTATTGCATGTAGTGTCTTAACCAGACCAGGTCTGTTTCTTTCTGATCTAGATCCCTATTATCTCCACAAACACTTGCTCCAACACCAGGAAGCCTCAAAACAGCTACCAAAACTCTACTCTACTACAGGCAGTATTTGAGAACAGAGCTGAGTAGACTGGAACTGTTTTGGCTATAAATAAAAAAAATTATAATACTTTAAATTTTTATTTCATATTTAACTTTTCCAGATTTATTTCTCAACATGACAGTAAAAGGAAATAAAAGTAATGCGTTTCATCCCGTGAGATGAAGATTGTAATTCATTTAAACTACACTATTTCCAAATGAATGTGAGATCCAATCAAAACAAAATGGTTTCCTGTTGTAAGGCAGGATCTCAATTCATCAGGGATCTTGCTTCAAAGGAAAATGTGATATGATCTGCAGTGAATTGATACAAACCAAAACCCACGGAGACTCAAGTCTAAAACATCTTACTAAACTCCTATTCAGTGCTCAATAACAACTGTCTACTGTGACTACACAGACAGATAGACAATCTATGCTGCAAGATATAATCCAAAGACAAGCAAAGTAAGCACATAGAAAGACGGAAGGAGGAAGATACAGACAGATATTTAAAGCTTCTTCTATTCAGCAAATGTAAATGTGACCCACAGGGGCAGACGTTTAAAAAGAAGTGTGAGCTTTGCTTGCTACAGCCAGATGGTCATGAAGAACAGTGTCAGCATTGTTCAAACCTTAGACAGTGACTCTTGCACAGATACTGAGAACATGAGATTTTGCCAGATCGGGTCACATACGTGGTCCACTCCAGTATAATACGGATTAAGTCGCAAGGCAGTGTTTTGAGTAAGAGCCAAAGCAAGCTGAAAATGGCATACCTGTACGAATATGTGATATCGCCAAAAATACATCCTTCAAAGCATAATCTTTGACAGGACCAGTACAACTATCCTTAAACACAATGTATCCAAGCTAAAATATTTGTTTAAGAAAGAGGTCCATGACCAGGTTGTTGTAAAACAATGGCAAAGTCCACTTATTTTGGCGATTTTCAAACCGCTTTTGTGATTGCTCAGAGTATTTCCTTATCCATATTCACTACCGGAATACTCTACCTACTTACAGAATCCAAGAAGAATTCCCCAGATCATATAATGGTAAACCAATGAGAAGCCTTAAAACAAAAATAACTGTGTAAATAGAATCTGTTCCTAGGAAGACGCTAGGAAGATCGCACTGATTGGTTGAGGAGCTGGATTCTTTTTTTTATGGTTGTTAGGGAGTTTCATATGCAGACATTCAGAAACTGGTTCTGTAACTGTAATTACTGTTTTCTCAAAAGTCGCACTTCCTGATTAGCGACATACCAAGTGATGTAACTCAGTCAGATTTCATGCAATAATAGTATATTATATCTCATTTTGAAGCATATTTCATTCTCTTTCCAGATAGATCAACATCTCACTATGTCAAACTTCCTGCTTAATCTGTATTATGCTGGAGTGGGTCACATATGGTCAGTCTATATTGATAAATTGGCGTTAATGCATGAGGTTAGCAGTGTCATCTCAGAATAGGATTGTCCAAAGTTTGAACCTTGGCCATTAGTTCGGCTGGCAACACTGTGAATGCGAGTGTGAATGGATGTCTTGTTCAGGGTGTACCCTTTCTCTTGCCTTGTGTCAGCTGAATTTGGCTTCAGTGTGTCCCTGAAGAATAATTCATATAGATAATGGATGGATTGTTGGAAGTGAAGGTGCCAGACATATTTGACATACTAATTTTTCCCCCTGTTGTGTTATTGCTCATTGCTTGCACATTTGAATGGTTATGTAATTGACTGTCACGATTCAACAATCCCACTCATCACCTCCATCTTCTGACACATATAGACTGTAATAATAAAAATATTTAAAGGAGGCAAAGAAGCTTTATATCTTAATTGATGATCACGTTATTCAAGGACATGACCCTTGTAGGAATTCTCCTAAATTCCTTCAGGAGGTTTGTTGGCACTAGTGCAGTCTCCCCTGTCAACTGAATGTTGGCCTTAGTAACTGACACTAAATCCTGAGGCATGGGGTTAACAATAACAGAACATTATGATCTGCCAAATGCCCTAGCAGTGTGAGAACAGGAAGACGACATTGGTAGTAGAGGAAATATGGCCATCAGAGCCGATCAAAACTCCACCTCAGAGGGTGAAAACACAAGCCAATGAACAATAATGGCATAAAAGTAGGAATAAAAGGGTTTAATTAAAATATCCTCTTGAGACCCCACTGTCCTCTTAGGAGGACATCATATTTTTTCCTTCACAATATTGTGTGTATGTCCTTCCATGATCCTCATATGAGAGCCAATGGATATTACTCTTTTGCCAAACTTCCCCTTGTTTGAATACATTGATCAAGTTTAAAATTATTAGGTGTTGCGGGACAGAAACAGTCTGAGAAAATGAGAAGACATAAATTTTTGGGTCTCAGGAGGATATATATAATGTAGAGTTGATCTAACAAGGCTGTTTTTTTTAAGATGGTAAGATATGCAATAATTCGCCAAAGGTGACGTGGAAATCCCGCTGAGTAGTCCCTGAGATGAACATTAAGTGTATACTACACTTTTCTAATTCAAGCATTACCCTGAGTTTCTGGGGTGGATAAATAACAATTATGCAACAAACGTGAGCTGGATGTTACTGAATATTGATTTTAGCAACATCCATTGAGTCTTAGATGCAAAATTGTTTTAGTATATACCACCTGGGCACCTGAGCAAAATAAAAAAGCAAAAAATTCCCACTAAAACAAGATTTTTTTGGTTTATTATTTATTTAAATTCATGATGGATGAAGACGAGCTCCCAGTAAAGGCAGGTGCTGAGCCTAAGAGCTGCATAATTGTGCATCTTTAAACCCTTTTCAGAGTTTTGGCAGTGGAAACATAATGAAAAGCAAACTAAAACAAGAACATTATAGTTATATATATATATATACACTTTACTACTATACTATATATATATATACTATACTACACTACTTTAATAATGACAGAGCCTTATCTGGTGAACTTTGCACTCTGAGCCGAGTTAATAAACAACATACTAATCCACTTATTACTTATTACACACTATGTGGGAAATATCAGCTCTGTAAAAGTGTGTTTGGACATTAATTAAAATTTGTAGCATAAACTACAAGGAAATACATGAAAAACAGACTAAACCAAGTTGTTTATAGTTCATATTTACATATTTTAATTGTGCTGAGGCTGTTTAGGTGGGCACTTTGAGGTGAGCTAACATAGTGGAGTTCAGGATGTGCTGTGGAACCAACATGAGTGTATTCCCATTCAGAGAACAGACTCAACAAGAGCACAGAAAAAGCATACAAAAGCATGAAACATAAGCACAGCAAAAACCTCTCTGTAAAGGTGTACACAATAATTAAAGGTTTTAGTGTGTGATGCAAAGAAATACAAGGAAAACAAACTAAAATGAGATTTATATGATTTGTTTTTCCATTTTAAAGTGTGACAGTGATGATGCTGCCTGTTCAAATCACTGTAACCCACTGTAAGTGACTGACATTCAAGCATTTTTCCACTCGAATAATAATAATTAATCCCAAGATTGTGGACCAATCAGATTGTGCCTTTCCTGTGCAGATCATACGAATGTCTATTATTCCCTCAGAGCCACCTAATTAGATTGTGCCTTTCCAGTCTAGTGTATATATATTGAGAAGATTTACACTTTAACAGGTTAACACTTTCAAATACTGAGAGAAGGTAAAAAGAACTAACTCTAACTAAAATATGTAACTTTGATGCACTGTTATTATTATGTCCTTAAGTTAAACTAATTAAACATATTTTATATTTTTATATTTTATATACATATAAGTATTTTTTCTTAAAGGAGAAATACTGTGGCAACTGACTGCAATGTTATGAACACAACTGTAATGGTTGAAGAAAATTATTTGTGTTGCATTCACATTATGTACATTTATGTTTAACACAGTGCATATTTTTACAGTTTGGGGAAGTAGGGGAGGGGGGGATTAGAAGAGTAACAACAGCTAAATAAAATCCCTTATACACATAAAAAAAGTCACTTGTGTGATCCCATGTCAGGTCTCAGAGCAGAAGTGGAACAGACTGTCCCTGCATGCTGCTAAACCCAGCTGAGTAAAGCAGATAATAAGAACTAGAACTTCCTGTTCTGAGAAAAATTACATCATGTTATATTATATCCTGAAACAGAACCTGGGAAAGAACACTTGTGATTCATAACATATACTACATTACAGGGTAATATCAGTGACCTAATCCTGTCCAGATCTTCATGATCAGGTTAATGACATCATGTATACAGGGGATCTACTGGTTCAGCCTGGTTTCCACTGAACTTTAACTACTTCTGATAAGATATCAACCCAAACTGCACAAAACATATATCATTCTTAGCGAGTGATTGGGTTTTATCTTTAGCTACATTTACTCCGATTGTACTGCTAAGTTGGTATAAACCAATTAATCAATCCACAACTCGAGCTTTCTAGCTAATCTGCCTATCAAGAAGAATATCTTGTTAAGGAGCCTCCTACACATGAAAGGATTTTCTCTCGCTAATAAACTATAAGTAACATTAAAAAACATGAAAAAAATAGTCCCACAAAGTGGCAACAACCCACAGACCATGCACAACATTATAAAAGGGTATGCCCCGTTTCAAAACAGTGATCATCGGTGACGGTGTTTTCGAGTTAATGCGCGAATGCAAATTCACGATGCAGCTGTGGTAGCCATGTTGGATTTCGCACCGTGATGAAAATCGATATGGTTGTGATATAGGGTGAAAAAAGTTAGACATCCTAAAACAAAGCACATCATTTTTATTAAATACAATTTAATATCAGTTATTTCTTAGTGTACTTTTTACTTCTACATTCAGTGCCTGGCATAACTTGTGTAAACACAAATAAAAATCTCTGGGTTGCCAAGATCATTTTCGAGTCGAGTACTGTCCCCCTGTCACACGACTATCACCAACCAGGGAGGGGCGTAAGCATGCACAGGCCCCCTCTGTAACATGCAACGCTGCCACCCGCCTCTTTTCGTCCTGCTGTGCATGAATATTTGGGGGAGGCTTAACACACTCGGAGGGAAAGTGCTATCTGCCCCCTCGTGTGAATGAGCTCACAGACAACCATGATTGGCTGGTGACCGCTGTGAGTGACAGGGAAGTGAGTGTATGCCATCACTCCCTCCTGTGTGTGCTTGGTCAATTAGCTCCCATATACTGCCGGTCACGGATGGCTTTGGCCATCCATTAAATCGGGATTCGAACTTGCAATCTCTGGGTTGATAGTCTCACACCTTGTTGATGAATCACTCGGCAGCCCTGAAATCATATCCTTGATATTCACTGATACATTAGTCTCACTGACCTCTTCAGTTCTGTGATGAGAAGAGCCGTACAGGGAATACCCAGCGTCATTAATGAAATCGAATTAATGGCTGGCTTGATGAAGGCCAGACCAGTGGTGATCCCAGAGAGGACGCCTACAACCATTTTAAACCGAGATCTGGAGGCAACAAGATGAGAGAGAAATACACCATACTTATAAATAAACAGTGGTATAAATTGTAGATGCACACAATAATGCAGAAATCAAATTAAACTAAAGTAGTTGTTAAACTAGTGCTTTGCATGAAATCAGAGTTTAATCTCACCGATCTCTCCGGAAAATCCTGGGCAGGTATCTCTTGGGGAACCACATACCAATGGCACACATAAGAACCCAGAGTATTGCTAATTCGTCCAGCATCTGTCCCAGGAAACTTAGGGTGGCGTGGAAATAAGTGGAGCCAATTCCTGTATGAAATGTACACACAGTTTCTCTTTCCAGAACAATAAAAGCATGTGACATATGACCTATACATGACATTGTTTTACTGTCTTCAGAAAGCACTCATTTGCCAAACCATTTAATCATGCTAGGGTTGCAGGGAGGCTGGAGCCTATCTCAGCGACATTGGGCAAAGGTAGGCTACACCCCAAGCAGCTCGCCAGACCATCGCAGAAATAAACATACACAAACACAATCACACACACACACACACACACACACACACACACACCCTTGGGGCAATCTGGAACAGCCAATTAGCCTAATGTGCCTGTGCTTTGACTGCGGGAAAAAAACGAAGTACCCCTGAGGAAACCCACTTAAGCACAGGGAGAACATGCAAACTCCACACAGAAACCCCAAGGCCAGGATTCCAACCCAGGATCTTCTTGCTGTGAGGCAGACATGGTAACCCTTATACCACCGTTGAGAAAGCAGAATATATCAAACAACATTGCAAAGCATAAGCGGGAATAATATGACTTGTGTGGAATTTCAACATAAGAAAAATGAGGAAAATGTTGCTTGACTATTTCCATAAAATGTAAATAACCTACCAAGTAAGTGTGTGAAAAACAGAACAATTTCTTTCCTTCTGTTAAACTCAAGTCATGCCTTTTAGATAATTTCAGTGACTGGTACACAATAAACCAGTCAAAGCGAACGGACATTCCACATGGTTGTGTCAGCACTTCTCCTGCTCTGACAAACAAGGCAGATGTGTCTTCAAAACTAAGATAGAGCTGCCACTTCCGTTATAAGTGCACATACAGCTGGGTTATTTCATTTCAGGTCATATTCCAAGCCGATTTATCCTTTATTATGGTCACGGGGAGGCTGGAGCCCATCCCAGTCATCACATACACAACCATTCACACTCACATTCACGTCAAGGGGTGACTGAGACTATCCAGTTAGCCTAATGTGCATGTCTTTGGACTGTTGGGAGCACACGAAGAACATGCAAATTCTACACAGAAATGCCTTCACTGGGAACGGGACATGAAACCAGGACTTTCCTGCTGTGAGGCATGCATGCTAACCACTACACCACCCTGCCGCCCCTTAGCTTGGCTATGATTAGCAAATACTGCGGTACTATACTAAATACTGTTTGTAAGCACTCCCTTCGTAAAAGCTCCCACTTCAGTTTTGAATGTTAACTGTAAAATAAAATCTATTGAATACACCCTGGCGGGAAATGACAGGAATGTTTCTAAAGCAAAAGATTAAACCATGAAGAAGTAATGAGGTCATCAGTTCGCTGGAAGTGATCATGCTTTGAAAAACATCCAAATGAGTCAAGTTACTGTAATTTGTACTGAGTCGGCTGATAATATGTTTGAAAGTTTGGTCAGTCCAGAAGTCAAATTTTCTCTCATGTACTATTACTCTACTCACACCCTGAACACAAAGCCGCATGACAGACACCAGTAAAACTGTTGACAGATCAGAATCGGTTACACTGTTGAAAAAGTCCTGACTAAAGTGTGCTTTCGACAGAGTAAGAACAACAAATAAGACAAAAGACAGAAGTGACAGTTGTTTTCCAGCAGACTCCACTCAGTCTGAGGTGGTCACTGTTCTGACATGTGGCCTATGGACTTCTCAAAATGACCACTTCCCCCAGTGGACACAACTATTTTCAGGATAAGAAAGTGCATAGAAGAGGGATGTCATGAAATGGGGGGAAAAAGCCAGGAAGTCTTGAAGCTTAAGTTTAAAAATGTATTTGATTAATTTACAACCTCATACCCTTGATAAAAAAATAAACTTAAAGGGTCTCTGTGGTGAATTTGTATTACTAGCTCCTTAAAATGCCATGTACGGCATCAGCGGCTCTGAAGGCAATGTCAGTCCTTGGTTCTTGTGAAGTACACGAGTGCTGCCACACTAATTCTTCTACTACTGCTACCACTACCACTACTAGGTATGTGCACTGACATGTTGCCTTCTTCATTGGCTGTTCCATTCCTGGTAGTGCTGCCTATTGGCTGGTCTATGCGCTGCAGACATTAATCTAAGATAACACAGTATCAGTCAGTGCTGTGCTGTGTCGCCAGGAAAATGGTGGAGTGCAAAGCATACAGCTGCACAAACAACAAGCACAGAAACCGCGGACAACATAACATAACATTGGGACAGGCCATACGCTGAAAACGTTTCCTTTCAGACACAATACAGTAATCTGTGAAGACCACTTCAACTTTGAATTCCTTTATGAAGGAATTCCTTCATAAAAAGTCAAAGGATAACAACGGATGGGAGCAGCACCTCGCCAAAAGGAACCAATAAAAGGTAGGAGCCTTTAGAATGCGGGGAGGTTGGTCACCTAAAATGTTGCTCGTTGCTTGTTTACTTGCCCATCCTAATAAGTTCATGTCACTTCTGTGAAAAAATGGTTGTTCTGCATTGGTTCAGCCCCAGCTAGTAATCATGCTTTTTATGGTCATTTATGTTAACACACAAATTATGCTGTAAGGATGATTAATACCGTTATTCTTTAATCTGGGCTCAAGCCATCAGCTAAAGCAAAGAACAGGCCAATGTACTTGACCATTGTGTGTGTATTAAAAAAAAAATACACAACAGTCAAGTAGTCATTTAGAATATCTCCAACTGTTTCACACCATAAGGAAGATGGCAGAGGTAGTCGACCAGGTCGGTGGATGTTTTGGCAGAAGATTCAAAGCTTAAACTTTTCCAGTTGAAACTCTTCTTAAATCCTAATTTATTGCAGCTTTGTGGTTCCATCTCCCTAATACCCAGAAGACAAGGAGACGACTGTGATAAGGGAATAACAGTAAGTTGTGACCTCTGCTATTCAGAGCCGAGGAACTCTTGTGTAAGCTCCTCAGTTCCTCAGTGAGGTTACTTCAGGTCAGGAAACTTACCAACCACCACTAGGAGGGTCCATATCAGATAGATGCCGCTGTTGAAATGTGTGGCATACTGCCGAAAAAGACACATCAGAATAGGGGGCAGAATGAAGAATAAAAAGTTGCTTATCTGTAAAGAAATAAACATGAAGGGAGAGAGGGAGAGGGGGGGGGGGGAGAGAGAGAGAGAGAGAGAGAGAGAGAGAGAGAGGAAATGGCACTGAATTAAAAAATAGACATGACAGAGACATGTGGGTTGTGGAGGCTTTATATAACTACAGCTGACATGGAGAAGTGTAGCTTAATATTAACTAGTGCAAATTTTTTTCCCCCCATTTTATAGATGAAAGCTTAATTGCTATTTAAAACTATGTTAGCAACCTTAAATATAAATTAATGCAATTTGTATTCTGATTTTAGATGGTTTGATTATTACTTTTTTATCGATCTGCTATATGATTATTACTAATTGTAATTACATGTAATTATTCTTAATATTTTTAATTAGCTTATATCATTGTTAGCATTTTTAATTTCATGTCATTTGATTATTAAAATGTTTAATTAAATGTTATATCATTATTACCATTTTAATTACATATCACTTGATTATTACTATTTTTAATTACATGTCTGTCTTTTTTTACTGAGGTTCTTTGGTCAGCTTCAGTTGTTCGTGCTCTCCCTTATAAATAAAGTTGTCTTGACTGATGCTAACCTACTAAAGTGAACTAACTGCCGAGAGCTAAACTGTTCTTATTCAATACTAACTTTAAAAGTGATTTATGGGAACACGTCGTCTTCTCCAAACAACAACAACAACAACAACAACAACAACAACAACAACAACAGCAGTAGCAACAAGTCCCTTTGAGTTGAGGGAGTCTGTAGAAAGCGTTAGCATTATGATGAATCTGTTAAAGACAGGATGAAGAGTAGGAGCCGTACCGTGTTATAAAACTCTGCTATTCCAGGATAGATGAGATAATTCCCTTCACACCAATCCACCTCCGAGCTCCCTGCCTGGAGCTGATCCCATAAAGGTACACTCATGTCTTAATAACTAACACAGAGAGAGAGAGA
>JBCNYG010000010.1:6518896-6544512 GCA_039654305.1 Porochilus rendahli | reverse complement strand
GGTGCTGAAAAGATTTTGGGATTTGTTTGAACAAATTCAAGAGTTCTGTGAGAAGCAAAGCAAAAACATATCCGAGCTTTCAGATGGGGACTGGATGTCAGATTATGCATTTGTTACTGATGTGACAGCAATGATTAATTAACTTAATACCAAAATGCAACATAGGGGCAGTCTGGTGAAGGTTTTCATGAGAAAGTTACAGTTTTTTTCCAAGGCAACTGGAAAGCAACAATCTCAATCACATGCAAACCCTGAGAGAAGTCACACCATCAGCTGATCACCTCTGCAGGTACTCATCCATGTTAGAAGCACTGCATGGAGAGTTTTCAAGGGAATTTGAAAACATCAGAACAGTTAAGGGTGAAATGCACATGATTTTCTCTCCCTTTACCTCCAATTTGGATAATGTAATGCTCAGTATAAAGTAATGTTCAGCTGAAACTCATTAACATGCAATCTGATTTGATACTGGCAGAGCAGTTCAAGTCAGTATCACAATTGTATTTTTACTCTCCTCTCAAGCAAGAGAACTTTCCACACATAAGGAGGCATGCTCAAAAGATTTTGTTTTTCTCCGGAGGCTACATGTCATTTTTCTCTACATGAGCAAACATTCTCAGTGATGAAATTCTCAGATCCTCTCTCACTGATGATCATCTGTCAGCTGTCCTTCGCATTTCCACCTCAGAAATTTAGCCTGACTTTGATGCACTTGTTCAAGCCCAACAGAAACTAGATTTCTTTCACTGAACCAAAACAAAAAAGAACTAAAACACAGCAAATGAGGTGGTTGGACTACAAGCAAAATTTTAATAATTTGCATTTCTGAACATGCACATTTTGTGTACAACTGTTTTGGTGAATTTTGAATTAATAAATTATGTTTTTTCCTGGGCATACTTTTCATACTTGGACTTCAAAGGAGGTACAGATGAATGCACGCATGTTAAATTCATCACTAACACCATTCTTAGATCTGTGTTGAAAAAAGGTATTGCAAATGGACACAATTACTTCTGTAAGCTTCAAAACATTATATTAAGGTGCCTTGCTCAAGGACACTTCAGCCATGAAGGTGGAGGAAGGGAAGGTGATGTTCACTCCCACTTTCACCCCAACACACATTTCTCCTGCTGGTTCAGAAATCGAACCAGCGACCTTTAGGTTCCAAACCCGCTTCCCTAACCATCAGGCCACGGCTGCCCCCAATGGTATCTAACTGCACTCAAGGATACGCTCTCTACGGCCAGTGTGTTTATGAAAAGCCTGTTTTAATCTGTTCTATTTAGGATTTTAATATTCTCTGTACATTATAGTTTGCCATTTTCATTTCATCCTTGCTTGCTATAACCTTGACAACTACTGATTATAACTCTGATCAGCATTTGCCAATCGCCCAACCCTGTGCCTGTTTATCGTTTATGAACCTGATCTGCTGTTTATGATAACATTTGCCTTGAATTCCACTTTGTAAAGCTGACTGCATATTGCATCCATAATCAACATGTATGTCTGTCTCACTGTTTATGGCGGAAAAATAAAGTGTACTTTAATGTGAACACTTTACTGCACAAAAACATAACTCATTACTTCCTTTTTAACTGAACACGGATGCTGTTCTTCATAAGCCTCAGAGAATCACTCTAGTAAGAACTACACATATTCTGGCAAAGGAATTACAGAAATATTTTGTGTCCAACAGCAACATTTTTAGGATATGGGTCAGGATATGGGACACTCCATCACTCCAGTCTCCTGTTTCAGGATCAAGTGTCTGGCAAAGAGGGCAATGGTTGCACTGGGTCTCTGATCAGAAAGTCAAGGGTTCAAGCCCCAACACTACCAAGCTGCCACTGTTGGGCCCTTGAACAAAGCCAATAACCCTCTCTGCTCCAAGGATAACACTAATGGCTGAGCATGCATTCTGATCCCAAGTTCATAAGCAAACATATGCAAAGAAAATGATTTTAGTGTATTCTAATGTACATGTAAAATAAAACAAATAATATACAGGCTTCTTTTTTAAATAAAGCCTACAGTGTGGTACATAAAATATATAAAAGCCGATGAGTTTGTTTCCCATAAACCAGAGAGCTGTGTATAGATTACAAAAATCCTTAAATTAATATTTAAATAATTGACTGGTAGCACAGTACTTTGGTTCTGTTCCTGCTAAATTTAGCAAGCAAAAATTTTGTGGGGATTTTTTTATGTGAAAATACTTATATTTATGTATAATTCTATAATTATATTGACAAAATCTATACCCTAAAATAAATTACAGGAATACTGAATATACTGAACAGGTATATTATCTTCTGCTACATTACATGGTTAAAAATTGTAATTTACAAATATTTTGGCTCCAGAAACAAAGCAATCCTTTAACTTGAATAGAATAATTAAAAAAAATAACTAACAATGTAGTGGCTTAATAAATGCTTATTACAAAATCTTATAATTTTCATCTTCCAGTAAGCACTGTTGATTTACATAAATTGTGATGACAACGGACTTTAAGATGTTATAGAATTATTCATGCTGCAACCATACTTCCAAGTACAAACCATTCAATGTCCACAGTGCAAAAATTACTGCTTTTAATAACTGACCTCCATTGTTTTGCCTTTTTTTTTTAATTACTTGCTTTTTAGCCATGTTTCTATCCACCCAATTTTCTTGACTGCATCCAGCCAAACTGAATAATTTCCCCCAACACAACTGGCAATTAATGTCCATTCAGGCATGATGACAAATAATAAAGGGTCATCATTCTTTTCACACTGCAATCTCAGGCATTTAATAATGAATAAAGTGTGTAACACCATAGTTTACTTACTATAGTAGCCATACAGAACTGTGTCCTCAATTTGTCTTCTTGTTTCATTACTTGTTGCCCAATCCTGAAATTGATTAAATAGGAAATTTATTAGGAAACACGCAATGTTTTAAGCAAATACAAATTTTCATAGCAGTTTTCTGCCAGAGAGTGATCCTCCAAGCAAGCAATGCCATTTGGAAGGACCCACTACCTGGGCCTGAATTCCATGGCAAGCCATACAGAAGGGGTAAAAAAAAGTTGTAGACTTACGGTATCTGTAAGACTTACTGTATCTTCCAAAGTTTCTTACTCTATTCAAAATTCCTTTTTCTGGTGGATTTAAAATGGACAAAAAAAACCTTGAAGCTGTTTTAACCATCTCTGTTTCATATTTCTTATTCATCCAGTGTATAATTACCGTTGTTTTTTTTTTTTTACCTGTTATTGTACCACCAATTACATCTGAGGTAAATTAAACCCTGGGAAATAGCATGAATGACCTGAAAGCCCAACCTGTTGCATTCATGAATAGTATGGAAAAAACATTTGATAATCAGCCTCAAAAAAGGAAGAGTGATGTGTTGTTTGTAATCTAATAAGGTTTGCACTGAAACTCCTCTGAATTTATACAAATGATAAATAAATGACACATGAATCTTAATTTAACTGACAACCAGACAAAGAAAAGTTTGTAAATACCAACCGAGGGCATTATGGGTAATCTACGACAGCTGAGGACAGAGTCAAAATGCCGGGTATAAATTGTTGAGTGCCTAGACACTTTAATAACCATGTCAGATATCAACATTTGAGTTTCTTCGATTTGCTTGAGGACATTAAGCTTATAAACAAGAAGATTAACAATGTACTGTAAGTTGAGCGGGAAATAAGGGAAAATGCAGTAAATCCAAGCCAACTTCATCACATTGAGTCTGTAGCAGCCATTTTTAGCAGAGAAGGAAAACATGGTCAACACACTGACGATTTTTCACACTCAGACCAAGCTCATCAAAACCACCTGGGTGAAAAGTCCAGAAAAAAGAGTACCCTACAAGAACATCATATGTTGCCAATCCACAGAGTAAGTAAAATTATTTTTTCATGGTGTTACAAGGCAGCTCTCTATTACTGCTAGCTCTACACAAAGAGTCAACAGTCCTGGTGTTCACCGTAATTTTATTCCACGCACGGACAGACAGATATGCAGAATGGGCACTTATGAAACAGACTAGACAATGAGGATTGTTGTAGTGGAACGATTGTTGTAGTGGATTTTCAAGAATACATTTTTTATGAAATATTTATGAAATTTTATCAGGCAGACTTTTTTTGAGAAAGGTGCTCAAATGGAAGATAAATTGAATCTCATTTCATTAACATGGGTGGAGAGGGGGAGGGGTGGCAGCAGTTTGATCCCCTTTTTTGTGCCTGCTTGAATAGTTATATGTTATGAAAGTATATAAGTTATATAATAGTGAATGGTTGTCAAACTGAGAATGCAGACGACTTCAAACTCTGTCAGAGTTATGCAGGTAGTAGTTAGCTGTAACTTGCCTCTCTACCAAGTCCTTTTTCACTGGCATTCCTGCATTTAAACCATCTTTTCAACTCGGATACTGCTACTGCCTCAAAGGTGTGAGTGAAAAACTGCTCCAGGTACTTTATCAGGATTCGAAATGGGCTCCAAATCATTGTTCCGCTATGTTTACATGGCAAACATTACAGTTGTGCATACAACTGATCCCATAATGCTGTGTGCGAAAAGTATTTCTGGGCATGCGCAGTGAAGCATGCAGGTCCCCTATTAAGAGACCGATGTGTGCAATACATTGAACATAAAGGTCTCAGCATTGGATGACTGATTTGCACAAAATTGACTTAACATTTTTATTACTTGCACTTAGGGCTGCCACAAATGATTATTTTGATAATAATCTAATCTTTTGGTGATAGTCACCGATTATTTTTGCGATTAGTCAACAAATCGGATCATGTGTAAATTGCAGCTTAACGCACCAGCATGCAGCTGCTCTTATATGTGACTGAGTCTGGCAAAATGATTCACAGTGATCAAAAATTCAAAATTCAGTTAGCCATACCTTTTAAAAGAGGACTCTAAGCTTTAAAATAAAACTAAAAATTTGGTGGTAATATCTTGAAAATTTACCAAGTTATGGCAAAATGAAGTTTGTGATGAGACGCCTATAAATTCACTGATTCTGTTTTCCCCTGATTCTGTTTTCCCCTTTCTCAACCCTGACTGTATCGCAAACTTATGCACATGGTGGGGTTATGAGGCGTTTTTCTCCTGCTCGTCGCCCTCCAGATTTTTTGGTTCATGGGGTCAATCATAATTCTTTGTAATGCTTAAAAAGGGCTGTTAATTTAAGAAATATTTTCAAGCGTGTCTGTAGATCACGTGCGCAGCCATTAAAGTTTTCCACAATGCACTGTGCGATTTGCGCCATAGCAACAGCACGGGGTTTGTTTACAACTTTCTTTCGTATGCGATTGGCTGAAAATTAACATGACATCACTGTAGATGGCAAAAAATAGTAAGAGGGATGTCCGAGGTTGATTTTTATATGCGCATCATGGGGGTTTCCCCGACGAAGCTCGGACAAAAATGGGTTAAATTTGGAGTATTTTTCTCAAGGTAAGCGGTGGTTGTCTTCTACAAAACGCTGTTTTTGTGCATTTTAGCATTCAGTTACCTTGTTACGGCTTTGGCAGATGAAAATATTGTATGTTTCCTACTGAAATTTACCAAAAAAATCGATAAAATTACACTATTTCACATAAATTGGCCTATATCTAGGAATCACTACCTGCGACTTCCGACTCATTTTGCCAGATCGGGTCACATTTCTGATCTAACTGATTTGAGATCCACTTTTAAATCCCAGTTCAGCTTAGAGTACACCACAAATATAACCAAACGTGAGTACTCAGGGATGACGCATCTTCCTTGGCAGGAGAAAAAATAATGTGGAATAGGCATTAACTGAGAATGTCTGGAGTAAAAGTGCCAAGAGAGAGAGGGTGAGCAAAAACAGGTAGTGCCGAACAGACAGTGGAGTAACAGTCATCAAAATCAGCAGTCATGGCCAGTCAGGCTCAAAGATGACATGAAACTGAATGCATGACCCTAGGTATTGACAAGTATAAAAACAGATGATGTTAGCCTTGTGTTAATGGATCAAAAAAAACTTCATTATGCTATTCGGCATAAGAGGCTAAAATAAACCACTACATTGCAAAAGAGCATATGTCAGGACAAGAAATGGTTCAATTATTGTTATAATATAATATAACACTTGCATTTCAAGAGAAAGACATGAGAATGTTTTTAAATGGATGAAATGGTGAATTATGTGAAATGTGTGTTAGATAAAAACCTGTATTTTGGAGGAGCATCTGAGCCATCATCAGCAGGGGGCTCTGGGGGCAAGATAAAGACCGTGTGCTCACTCTTCTGAGATTCATCCAGCTCTACTAGCTTGGTGTCTTCTGATACCTCTCCTTCAACCTGCAAGAAAGAGAAACCAGATAAAAATTAAGCCTCTAAAAAAACATCAACCCATTTCTTTCAAGATGGCTGCACAAACCCTATTCTTTAGTAAATACTACATATGAAAGGTGCAATCTGATTGGTCCGCTAACAAGGGACTAAAAAACAATATTCTGAGTGGGTAATAAATTAATCAAAATGACTAACAATCTCAGTTTGTCACGGCTACTTAGGGCAGGCTGTGTCACCTTTATGCTAAACAAAATTCTTGTTTTAGTTTGTTTCTCTTGTGTTTCCATGTAGTAAATAGTACAACACCTTTACAGAATATGGTTTATTTATTTATGTTTCCATGCAGATGTTTATGTACTAAACTCTGAATAAGCAGGCTGAACAGATGCCTTTAACTACATTGCACTTAATTCTGCTCAAACAATCAGAATACTTTATTAATCTGGGAGGAAATTGTGTAGACTTTCAACGCAGGCCTGACCTGCCTCTGTCATAGTTAAAATATGGAACAGTAAACAATTAACCAAAATGTGAAAATGAATTTTATTATGTTCCACATACTAAAACTCATGCGTCTGTTGTGATTGAAAAATAAACCAAACATCTCTCTTTTTTTCTGCAGTTTTTTCTCATATTCCTGTTTAGTACATAGTGAAAGCGGTATTCACCTTAGGCTCAGTGGATATTACGGAATTGAATCGTCCCTTCAATGTACTTTTTTTTGAGGACCAATACTTATCCACTTCACCTTCAGAGCATAACTGTTCATTATTTCTATGTAATTACTGAAGTGCAACAATGTTGATTTCCCCCCAAAAAAAGTTAAGGATAACACCAAGATCTGACATCCATGTGAAAACAAGGCATCTACGAATCATTAAATGATTTTAATTCAAAACCTTAAACAACCCAAAC
Source organism: Porochilus rendahli (assembly GCA_039654305.1). NCBI lineage: Eukaryota > Metazoa > Chordata > Actinopteri > Siluriformes > Plotosidae > Porochilus > Porochilus rendahli. The sequence continues at coordinate 6,537,253 of JBCNYG010000010.1, read as the reverse complement.
AGTTCATTATGCACCTGTAAATACATGTGGGTGACAGAAAACTGAGGGCTTTAAAATATTATTCTTGGAAAAGTATGTACACACTGTTTGATGAATTAATAATGATTAATTCCCCTAAAAGATAAAGGGACTTTCCATGTCTTTGACAGACGGATGTGTTTGCATGAACAATGTGCCAACATATCTAACAGCAGATGGCAGAGTTAATTATTTACTCCATTAAACCAAATGTACTGCATGTGAACAGCAACAGCCATCTGGCCTTAATCCTCCCGAAAAGCTGATCTGGAGTCTGTTGCATTACTAAGAGTTTGACAGGCACGACACCAAAACTGTGCTAAGGTCAGCAGCAAGGGGCACTATATTCTTCCAACACCATCTGCACTTAAACGTCATGCCTTCCAGGCTCAGCCAAACATTTCTTACTATCCATTTGAACTATGCTGTGAGTGTAATGATGGTAGAGTAGGGAAGTGTTGTACAAGAATATTTAAGGAAAATGAGGCTCACCTTCGTGCCCTTATCAGTTCCTTTATCAGACGGGAAAAGCTATGAAAGATGTGAGAAAAAAAAAAGGAAATGATGTTATACATGGTAACTGTAGAAATAAAGGTGCTTTATGTATAGTACTCAATCAACACTGTTTACTTTGATGTAACTTCTCTTTACACAAACACATTGCAAAAAACAAAACAAAAAAACAAACAAACAAAAAAAACTACTGTTAAAAGAGGGCAATGTGCAGACTCGTGTGTGAAGGAGAAATTCTCTATGTTGCCAGAGGCAACAACGGTTTGAAGTGCCAGTGCAGAGTGTGTGATACCTTTTCAATGCAGTAGTCAAAAAAGGCCAGGCCAGTGTCTTTGTCACTGACAAACGTGCATTCCTCGATGAACCGAATAAATAACTGGGTCTTGGTGAGCTGGGAGTAAAATTTCTGGTGAGCACGATCTCGACTCTTTAAAAACCCTGAAGCAGAAGAACAAAACATTCAATATGTTGTGCCATTAGCTGTAGTGTTGCACAAGCTATAAATGGTTAACTGTACAGAGCCACGGTAGAATTGCTTATAAACCAATAAATTAATTCATGAAAGCTAAAACTTGAAAATGACACAAGCATCTTTACTGTTGTAACAGTAGCATAGATTTCATAATTACAGGTTTTCAAATGAAGCTCACAGATCATGTTATTAACTTGAAGTCACTCAGTCATTGAATTTAACCTGTTAGTCTTTGAAATGTTAATTATATTCAGTCTTGTAACATGAATATTAAACGAGGTATGCTTTTTAACTGTGCCTAGTGTAATTGGTCCCATGTGTACAAGCGTGGGATTTGTGTTTTCGTTCCAGTAAAACCCACAACATGGAGAACTGAGAGACAGACAACCTGTCTTTAAAAAAAAATCTTTAAAAAAAACTTGACCATAATTGTTTAAGCCTATTAAAAAACTTTTATTTAAAAAAAAAAAAAAAAAAACAGCGAAAAAAAAAATTTAAGAACTATCTAATTTAAAATAATCTTTATATGCACATTAAAGTTCAGCCTCAGTCATCAGTTGTGTATATTGGTTTTGCCTTATTTAGGTCACTGTGTCGCCTTATCTTGCTAGCAGTAATTTTTTTGTTTTTTTTTAATCACTCAGTTTGAGAATTTTTTAAATACTGGAGGATAATCATATTAACAATATTATATACTTATATAATAATGTAATTTAACTTAATGAAATGATAGCCATTTTCCATTCTTCTGTTTTAACTGATCCTTGCACTACTTTATTGTTAGTAAGACCTTGTAAGGATTGCTGTAATCAATTCTGGCTTGATATATTATACTACTGCATGATTACTGATTAACCAAGCCTCATATTATTTAATATCTTGTTTTCACTTCCTCCACAACACAGCAAGGCTGACACCTGACCATCACGCCTGTATGATGACCTTTTCCAAACTGCTATCACAAACTTGAAAGCATAAACTTGTACACAATGTCTGTGTTATGCTGTAGCTTTGGTCTTTCCCTTAACTGAGACTAAAAGGCCCAAACCTTTTCCATCATGACAATGCCCCTTGCAGCAAGCAAAACCTACATCAAAAAGTCATGGTTGGTCATGTCATATAAAGAGCCTCGACACAACCCCAGTGAACACTGAGGGTAACATTCATTCATCAAATTACACACAAAAATTACCCAAATCTCAGGTTGTGAATCTGTAAAGGCTTTCTGTTACCTTGAAGATCGTAGAGCGAGTCAGCAGCTGTGGCTTTCTCAGAGGGTGCCTCAGTGATGGGTTTGAGGTAGTATCGATAACCTTTTAATATTGAGGCCATAAAGCGCAGGAAGGCCTCTTGAACCTCCATTTCGAGAGCGTTCATCTTTTTAAGCCATGTGAAGTCAGCCTCCATTGGTGTCAACTCCACAGCCAAGCCTTCCGTGGCTGTCCTCCTCACTGGACATTCATATAATCAAGAGTTATTTAGAAGGCATTCATTAAGCGGATACTGCATGACTAAATGTGTTTCTGCAATTGTACTTTACTGGACATAAAAAAGCACCAATTCTAAAGCAGTTCCTCTATTTTGGCAAAACCAAACACTTTAGTTAAAGACCATTGGACCAGAGACATTAACTACAGCATTATAAACAAAAAAGGAAGTTTGCATAGATCTTCGTTTTATTTCCTCTCTCTGATATGATTAATTATCTATCATGTGTTGTTTAAAAACAAACTGAATACTCAAAAGTAACCAGACAGAGAACCCAGCAATGTCTTTCCACATGTTTAATTTTATAGCGTTCGTCAAAATGGCAGCTCCAGCATGAAATCAAACCATAACCACTTCTAACAATATTGTTTAAGCCATAATCCAATCCTAATCATTAATGGTTAAGTAATAAAAAGCTATTGCTATCACAATTCTGTTATGTTTGTTGCTTATCTGGACCTTTACAAACAAGGAATTTTATATACCTGGACCTTAAAGAATATGTACCCTGACCCTGAGGATGTGCGGCAAAATGTCAGTCATCTTGACATACTTTTACTGAACAATTAACAATTACATAATAGCAGCCAGATATACACAGCCCTACATGTGTAATCCAGTCCTAACCCTGATACCATGTTTGTGTGATAAGAGGTATAATTAAAGTTCCTCATTTTGATGAGTTACAAAACCTCCTTACCAATATTAAGCTGGTGGTGGAGGTTGACCAGCGAGTTAATCAGACTCTTGCAAGGCTTCTTCGGGAGATTTTTCCAGCTAGAGTTCCTCTTTTCATCAGACCTATTACAAGACGAGAATAATAGACTAATAACACAGAAATGCTAACATAATTCCCTTCAGTTTATGATATTTCATAAACATATACAGACACACACACACATACATATAATTATTTTATTTATTTATTTTTTACATCGAACAACTTACAGGTAGATAGTGTTGGTATCCAGGTCCACACAAACCACATCTGGTGGGGGATCATAGAGATCAAAATATCTGGAGTCAACGCCAACAATAAATGGACAGGGTGCATTTAGAACCCCTGCCAGAGACAAAGGACACAGAGGGATGTAGGGACACTGCCACTGGAAAGGAAAGATCATCTAGAAGGAGACAGAAAAATACAAATTTAGAAGAACAGAAGTGAATGCTATACAGATAATTTATACCACCAACACCAAATTCAGACCCTCCATCTTCATTTTCTGACAGAATCAAAATTCATTATGCCACATGATATTTTCAAATTTTAACTATCCAGTTGTGCTGATCCTGTGCCCACTGTAGCCTCAGATTCCTGCTCTTAACTGCTATGAATGACACTGATTTGCTCTTCTGGTGTTGTAACCCAGGTAACCTTATGTTAAAATAATGGTGCAATCAGAGATTTCTGATCACCGTGGCCTTCAAAGAGTGGTTTTGTGAGTCACTGCCACATTCATGCAAGTTTAAACCTCTCTTTGATCTTACATATCGGTAAGTTGTTTCCACCCGCAGAAGTACTGCTCCCTGGACCGCTTTAGAAAGTTCTGTGCATGAAAATCCATTGAGGAACAAAACATAAGGCAAAACCAACCCACCTGAATCTTGACAGAAAAAAAGTCTGTCAGGCAGAATTAGCTTTTAGCTAAGCGAGCGCTTAGTTCAGAGAACACTGAGTCCACTTGACCGAGACCATCATGAGTAAAATATGCAAGAAACTAAATTACTAAACTATAAAAATCAAATTTTAGCCTCAAGCTGAATTGAACAGTCTGCTCCACGGTCTACCTGACGACTATTCAAGCAGCATTCACCCCACCTTTGGCAAATAATTGTTAAATATTTACTTCACCTGTCAGTGGTCATAATGATTTTCATTTTATGGCTGAATAGTATATAGTGAACAACTGCATAAACCATGGAGAAATAAATTTTTTTAATGTCCAAGTCCAAAAGGCACATCATAAAGGTGTAACTGATACACACGACTCACCGCCACCACAGCCTCAGCAACACCCGTCAGTACAGCCGGTCGGAGGGAGTGCAGTAGAATCTTGCTTTCCATCAGGATGAAATGCAGCAGTGTGGCACAGTTTTCTGAGCCCAGATTGGTTAGCAGAGTGCTATAGTCTGCACCACTGTGGTAGAGGAGTGAAAGGAATTACGATGAGGATGGAAATTTAGGGGAGTGAACAATCTACAATAGATTATAGTGGTGAACCTTTTTAACTTCTGGGAAAATCTGGTAAAGAGGACCAAATAAACCAAATGAAAAAAGATAAACTTGTATATAAAAATGATAAAATCTTCCACATCTGTGATGAACTGGAAATTTTATGAGGAGAAATAAGATCAAATAATATTTTGTACTAATGTTTGAAGGAAAAGACCCCCCACCCAACCCAACCCTAAAAAAAGATTATGCTTTGAAGGAAGTACTTCTGGCGATAACACATTTTCAACCAGGTAAGCCGATTCAACTTACATTGGCTCTTATTCAAAACACTACCTAGCGACCATATTATGCTGGAGTGGGTCTCATATTTTAAGAAAATAAAGAAATCTCAGGACACCTGTCCATGTAATGAATCTGAAACATACAAGTCATTCTACCAAATAACGGTTCATGAAGAACAAAACTAAAAGATGTGAGACATCATGACAGGAAGACAAACGTACAGGAGGACAGAAAGTCGTGCCCACAGTAGACCATCAATAAATGTTATGACCAGTATGTGGGACATTACACGTTTCATGTTTTTGAATGGCCAAGACAAAGTCCTCACATTGACCCAATGGAAATGTTGTGTGTGCAGTTCATGGGGAGAAACCCAGCCACATCCCAGAGATGAGGCTGTTCTGTAGAGTCATGCACTATAATTTCTTCAAGCTGATGTGCAGGACTGGTCAACAGTCCCTGGAATGATTTAGCTGCTAGTAGCAAAGAGCAGAGGTTCACATACTATTGCAACTCAAAACCTCTTCGTCGTCCCCCTTATTAGCTCCTGCCCATCGGAAGCTATAGCAATGGGCTCTGTCCGTCTGTCACACTTTAGTTTCCGGACATTTACCTGCCGCCCACTGAAGCTTTCAAACCTGCTATGCTGGCTCACTACTATGAGTGCTAGGATGAGTCTGTGTGAGAGACCTTGACCTACTTTTCAAGGTCACAGAGGCAAAACTGCCTATTAGGTTTCTGGACCTTTACGTGCTGAAGCTGGCGCTTTCAAACTTGCTATGCTTGTTCTCAATTGGCATATTATGAAATGGCCCTTTTGGTGGGAGCGTCTGGACCCCAGTGGTCTATTTTTTATTTAATAATTGGGTTCTCTCTATCTAATTTCAGGACCTGTGTGAAAATCTGTTGATGTTGTAAATTATATTTATGCAGAAATATATTTAAAAAATGTATAAAGATTTTCAAGCACCAGTGTGCACATTTGCAGTAACTGCTCTCACCTCTTCAAGCTGATATACCACAACCTTGTGTAATGCTACATACTACAACGTGGCAACTTGTCCTCTGTTTTATTACTAAGACAGAGCACAAACTGAATACATATTCCATAAAAAAAAAAAAAAAAAAAAGCTGCAACCGACGGAGAAGTGGAGTCAGACATTCCTTCCCTAAACTCTGGCTCACCCTACCACAAAGAAAAAACATCCGAAATCTACTTTAAACTAGTGCTGATGGTTTTCGAAACAAGTCTGATCAGCTCATAAAAATTCCCTTGTATTAATAGACATATAAATGTGTTCTGAATTAAGCTTAAGTTTAAATGATTAAATGAGAAATGGAGAATTTAGCTATGCAGCGTTTGTAAACAGAGTTCATGGAATTTTTCAAAATACAAAACTGCAGCACCATCACAACCCTAATCTCGTCACAGCTGCAAACTAAAATACATTTGAAAAACTTTATGATGTAACTGCCAACTTACCTTAGTGGTAAAGGTGTACATACAGGCTGGGACAGCAACAGGTTTTCATGTACTGAGAGCTAAAGGATGGAAAAACATCAATGTTTTCTAAACAAGAAGCTGACTAAAGTCATCGCTTGAAAGCCTTCCCTTTTAAGGATCCACTATTACTTCTCCCTCTTACGCTCACAATGTATAAACAGTATCTAAACCCTATGTATTAGGAATAACGTGGAATAAGTATCCATACCTGGACCAGTATTCTAGGTCTCTGTGGGCTAGGAAAGGGCACATTGTGCATGAAATGGGAGATGTGTCTGAAACAGGAAATAAAAAACACAAACAAGTTAATACATGTTCCATTCCAAAACCAGTGGCTCTTCTTAGCGTAGAGAAGGATCACAGATAAACAGTTGTCAGAAATGCTGCAGGAGGTTAATTCCCTTACTTCTCAATAGGCAGAGGGTTGACACTATTTACTGAGAGCTTATAAAGAAACATGAGGAAATCCTTGAAAGCTTTGAAGAAGGGCCAGCGAGACAGCAGACAGATGCACTTATTGGTGTTGACACTGCGATTAGGAATGGGCTTCTTGTCCACAGTGGTAAGAAGTCCAAGCTGGGTCTTCTGCTTCTCAGTCAGGTTATCTGCTGAGTACAGCTCATAGAACTGGATGGCTGCACCGTAGACCTGTAGTAGTTGAAATAAAGTCTGTCTTTATAAAAGGTTTAATTATAAGAGATAGGACATATCTCAGTGCAAAGCTTGATTTCTATTCAAGATTTCATATTACAACTATAACTAATACATTTACTCTTACTTTATTCCTGGTAGATGTAGCCTACATGTCAGGTGAAGACACTAACAGAACTGAAATATCTTGCATAACAAGTAACTGAAAATAAATGCATGTTCACAATGCATGTGAACGATAATGAAAACCTGTTTATACAAGGAATACTATTCTACCTTTTCCCCAGAAGAGTTGGTTAGGACGAATGTAGAGAAGACAGGTAATGGGTAGCGCGTGTTGGGAGCCCAGCACTCGATCATGGCCCCCATGGGAAGACAAAACAGGGGCACAGACTCAGAAAGGGGGAAGGATTCATAATCCTCCTCTGGGTAGCGAAAGATCAGACCTAGAGGGAAGAAAATGAGGTCTCAGGACTCCGACAGCCAGAAAAACACTGCGGCTTCTGAGCTTATCAACTACATTAGCAGAAGAAATGTTTTTGAAACCCTGTCTTGCTTATCAGGATAATGTCTAAAACAAATGAGACAATTTTATTAATATTAAACATAGCAGGAGATTATTCAGTCACTTTGAGCCTTTCAACCTGGCTTGGATGGATAAAATAAACAATTTCGGCCTTTAAAATGAGCTGGACTGGGCTGAACCAATTTATTATTTCATCACTTACAAGCAGAATCAGAGAATATAATCACAATACATTAATGGTGTGCTGACAAGAAACAAACACACAGTAGATTTATACAAGAGGTATTTGAAACAAGGCTGATATATTATGTAGTTCATGGTACTTAGCCATGGATGTCTCACTCACACACACACACACACACGAGAGAAATACTAGAAAAAAGTGAGAGGCAAATAGTGAGGAAGTCCTGTGTTTAAACGATTAACAAGACCACACTTGACAGGAAGTTAGGCAGTGTGAAGATAAAGGCTTAAGCTGTCAGCCCTATAAATATTAACTGTGCTTTAATAGTATGAAAGGACAAATTTATAATAGCAAGGCATGTACAGTAGACCTCTCATTGTAAGTCTGTATGTAGCACTGTAAAACTGTTTGATAAAAGAAACAGAGTTGAACACTGGAAATTCACTATGATTCATAAGAACACCATATAACTTAAAAGGAGCCTATGTCTTTCAGTGTGCCATTGTGCTGCATGAGAATAGAGTACTCTTACAGCAAAGCCTTCATGTAGAGTGTAAAGCAGGTGCGTTCAGCAAAAATTAGCAAAGATCCAGGTTACAGTTCTTTCTTAACCTGCTTAACTGAATGGCCACACTTAGCTTCTGACACTTCTGAAACAAGCCATGGAAAAAGACAAATATTTTTTTTAGTTATACTATAGCATCTTCACAGTGCTGTTTTTTCCTGCTGAAATACTTCACTGTTCTACATCTAGACTGCGGTCTGTTGTTGACCACACTTGATTTACCCAGAAATGGAAGTTCTACCCATGATCTGTCTTGCTCCTTTGAATTTAAAGGTCAGATTAAAAAAGGAAACGCTGGACTGAGGCATTACCAATACATAAAGGCTTTGCCAGGACAGAAATTACACTCCTGTCAACCTCGACCATCGGTTTACCTTTAACGGGTTCTCCATAAAGAAGCAGCTGACTAGGTGTTAGGCATAAAAGGCAGCTTAAACACGGACATCAAATATATATACAGACTCAAATCATAATGGAATTACATCCTATACCTCAAATCATATAAAAGAAATCAATAAATGAAAATTAATAAATAATATTAAAACTGCACAGTAGAAAATGGAAAACACAGACCTACCTGCTTTATAGGCGATAGAGTTGGAGGAGGAGACTGACTTTTTATAGCACACGTATACACTGGATCCCCACTGAAAAATTAAAGAAAAAGTAGACAATGTCTGGTCACCGTTCTTGTAACTTGCAGTGTAAACCAATAACACACAAAAATATAAACCCTATCATCTGCATGAGGTCTTACCATGCCACAGTTGAGGTTCTTGTCCACCTTGAGGAAAGTGTGTGGAGGAGTCTCGCCTTTGCTTGTGATTATCACACAGATGTCGGTAACGGCCAGAGAGTTGCGGGGCTGCACGGGCGGTGCTCGACGGAACGTGATGAAGATGCGCTGTGATGTAGCTGAGCTGTTGTTGACGTTAGCGCAACGCCCGTACGGTGTGGCCTGAATCACCTCACAACCTGTTATCAGCCTTTCCTTCCCTTCATACATCACCCTGGGATACACAGAAACACCGAATGTTGAGCGTCCATGGTACAATGGAGAACCAGAGACAAGACTTCTGAAAGCACCTACTGTACCTATACATAAAGCATGCAGGAGTAAAACGGTGGATAAAATTAATGACAATTTCACTGAGCAATTTTCTTTCTGCACTTGAACCTACCTCGAGGAAAATCAAAGATGTTCTAATACAAGATGACACCTAACAATTAAACAATAGTCATGTGAAGGGTGCCGGCAAGCCAAGACTCCCTTTATCCAGAACACATTACACCACACTGGTCTGCCTGAAGAGTACAAGGACATTACTGCTAAAACCTTGTACTCCAGACACCACAGTTACCACAATGCTTTTTATTAGACATACTTTCTTCACCTAAGATTTCCACTGCACAACAGACTGTTTGAGAGACTCGTTCAAATTAACAAAAAACAAGGTAACAAAATGCTGCTGGTTGATCACATTAGTAGCATAAGAAAATCTATAGAGGAAAAAAAAAAACTAAACAATAAATTAAAAAAGAAAAAGAAGAAAATTACTTGTGTATAAAAATTTATTAAATAGTTATAGAGCCTGGCCAAGATCAGTGAGGTTTTTTCAAAGACTACTACAATAAAAATGAAAGATAGAGAGAGAGAGTTAGAGAAAGAGAGAACAATAGCAGGGACAGTAGACATGACTACTAACTTTTGAACCTTCTAAACCACAGCTGTATCTAGGGGAGAAAGTTGGACAGCTTTATAGTCCTAAGCACATCTTACTTGAGAATAAGTGGAGAAACCACCAGCAACACATTTCTCTGAAAACATAATTTGGTAGCCTTAGTTATTTATGCACCATTTTAGTTGGTCTACTGTAAAACTAGCATAATTTAAAAGTAGCATCTCTTCAGGGCTCTGGCAACCCCATCCCTTTCCCTCAGAGGCCTTTTCACAGTCACACACCCCATAAACGCATGCTCTGACTACAGATTCATGCATGGTAGGGTTATGCTTCAGTAGGGAGACATAAGAGCATATGGTTGGAAATCTCCTAGCAAATTATGAGGCAGTGAATGTTTGATGTTTTTACAGGATTAGAGTAGCCACAGATGACAGGTTTTTCAGACCCTTTTCAGATCTCATAACTTATTGATTGCTGTCAGGGTGTAAAGAACATTTCAACCAATATAATAGTTTGTGCATACAGCTAAAAAAATAAATAAATAACCCCAGCTTTAACAGATCTAAGATAATAGCATGCAGCACTTTATTGGAGTTCTATTCAGAAATTCTGTAGTAATACATGAAAAATATTCTGTTAGATCAGTTCACAAAACACAAGTTAGTCTAGTAAAGCTCTTCAGATCATCAAGCTTTCATCAGCATTGATTTATAATTAATGGATAATTGATTTCAAGAATATGAAAAGAAAAATCCAAAAACAAAATAAAGGAATGAAACCAAAGATATAGCTGTTAGGATCTTTTTAACTCTAAACACCTAACACATTCTTCTCAAAGGCAGAACCTCTACACTCCCTTTAGTAGATTAATGCAGGAAAAAAATCCTAGCATTAACAGAAGATTATTGTAAATTCCTCAGGTCACAGCAAGAGACGACGATCAATTATAGAGGGGGCATTCTAATTCAGTGGCCTCAGTCAATTCTGGCTGGAGGGGTATTGTCGTTGACTTGGCAGGCTCATGCCAGCTTTCTGAAATTTTGCATAGGCACTCCCTATGACCTAAACCTGTATGCATTTAGGCATTCATTTGGCATCAAATCATTCTGTGCATAACAGAACATTATGAATGAGTGTTAAAGGACATTTACCTTTACAACATTCGGCTGACACCCCTATGCAGAGGGACTTACAATTTTGTCTCATTTGTAACTGAGCAAATGGTTAACAGCTTTGCTCAAGGGCCCAACAGTAGCAACTTGGTGTTACTGAGGCTTGAACCCTCAACTTTCTGATTAGTAATCCAAAGGCCATGATCGATTGATTTCTATCATAAAAAACAACTGAAAAAAACAACCCCCATGAATAGCCTTGAAGTACACTGTGTGTACAAATGTGTGTGTTCATGCAGCCTGACACCGGTTTCTCTATACATCTGTAACAAGCTGAAAAAGATTTAAATAAAGATGATGCAAGACCTAAATAGCCTGGGATGCAAAAGCCAGCACTGTGTTCTTTGTCTACTGATAAACAGACCACGAACTGTCAGCATCGCCAGCTGGTTTGCACTCATACTGTTGCTGGTTTACTGTCAGTAAAGTACAAACTAAAATGGAAAAGCTGAAACAAAAGTATATACAATATTTAAAACAAGCTTACACCAATCAGCCATAACATAAACTCCACCTTACTGATCTGTTACTTTGCAGCCCCAGACAGCAATGTACGGTGTGCCCCTACACCTTTCTATCATAGCCAGCATTAAGAGTTTCGGTAGTTTGTGCTATAGTAGCTCTTCTATAGGATCATACCAGATGAACTAGCCAGTGCTCCCTACATGCTTCTATGAGCACTGGGCATCCATGACACTCTTGCCAGTTCACTGGTTGTGTATCAATGTGCCACCTTTAAATAGGTACTTACCACTGCATAAAAGGAAATAGGCCTGCCGTTTTTCATCCAGTCTACTGGAAAAAGATCCAGTCATTTAGCCATCATAGCGGGACCCTTGTCAAAGTCACTCAGATCCTTACGCCTGTTCATTGACCCTACAAGAACGGACTCCCGTTCTGCCTAAAACACTACACTCCTTGGCATATGACACTATAATGAAATCATTACCAATTATATGTGAGGTGAATGTCTCTGATAAGTTCCCCATGATGATCGTCCATTATGTCTATACTTATATATCAGATTGCATTATTCCCCTACACTATATACTTTTTCCTCACCCCCCATGACATGAACTCACCCAATGTCACACAGAGGAGGTTTTCCATGACCTCTCTTGTAACACAAAAACAGTTCAGGACTTTTGAGGCTGCCGTGGTTGAGGTTGGCCGGTTGGCCACTGTATGTGCTCTCTATGCATGTAAAACCTTCAGGTACAGTTTCTCCTGCTGTCTTGTTGATCACGGCCAGGTCAACGATCGGGGCTTTAGGACCACTCGATTTTGTCTCAGACAGATCCTGCTCCAGAGGTGTGGACTTGTCCGTCAGTCCGGCCACCACGAAGTAGTCCGTCACACGATGACCTTTGTCTTCACTCATGGCTGGATGCACCTGAAAGAGATGAAGTAGTACTTTGAGGAAATGGGATTTCACTCGCATTCAATCTTTAAGTGGTCATCAATGTTGAACCAGGTAGAAGATACTCAGACCACTCATTTACACTAGTGTAATTATATAAAATTATAAATTACTTTGTACTGACAGTGGAATGCAAAGACACTAGGTAGTGTTGTGGGTTTACAGCATATACCAGTCTAAACTCAAATTTTCCAACGCATGTGCTGTTTTAACATTACACAAGTATAAATACAGGTGAGCCAGTGAACCAGAGATTACCATAACAGTGAGGATGATGGCAACTGTTTTGCGTCTCTGAAATTGGCTGGGAAAGCTGAAATTTGATTTCACAGATGCGTATGGTGTATAACAGCTACTTTTGTCCACAGTTGATATTAACTTTCATATTTCAAGTTTAATTACACAAAAGTGTCAAGATGGCTAACAAGACATGTCTATCTGGTGGGAAGTGAATAAGCAAAGAGTTAGAGAAATTTCTGCTTCAGTGTCTGCGTTATCCTTTGTTACCAAATACTGTGGCCACAATATGGCTTTCTAATCCCCCCTAACGGATCTCAATACAGATGCCTGCAAATGCACAGGTCAGATACCGACTACATGAAGTGTGAAGCGTAACCAGAAAGAGAAGCAAGTACATTTACTTTTTTTAATCCATGTTGTGAATATTTAACTTCTTTAATGAATAGCATTTTATGATGAATCAAGTGAAATGTGTGTGTGTCCATTCAGTTTGACCCACTGTCATCACTAAAAAATTTAACAAAACAAAAAGCATAATCTAACAAGCACCAATGTTTATAAAAGTACATTTTCCCCTTATTAGGAAAAAAATAACAAATGCATGCAAACTAGTGGCATCTGGTGGACTGTCCAACAGATGAAACATATTTTAGGGCTACATCATTAAATCTGATACCATTATTGTATCATTTTTATTATGTAAATTATTTAGTATGCCATGTGAAAGTTAGCCAGATCTCCAAAACCATTTTCCAAAAAACTGAAAACCGACAGTGGTATCATTTTAGGGCCAGCAGTACACTCTCCATCACAGCACTTCCAATTAGCCAGCGCAAATTTACTTACCAGAAGTTGAAAAACCACCTTATTTTGCTGACTTCTGAACCAAATCAATCTAGGGTATTTGTCATCATGTAGAACTGGTTAGCAAACTTTACTAAAACGAACAGACTTTTCCAAAGCAAGGAGTATTTATGTTAGTAGATATGCATCAGAATACAAATCAAATCACTGTTTCTGTCAAGCTTAAAGGTTCCTTTATACTCCTATGTGAAATGTGATCATGAAGAAGTTTTTGGTTAAAAATAGATGCTCAATATCAATATTCAAATATCAATATATAATTTAATAATGCTGCCAGTTTGAGTAGCATTCCAGCAAGTCCAGCTACTTTGTTCATCCTTAGCCTTAAAAAAAAGGAATAAATAAATATTACAAAATACAAAAATTACACAAATAAATAAATAAATAAATGGGGTGGGGGGTGGGGCTTCTTTAGCTTGAATCTTTGCAAGGAAACATCCGGTCTTTCACGTTTTGGCATTTTTAAAACAGATGCGACCTAAATACATCTTAAGTAGATAAATAGATCTTGTCTCTGACAAATTATGCTGAAGAGTTATTTTGCCACTGTTTACAATTCAAATGGGACGCTAGTTGAAAGTTAAGATTAAGCTAAGTCACAGAAGACAAGCTGAGCTGATGCTTTCTTTGTCATTTTTGTATTTTGTATATGTAGCTGTATTCATCTATCCAAGAAATTATTGAGATCTGACAAAGTGAAATTTGAATGTCAGACAATTTGTCCACTTTGTAGGCAAAAGGCTTTCGGTTACATTGCACTCTCTTTGAAATGCTGACATAAAAACAGTGATGAATTTCGCTCAACATTTTATAAGAAGAAAAGCTTCCTTTGTAATCTTTGATTACACCACTGAAGTAAATCTACTGACGAGATATAAAAAAAACTTGAAACGTCACGGTTAAACCACATACGTTGGAAACTCTGATATATTTAACAAAAGTATTCCAAATATTCCAGTTCAAAGAGAGAAAGATTACAGCTTCAGAGAACAGAAAGCCAAAGGAATGCATCAAAGTGCCACCAGCGTCATGAATTGGGTTACTTAAATCATAAAAAATCGCATTCAACAGAGGTTTGCGTCCTGTATTCGCACGCATACACACACAAGACCTTTGAAAGAAGCAGCATTTCCATTAACATGTTTAAAGTACAGTTTGAAATTCCAAACTAAACAAGAGTCATCTGGAGGTGACTTATCCTGCCAGCCTCCACATGTCAGGAATCCCAAAATATCAAAACATAAAAGAAAAAAAAACTTGACTATTACAGAACAGTTCACAAGCTCACGTAACATATTTTTTCATGATTCCAACAAATCAATATTTTGTAAAATTTAAATGGAAACATGCTTTTCACATTTACTGTAAGTTTCACAACGTGAAGCAGAGATGGAGTGAACACAGACTTTTTTTTTTAAGGTAATCTGCACTGGAAATCCACCTAGTGACAGGAGTATCGTGTGCCTTTTCGTGTGCCTTTTCTATGATAATCCCTGCTACAGAGAGAGTGGATATGCTTAATACATGGCACTCAACTAATCATTATAAATCCATTTAGCTAATTATTAAAGCACTAATTAAAACGTTTAATGTGAGGCAAGTCTCATTAATTAAGGTCATGTGAAGAGAGTCACTGCAGCTTTTGTGTGACTTTTACACTCATGTAACAGCACCACATTTTAAACCCAAATAACTGACAGTAACAAAGCATTCATTCCAGATGTAATAGCAATCAGGCTTACATAAAAGAAAAGTATATTAGTGGAGCTCTCTACTTTAGAAGACCGTTTAATGCATCAGCCTGATTTTTCATGGCTTGTACAACTGTCAGTCCGTATGTATATTCCATCCATGTACCATCACAGTGTATCAACTCCCATGCTTTGGATCTGAGTGGGCACCCACAAACCACAAAGAACACTTTAAACATTCAACAAAATAGTTCAAAATCGCTCCAAAAGTAAAATATTTGGTAAATCATAACTAGAGTCCCTAGACTCTAAAGACTAGAATCCTATACAGCCCTCACAGAGCTAAAAATAATAATTATAGTATCCTTATATAAGCAGCACAGGGTATTTTTGGTAAACAAAAGAAGTTTTCCAATGCGTTTGATTACTTTTCCATAGAGAACATGACAAACTTCTAAAATAACATCAGCACAAAACATTTAACGGAAAAAAAACTAAACTCATAAAATGTTATGGTGCATGCTGCTTTTAACGCCGCCTAAATTTATTCTTGAAATCAAAAGAAGTTCTTGTCACAGAACACTGGGTGTATCCCCTGCATGGTCAACAGCACACTCAGTAGTGACCTAGTTTTTACATTGGTAACAGGCATGTCCATAGGCATACCTGGTATTAATAACAATCATGTGCAAAGTTTTCATTGACCACGTGTATATTTCATATACATATGAAATGAAATATGATATCTGTATGAAATATGGCCCCTCTGACCTTGAAATTAGATCAAGGTGACCCAGTTTTGACAGGCTTAAAGATCTTGGCTCATAAGTATAACAAGTTTGAATTGAAAACTGATCCGAAAGAAACTACACCCTCGAGAGTGTTAACGGGCATTTTTGATGAATTGACCTCTGTGACCTTGAAAAATAAGTCAAGATTCAATAAATTCAACCCAGGTTCAATAGGGTGGTAGGGCATGTCGTAGGGACCATTCAACATAAATATGAAATATGCATAAAGAACTGGCACTGCTAGAGTGTTAACGACAACTGTCTAGAGCGGAGGGCAGTATGTGAAAATATATTATACCCCACGCTTCGTGGGTGATACATATACATACATACACACTATACGTAAACAGCACAATCTGATTGGCATACTACTTTTTTGATTATGTTCCTGTATACATACAAAAGTATTAAGTATTTGAGAAACCCTTCTTGTTATTTCTGGCCCTGTTGTGTTTGGATGGGATTCCCATTAGTCAGCTTACAGAACCTACGCTACCTAGTGCACCATTCAATTCAACTATGTTTACAAGTCTTATCTGTGCATGTTTGAAGGAAACAAACACAAAATGATAAGTTAATAAATGACAATCCAAAAAGCCAAACATATTGGACAGGAGGGCAAAATCAGAAGCTGGACTATAAAGCAAGTGAAGCTTTTACCAATAATGAGAAGACCAGGAATCTGAAAGTGGTTAAAGTTTTGAAAAGATGTAAGAATTAAAATACTACTTTGAACCGATTTCTTCTCTAAAAAATTAAAAGAGGGAAAGGATGATGGAAAAAGAGTAGGCTTTAGTGCTCCGGTTTATCTTTCTCATCAGTCTTTCTGCTTGATGTATGAATGAGAGATTAGAGGGATTTATCTACAAGATTCTGGCCAAGCACATGATCAAAGTCAGATAACTGCCAGTGTGCAGTCCTTTCGAAATCTGTCACCTTAACGCAGGAAGCCTTGCTAAGGCAGCAACTGTGCAGTTTTATTACGTCTATTTGACACTTGGTTATGTATGTTGAATGAAAATGCAGGACTGGCTGATGAATTATAGCCACCTTTACAAAAAAATAAATAAAATAAACAGATAAAATATTTATTTCTCAGTGCAGATATGTACCATTGGCATGGCTAATGGGATAACTTCCAGCAATTACACACAATAATCATTAAGCGTGGGCAGCGTTTTGTACAAAAAAAGCCTCCCATGTCTCAGCTAAGTGACTTGGCATCTAGAGGAAAAAATGTTAAGTGTGATCATCATAGCGTTAAGATAAGAGAAACCCATAAAAATCCTTAATAACACGCTCCACACCCTTTCCCTTCTGCTGTCCAGGGTGATGTAGGGTAACCGAGGGAGACCGGACAGAGTAACATTTTTCCAGAAACATCCCAGGGCAGCTCTATGATATATGTGTGTGTGTGAAGAGTGTTACTGGTCCACACAATGGAAACAGTGTCTCAGCCTGGACTAATCTCCTCCCATTAAAATCAAACACCAGCACTCAAACTTTCTGAAGTGATTTGGATCATTAAACGTTTACCTGAAACATTATAATTTCATAAACAATTAAACTGGTCAAGAACATGCTGGCCGGATCTTCACATGGTGTTGTTGGGATTTATAAACTACAATTTGCAACAGTGGAGCTCTTGAATAAAGCCAAGAGGAAGAAGAGGACATTTCAATTTGGTTTTGTGCAAAGTGTACAGCGCATTGCGAAATGGATTAGACGAGGTACAGAAGCAGAAACGAAAGTAGTTCTAGTTTTTTTTTTTTTCAATAAACAGTTCTATGAAAAGGAGTAAGCATGAACACAAGTATACATTCATATTCATTTTGAAGTTCTGTAGGTAAACAAGGTCTTGAATGCCTGAAAAACCATGTCAACCCACCCTGATTTGCTTCTCTAATGAAAACATAAACCAAGTCTTTCAGCTATAAATAATAACAATAATAATAATAATAATAATAATAATAATAATAATAATAATAATAATAATAATCACCCAGTGGGTATAAATAAGTTAAACTAAGCATTTTATTTAAGTAGGAGTTCAGCTTCTTAGTTTAGTTTTCTTGGTGCAGACACTAGGCCATCTGTTTTATCAATACTGGGACC
>JBCNYG010000010.1:6498161-6513314 GCA_039654305.1 Porochilus rendahli | reverse complement strand
AGAACATAGTTGTTTTTCAATAATAAAACTAATCCTCAAAAATACAACTTGCCTAATAATTCTGCACTCCCTGTATAACAAAAAAAATCTGTGTTCAGTGCAAGTTCCTGTAAAAAAAAGTATATATTATAGTGGAAACAATAACCTATTACAATGAGTATAACATAGCCTGTTTTAATCTGGGGTCCTACAATATCACCCGAATGAAAAACATTGATTACACTGCAAAAACAAATCTAGCCTAAACACTCTGTCAACATGCATTTTACATTAACATGGCCTGTTGGTGTTCAAAAACCATGACATGTACCAAAACAGTGTGTGGATGACTAGCGACATTTTAACTCAATACCCCAACAAAATAGCGCTGCTTTCCAAAAAAAATAACAGTAGCAGACTGTTGAGGTGATTTTGCTAGCCATGTACGATCACACTACTTTTTAAATGCAAACAAGTTGCTGAACTTAGAGGTTGTAAAGAAGCCTCAAGACACATATCGTTGCTAAGTCATTGTGCAGTCATCATCAAATTTCTCTACAAGTACCATCAAGATGTGATTCTTCTGTGACATGGGAATCACTGAGTCATCACTGGCTATGGTGTTGAATTCCTGTTAAAGTGGGTTCTGGTAAATGCTAAGCATGAAGAAGTTCACCTGTTATGAGGCAAACCAAACATACATGCAATAAAAACACCGAGCAAAACGTCATCTCAACTGGAAGGACGTTGAACCCATTTAAGATAGGTCCTGAGTGTGAGACCTGAGCTCGCCAAGGGCGTTTGTGTGGAGATTTTCTTCCTTGACTAATTCCCCAGACTCTGACTGAGCACTATCTGCAGGATAGATTCACTGTAAGCCACGTGATCCCAAAGAGGCATATGTAAAGTTAATTAACACTAAAGTCTTATACTACTGCTCACACACTGCCATAGTGGCTTATCCCCTGGATGTTCCCTTGGCAACGTTACTCCAATCTGACAGCAAAAGGACTGTGGACGGGATTACTTATTGAACACATAGGCCATGACACGAAATGCTTCCCATCTCACAAAGCTGAACCTGCTTAGGATGTCATTATATCAAAGTAGAGGACAGTGTGTTCTAGAGGATAACAAAGAATGCAGGTCCAGTAATAACTCAGGAGAGGGAGAGCGAGAGAGAGCGAGAGACAGCGAGAGAGCGCGAGCGAAAGCAAGAGACCTTTCTCTTCAGATCAAGATGATAAGAGAGAGTTGGTTGCTGAGATATGATCGACCATATTTAGGGCCTCATTAATTACTGTCTCACTGGCTGGGGACATTGTTCACATTCCACAAGTGCTGAGAAATGAAGGAATACTAAACAGACAGAAAGACGGTCCACAGCAGTTTTAAAAATTATGTTCATCTTTCAGATGTAGGCATATAGACTATCAGATACACACAGCATTGAATATATTTATCTTAATTACCAGGCTCCAGAGTCCCAACAGAAAATCATTTGCCCTACTGTCAGGAAACCGTGTGTTCGACTATCAGTGATCCCACAGACATTCATGACCATGACTTAACAAGGTCACACTCAAAATGGGTCATATTCTCTGCGCCATCAATTTAAGTTACACTTTGTGTGGGTGTCTATATGCTAAAGAGAGAGATGCAGAAGTTTTTAAAGATACAGTTGGCCAGGCTTCGTGTGTCTTGAGGAAGCACATGTTAGCCTTGACTCTCCCTGACTGGAAATGACCAGTTGTATGACCAGAGAGCTGGCAGGAGAGCACATAATTTGGGGGACGGTGGAAAATAATGCCCTATTTATTTGTGCATCATAGTCTTACAATAAAGGGTAATATTCAAGTGGCACACAAGACAACCCAAAGTCCTACAGAGTTTACAGAGTACAATTGTTTGTTGCTTTTTTTTTAATAGAGAACAATTAAAATTAACAAGTCTTCTAGTTATAAATTAATGGGTATAGTAAGATTATCTGCCCTGTGACAGCCTGGTGAGCAGTCCAGGGTGTACTCTGCTCACACCCAGAGTCGGCTGAGATGGGCTCCAGCCTCCCATCCGACCCTAAATAAGATTAAGCGGTTCATAGTATGACTGAATGAATATAATCTGGAAATTACCATCAAACATTCCCCATTTATCCAAACAAACAAAAGAGCTATAAAAACCTCTTTAAAAATATCTCTGAACTTGACTAGTTGTTCTGCAAAAATATAAACCGCTGACACATTGTAAAGATGCCTACTCATCCCTTACAACAATACCACTTGTAGCCTTTACAGTAGACTTCCAAGTTTAAATACAGTGGAAAACGCTACACCTTGTGACACTTTGGATATGGAAGTACATTTTGAGGAACTATAGTAATCCTGTAGGCGGCACAGTGGTGTAGGGGTTGGCACAACCAATTCACAGCAAGAAGGTCCAGGGTTCGAGTCTGGGCATTGGCTGGTTCTGTATGAAGTTTCCATGTTCTCCCAGTGTATGCATGGGTTTTCTCAGTGTACTCTGGTTTTCTCGCACACTATAAAAAACATGCACATTAGGCAAATTGGCTGTTTTTGTTTCGCCCCAGATGTGCGTGTTTTGGGCATGTGAGGATTTGGCGAGTGGTTCAATGCCTCGCCTTTGCCTAGTGTCAGCTGAAATAGGCTCCAGCCTCCCCGCAACCATAAGGATTACGTAGGATTAAGCAGTTCGGCAAGTGAGTCAGTGATGAGTAAAGATCCTGTGGCATCTATATGGAAACTGCAAAAAATTTAAAAGAAAAACAAAATAATAAATAAATAAATAAAAGCAGGTCCTCCAAAAATTAAACCAAGATAACCCAGAATTACCTGAATGTTTAAAAGGAGTCACAGTTATTTTAAAAATAAATTGTAATGTTACATGCCAGTGGTTAAAGTTCACAGGTTCCATTTTTGTAAGTAGGCCAGGAACATGCCTCTGTTGTTTTTTTTTGTTTAAAGGACAGACGGATCTTTGATACTTCTCTATTCTGATACCTCAGTATTAATTGCTCTTATAAATGACATGCGTATTCTATTTTCGTCGATTTAAAAAAAATCCATTTGGAAACAATATTTCGATCATCACACTTTTCAAGAACAGTAACAAACATTTGCTAGCAGAGGGCACAGAACTGAGAAAGATCAGAATCCCTTTCATCAAATGTGTTATTAATCAAATAAAATAAAATGAAATAAAATTAATCAAAGAGTGATCTCTACATTAAATATCTACAGGTAAGCAGCCACTTGATTAACAAACTCTATAATACAAGGGCATGAACAGGATTCAACATCATTCTCAGCAGCACATGTGCAAATGTTTGAATTACACCAAATGTGCAATAGGAGGCAAAGTCCTACACACACACACACACACACACACACACGCAGGTAAACACTACTGATGTCAATACTAGTACATTTTTTTTTCTTTTTGGGGGGGATTTTCCCCCATTTTTCTCCCCAATTTTAGTCGTATCCAATTCCCACTCATCAAGTATAGCCTCCCTATCACACGACCACCACCAACCAGAGAGGGGCGTAAGAGTGCACATGCCCCCTCTGTGACATGCAATGCTGCCACCCGCCTTTTTTCGAACTGATGCGCATGCGTATTTGGGGGCGGTCTAACATACCCAGAGGGAAAGCTTTATCCGCCCCCTTGTACGAATGAGCACAGAGACACCCATGATTGGCTGGTGATCGCTGTGAGTGACAGGGAAGTGAGTGTATACCATCACTCCCTCCTGTGTGCTCTTGGCAATACAGGATAATAAAATACATACAGAGTTGTACAATTTAAATAGTGTTAAAATTCTAAAGATTAGATTTATATGCAACTCTGTATACATCAATCAGTCACAACAATAACACACTACGACTGGTCTGTGGCAGTCCCATACACAGCAAGCTGTAATGTGTGTTCTAACCTTTCTATAACAGCCAGTTTGTACTACAATAACTCCTCTGTGGGATCAGACAGGATGCAACAGCCTTCACACATCAATAATCCTTGAGCACCTGTGAAACTCTTGCCAGTTCACACCCAACAAGACCTTCTGTTTTTAGAACTGACTGTCCACCTAGTTCACCTAGTCACTCAGAACTAACTGTCTAATATATCCCACACATACACAGGTGCCAGTGTAACAAGATAATCGATTATTTACATCACCATCAGTGGTCATAGTGTTTTTAATGTTATGGCTGATCCGCATATATACAAAATAGTTTGGTTGTAATAACCATCTATCTATCTAACCCAGGTGCGATTAAATACTCGTAAGCAGGAGGTAAATTTTGCATGCCTGGCAGACACATGTACATACATAGAACTAAAGTGGCAGTGGTGGCTTAGTAGTTAAGGTGATGGGTTACTGATCTGAAGGTCAGCAGTTCTATTACCACTGTTGGGCCCTTGAGCCTCAGTTGCGCAATCGTATAAAAATGATAATATTAAGTTGGTTTGGATAAGAGCATCTGACAAATGCTATAAATGCAAATGTAAAATTAAACATTAAATCAAGTGCCTATCCAGATAGATAGGGGCACAAATCTTGAAGTGTTGAATGTCCTGAATTTACCTACACAATATTGAATTCATCCCAAAGAGGAGCAAGTACTTTCACAAAAGTGTTTAGGGTCAAAGGTAGGCGTTTACTATGTCTGTATATGAAACGCAAGGCCAATCAAACCAATCAATTCTTTAAAAGAAGAAGATGAAGAAGAAAAAAAGCCTTTAGTTAGGAGATAATTTAAATTATTTAAATAAATAAGCAGATAATTTCCGGCATTAAAGAAGCTAATACGAAAGCTCGGGAAATTCCATTTCTGCACCAGAATCTTTACAGCACATTTTCAAAATCTGAGTGAGTTTCACTCAGCCATCTTATATTTTAGACTTGCTGGGAGCAGGTGGGTAATTCAAGGGTTTCAAGTCTCTGTTCTTCCATTCTCTCCATTTCCCCCCTCCATAGAGCCTTCCCTTTTCACACAGGCGTACAAGCGGACTGCCAAGTTCTTTTGTCTCTGGAAAGCTGAGGTCACATTTCTTGGCAATAAAATTGCCCTCAATTTGAAAAAGAATTGCAGTAAAAGTTCCAGGACCTGATCTTCCTCCGATCTTTAAACTGTCAGACTCTAGCTTTCCCATACTAATCACAGCTCAGGTATGGGGGTGGGAATAAACATTAAACCTTCTCACATAGGATTCACTCTTAAGCAAAATGATGCAACAACAGTTGAAAAGCTATCAACCTGATATTTCCCTCTACGTTCTCCTCCATAGTAACTGATCTCATATGAGGCACAAAAGACCGAAAGCTTTGTATCGAACAGACGCTCCACTATGTCGACGCAGGGGGATGGGTGGAGTAACCGTTGGTAGGCCTGTACCCTACACTGCTTGTCTCAATTCTCTCTGTCTAGCCTCTGTGAGGACTCACGATACAGCCTCATTCAGGATTGCATCGCCTGTGTGGAATGGTAATATCTGAAGCGCTCTCCTTCTCTTATACACATGATAGTTGTGCACAATTGTGCAGTGGTGTGCATTAATGCACCATCATAGCATATGATAAACTACAGACCTTTCCACTCAACTGACTCAAAACTGTTCAAGAACCATTTAATAGCAGGACTCCTGCTTTGCATTTCAGTTCAATGTTTTATATTCTATGGATAAGCTTAGAGTGAGGCGCATCCCTGGAATCTACTGCACAAAAGGGTGAATACACTGATTTTCTAATTAGACTTCAACAGAGATTCTGAAGCTGATAGTCAGAAGGCTGTACCACATATGACACTATGGCACAGGTGTCAAACTCAAGGCCCGGGGGATAAATCGGGACAGCCGACTCATTTTATGTAGTCCACCAGAGCTTTCAAAAAGATACGATTATCGTACATTCTTTGCATCAACCATTACCGTGTGACTTAATTCATCACCCTTCCACTAGGTGGCGGCAGACTTTTTCAAGTAAACAGATGCTTGTCGCTGTTAAGTGTTGTCAGAAAATGCAAGTGAATAAAGAAAAAGAGGACAAATGCCTCAGCAAATCATTTGCCATGGAAAATTTATGGTTGCCATTTTAGAATACGTGTTCTTTGACTATTTGGCCCTCAGTCGCTTTTAAATTTAGTGATGTGGCCCTCATTGAAAATTAGTTTGACACCCCTGCAGCATGAAGGAGGACTATTTGATGCTGAGAATGTATAAAATAATCTGATTTGGTAAACAAGGGTGCTGCTTAGCAATAGGTAGTAAAGGTGACTGGATGACAGTTTCATAACCACTAATCATACTTCTTAACTCAACTGAAATTAGTTTCTATTGTTTTAAAGAACACAATTCTTGATGTTAATTTGATGACAGCTCAACTGGAGATTATCTACAATGTATGATGGAAACGAAGTAAATCGCAGCCAGAGTTTTCAGCAAAACTCCAAAAAACGGAAATCGAGTAGGTGATAAACAACAAGTTTTTAAGTTAAAGTTTAGGGCCATTAACATTCATTAATTTAAAAAAAATTATATATATATATATGTGTGTGTGTGGTATAAGGAAAAAAACAAGACTACAGTTTTCTCCCTACAGAGCTGTTTTGTGGTTGCCCACTCATCAGGGGATTTTTTCCTTATACCACATATTTAGCTCTACTTTTCAGTGTATCGAGCACTGTCTTACGGAAAATCGACTAAGGATTTTATATATATATATAATATAATATAATATAATATATACACATATACATATATACACATACATACATACATACATACATACACACAAACACACTCGCATGATAAATGTATTCAATTTAAAGGGTCATTTCTTTCTGCAGCTTAATTCAGTGGCTTAACTAGTACACTTGAAGCTGCTTGTATGCTGAAGTGATCTCTCAGTGTTCACTTTTAATCTTGCTACCACAAAGTCCACTTCACGTGACACTTAAGACATCAGCAGCAGCAGCCACCAGCACCGCCATTGGAGATGTAGCACATGCCCCGGTCATCTGTCATCAAAACATGGTGTGGGCAATGGAGATAGTGGTAAAAGAGGTATAAAGCCACACATACAACTACACTTGCCTGAAACCCTACATAGCAAAGTGAATCAAGGTATAAAGTGACAACAACAACAAAACAGATACTTTACAAAGATGAGAAACCACCATGAGTTACTAAAAAAAAAAAAACAGATTACACCAATATGTTAAACCTTGTGTATCAAAGTGTCAACAGACTTCAGGTCACCCAGCAGGTGACTGATAAACACTTCAGGCCTCCACTTTCTTCATAGTAATTTGACAACATCTGTAGCTTATCTAAAATTGCAACCAAGTCCGCCTTTGCAAGTATTTAATTACAGCCTTAGGAAGTGGTAACAGGAACAGGAACAACGAGTCTACAAGCAGTCTTGCACAGGCAGGAAAAATAAGTTATATAAGAAAGAAAACATAATGGGGCATGTTGTACTGATGAATAACCAATGTTAGGGTATTGTGACGTGGCCTGGCATGAGGGCATTTTCACAATCAGAGCAATCAGTTACAAAGGGGGCAAAAATTATTTTTTTTCCCCGCTTGTTTTTTAAAGGTAGTAATTTTTTTCAATGTTTAGGGTTGTAAACAATTTTTTAAATACTGGCTGTAACGTTATTTTCTTTTTACTCAAGAACTTATTACAATCTAGAAACATATATGTTCGCAAAGCATTTCATTATTACGATTTCCAAGTGAAGACTTTTGGACAGACACATATTCACATGCTTGTCCAATCAATATTTCAGAATCTGGTTCAGTTTTGCTCTAAAGTTACATACCTAGATGTACTTTATAAAAAATGCAACTGATTAAAAAAAAAGATACATTTCTTATTATTACACAAGAGAGAAAAGTCGGAGCGGACATTTTGGATGGACGCGTCCTTGCACGTATTCAGATCTTTGGAACAAATCAGGGATATTGCCGCTTTTCTTATGTTGAATGGAAAAGTTTTCATGACAAATATCTTTCTTTAAAAAATAAGAATTCTTTCAAGGGGGGAAAACTCAAATTTGTTCAAAATTTAACTTGTGTATATTTTCAAGACAAGCTAAAACTTTTGTTAATTTATTTTATTAAAGTGTTCTCGATACTATTGTGCATTTATTCATATATGAAATTTTACATAATATATACAGATTTTGTAACAATAACCCTCATTCCATGTATCCCCAGTGCTCATAGAGTAGAACTACTTTACCTACAGGTAAAGCCGTGTTAAATCACTCAGTCCTCCAAGCTCAACAAAATTACTTCATACTTTATGGAAATTATGTCACTATTCCCAGTAAATATTTACTTAAAAATTTCAGGTTTGTATCTATATTTAATTGATGAAAAGTGGCTTTAAAAAAAACGTGGTGCAGACATAATTTTACTGTAAAAACTAGAAGCACTCAGAGAGCACAAAGCTACACCAAGGATTTTCTCCACCTTCCCTGAAAAATCAGCTAGAAAAATATTTTTATTTTGTCCAATTAACAGGCGATACTTTATTTGTTATAGGTACTTTATTCACCTTATACCACAGAAATTTGCCTACATTACTTATTTTTTAACTGTCCATAGTTATGTTTAATGCTCTTTAACCACCACTAAACAAGTTAGTTAATGTTATAACTTAAACACATTTTTACTACAGAAACAGTGACATTTTGCAGTGAATGCAGTAAAGCTACAGTAGTCAACACAGGCAAAACCAGTCCACAAGTGAGCACAGCTATCATATCCAACTACTTTATACCACACTGACATGCAAAAAAACATTAACATTATCATTATGAATGTAAACAATGAACAGGGTTATTGTTTTGCATAAATTGCTAAATTGTCAACCCTAGCTTTAATATAACAGTCAGATTTCACCACCAGTTTAACTGGAAACTTGGCAGTGTTGTAAAACTTCTACCCGAAAATGTACA
Organism: Porochilus rendahli; assembly: GCA_039654305.1. Taxonomy (NCBI): domain Eukaryota; kingdom Metazoa; phylum Chordata; class Actinopteri; order Siluriformes; family Plotosidae; genus Porochilus; species Porochilus rendahli. The sequence continues at coordinate 6,504,346 of JBCNYG010000010.1, read as the reverse complement.
TGTTGACTTTTGGTCTAAAACCTATTAATAGTATTGGTATACAAGTTTGAAGCATTGGTAACCATCATATGATGTCTAACAATTACAATAAAGGAAATAACATTATCAAGAAATTCGCCCCCCACGTTAGTCATTAAAGCTTCATTCAGATCAAATCAGTGCCAGGGAAAACGAATAACACTCAACAGGAGACACCTTGTAGAGTCTCTCACCTCCAGCTCAAAATTGGCAGGTACGGCTCTTGTAATTGCCTCAAAAAAAACAAGTAAAACAAGCTGTCTGTAATGTTCTAGGGAAGAGTGACACGCTGGTCTGCTGATTGCTGATGAAGCGACAGAGACTTGTGCAAGCATTTCAAAAAAGCACCCGCTGCATACTAATAAGTAGTTTCGAAGCTGAGTCTAGGATTTAGGAGAGAGAAGAGATATTTCTGTTTCAGCTGATGGAAAACTTTTACAGTGGAGGAAACAGGTCATCGTCTGAACCTCCCAGCAAAGTGCTGTGAGGCTGGAGAACAGTTATACCATTTTTTAAATAGAACACAAATTTGTGACTGAAAGTTGACACCACAGCAGCAATTTTCAACAAGAAAAATCTATTCCTTTCAACAAGTAAAATCTATTCCTTTCAACAAGTAAAATCTATTCCTTTCAACAAACCTAGGCTATAACATAGGATTTTACACTGCTATACCTCATGAATTTTGTATCATACACAATGGTACAGCCTGTGCCATAGTTTAGCAGCGACTAATGATTAACCAGTTAATTAATCAGCTGATTTATAGGGCCAATTCATGCCATTTTTAATAAACAGTGTCTGTGCTCATGAGACAGAAAACATCTGTACATATTTGTTGCAACCATGAGGGGAAAAACAAAACAGGGGACTGTATCCTACCCAGTGTCCCGCATTCAGCAAATAAACCAACCAATTTTCCTGTAGTCGGTCTTTACGCCCCATCCTCAGTGCTTGGATTGATGAAAATGTCATCACACGGTGAAGCAAGGAACAGTCAAGCATCATTTTAAGAAATGTGGGAATTAAGCAGCTCATAACTGTATTTACTCACATTTACTTCTACAGAGAGGATAGCTAGTGGAAAAAATATTCAACACACGTTTAGTGGAGCGAAGAGGTACTTCCGAAACACGCAGCGGATCTTATGGTGGAATTAAACGGTGTCTAGAGTCTGTGTCGAAGCTGGAACACGACACAGCCCTGCACGGTGGAATCACATGCTAGGCTGAAGAACACAGATGTTCTATCACTTCCTCACTTACCCATTAAGGCCATTGTTGTAATCAGTACACGTTTAACACAACTTTGTTCAAAGCTCTGCAAGGAAAAAACAACGACTACCCATGATACAAGATCAAGGTCATTTCTAGTCATGTTTTACTATTTTTACCCTGTACACTTTTTGTTTAATTGGTAATTTATATTTATGTGTAACTTTCCCTGTTGAGGAATGAATAAAGTATATACTCTTAATTTGTCTACAAACAGCCTTAACATTGTACTTGGTTTATAGAAATCTTACAAAAGAAAACTGCAAATTAATGTGACTTGATTCAAGATATTCACTTTACACTGTGTCATTTTTGGAGTGTTTATTACTAATAAATATAATGTGTTTTGAGTCAGAACTTAATTCTAGTACATTTTAGAATTATAAATTCCTTGTTTAAGTGAATACTGGCACCAGGTACAAGATATGAGTGGCCTTGATTATTAATAGTTTGTATCTGCGCATTCAAAAAGTCCTTACATTCAATCCTTTAAAAACAAAAAAACAAAACACACACACAAGAAAAAAAGATTACAAACAACCACAACTTCAACAGTATCAGCTTTTCATATCAGCCATCAGCAGACCTGCTCTGTACATAATCTATAATAAGCATATATTGCATAATTTTGTCCAAAATCATTTACTGATGTTAGATCCTAAGTTGTGTGATTCATTAATCAAACAGAGATTCACGCACGGAAACGATCATGTGAAACGTCTAGGACTGATCAAGCTCACAGCACACCACAATAATGCTGGAAGGGCTTGTTAGACGGCTTATTTGCAGCCCAAATCAGTCATAGCAGTAAAGCCAGAATTGAAACAATGATTAACAGGTTATATACTCTGCAACTCCAACAGCTCTACTGTCACATGTAAAGCCATTAGAATGCATCCCCATTTCAAGGTGGAGAACGCAGTATGCCATTATAGGCAACAGGCTGTAGAACATCAAACAATACATGTGTTACATTTATACCTGGGCCATTGCCTATGATTTATACTTAATGAATGTCAGCGACCTCTATCGCATTATTCTTCAGCTATCAATATGGTTAAAAATAATAAATAAAAACACGACACACACACCACACTTCCACATCATGCTCACTTTTCCTAAACAAAGATGACTTCACAGTTCAGTGTGATTTAAAGCCATCGAGAGTGCATCTTGCACAAGACGGTCTAAATTCCCCTGCACTGCAGGACGATGACAAGTTATAAATATTTACAATCCAACTGCGACTGAATGGTGACTATGTCAGAGCGTTTATGTCTGGATTTTACACTCTCCACACAACAAAATAATGTATGAGGATCTTAAACCTGGGACACCATTAACCACCTCCAGGGCAGGGTTGATCAGCCTCAAAATCCTTCTGTTTAAACCTTATCCAAGTGAAATTTTTGTGTATTTTTACGTACGCGCTCCACCCAGCTCAATCTAGTCGTTAGACATTCAAATGCTGCGGAGCCCTGGAAATCTACTAAAATGGCCACACCTGTATTATAATATCACATGACACAGTCAAATTAGGCCATGAGACATCAAACCACTCACAAACAGGGATGGTCAAAGTAGTGATGTTTTGCCTGTATATTATTCTTTCACAAATGTACATCCACCAATAGAGTTGTCATTAAACTGACGTTTCTATTAACTACATGTTAATTTCTTCTGATAATTAATTTACATTTAAATTAAAAAACACAATCTGAGTGCAAGTAGTATTTGCACAGTACAGTATTTCCACAGTACAGCCCTCTCTATAAAAACGGTGCACTGATTAGTGATCCCACACACAGCTGACTATAGAAACAGTTCATGGACCTAATGAATTATGTGCTTCTAGACAAAGATCCTGCTGAGCTTCAGAGGATTTGTGGGTTTTTTTTCTTTTAACTCTGTCCCAGAGGTAAAAGTCCCAAGACAGCAAGAAGGTCCTGGGTTTGCAGCCCCTGCCCGAGTGTTTCTGTGTGGAATTCACCCTGTGCTTGCTTGGGCTTCTTCTGGGTACTTCGGTTTCCTCCCACACTCCAAAGACAATACCATTAGGCTAAGTGTATGTTCCAAACTGCCCCTAGATGTGAGTGTAAATGGTTGTGTGTGTTTGTGTGTCTATGGTTTAATCCTGCAATGCTCTCAGCCTCCCAGCAACCCTAATAGAATTAAGTGGTTAGGCAAATTAATGTGTTTCTTATTAAGTCCTTACAGTTATAAGTTTATTTCCCTGATCAGCTGAACTGAACTGGCTTAAACCAAAAGTCAGCAGCCAGTAAAAACATATTACTATTGGATAAGTGACTATGGTTCTTAAAAAAGCAAATAATAAACCAAGTTTGAGACTTGAAAAGTTTAAGTATGCTCAATAAACATAATTTCTACAGTCAATGAAATTCCATCATTAAAAGCGTCCCTCGCTGGCCCCTTAGTCTAAACTCTAGTTTTTAATGCACTTGAATGGAGTGATCATGAATAAATATTCTCTAGTGAACAGAAATACACACCAAAGCCAGCAGTGTCATTTCCAAGCTCTACCTAAACAATGGCCAGCCAGCTGAAGGTGGAAAGGACACACCCCCAGGAGGACAGTGTCATGTTTCTCTTTCACTTAAGAGGCCCAGCCTCCCTGCTCCATGCACTTCTTTTACCTCACCCTCTCTGAAGTGCGTTTCTTTTTTTATAATTCCCACAGCTTTTCACAACATGGGATCAGACAGTGCAGCTTTGGCTAACCACAAGGTTTGAATATGTTTGTAGCCTATCATGCTCAGAGACTAAACACTGATCTACTCTGCACAACATGAAATCTAGCAACAAGGTCAAGTTAGATAAAGTAAAGGTCACACAGCTATTAAATCAATAGGCTAAATGCAGCAAAGTTTTATAACGAACAGTTGTGTTCTTTTTTTTTTTGGGTGCTTGAAATTTGCAAAATAAAACCCCAACATGAGGTACATCACGCAATGCACATTGCATGGTGAAATATGTTACTACTTTCATTTACACAGCAGAAATAAACTGTATTATAGACTTCATTCTACTTCATACCATGTGTAGGCCTTGTGGGGCCAGTGGAGATGTGGTTAGGGTGCTGGGCTCATGATCAAGTGGTCAGGGGTTCGAATCCCTGTTAGACCCTCACCCTGGGTAAGGTTTCAACCAGACGTTTGCATCTGTCCACCAAGCAGTAAAAATGGTAAATACTAAAGTAAAAGTATTGGGAATGTAGCCTGCAACAGACTAACTTCTCATCCAGGAGAAGTTGAACTCCTAGTTGCTTCATACTAATGAAACCGGGAAGAATCTCCGGCCTGACGAGCCAGTATTTTGTATGTGACATATAAATTTGAATTAGAGGTAATATCATTGAACACAAAGAACATACCTGGCAACTTTATCAATTTGTTGCTGACAAATCTAGCAACTTTCATAAGACATACTACACTTATTGTATGACTCGAGAGAGCAGTTTTGAATGACTGATTTCTAATAAAGCCTGACGATCACTAATGTTTGCACCACCCATATAAACCTTCGTTCAGTTTAAACTGATACAGAACCTTATAGAGGTAGTGATCCCTTTTAAAACACTCACCTTTTTGCTACATGTGATTAACGCTTACTTTTTTGACCCTGCTCCTGAGAAACATCACAACTAAACAAATTAAAATAGTTTTTGTGGGGATGACAGAGGCCTTAATCATTCTCACATCAAGCAACCTGGAGTTATAACCTATTATTTCCTATGACAATAATAAAAAACCTTACTGCAACACCTGGTAATACTGACAAATTGATCAATATGGGTTTTAGGATGTGACGTCACTTGGCAACGTCGAGACTTCTTGCGCATGCGCCGTCGTGTGGAAAGGCTTGGTTACAGTGTTCAAAAGGCGGTTCGCTTGTAAAGCAGGCTAGAAAGTTATTGATTTACCCTTAGATATTAAATTAATTATTTAATTTAAAAATAAGGTCCACCAGGTGGGGAAGTGCCTGTTAGTCATAAGCCGAGGTGTGTTATCACTTACCGCCCTGAACTTCCTGACTTCACGGATCAGGCGGATGTGTTTCTCAAGAACTAAAGTGATTCAGTTGTGTGTGTGTACCTGAGACACACCCTGAACCACCTGCAGCTTTTGTGTTGAAGTGCAGCGAGCATGGGGCCTAGAAAAGTGGCTGTTCGCTGCGCCCAACTGTTGCATCCTTTTCAACAAGAAATTCAACAACAACAACAAGTCAGTTTCACACACACCGCCTGTGTACTACACCAGCAATCAACAACGAGTGTGTCGTACGGTAAACACGAGCTAAACAAGCTAGCTGTTCGGTCTTGATGCACTTTCCTCATATTTAAACCGACCCAAAACAACGCCACCCCGTGAAGCCACTCCGGGAACTAACCGAAGCTCTCTGCGGAAAGTCAAAAGTTACCGCGTATCAGCCGAAACTACCACATTCCCCTCTTTTCCTGCCGTGCAAAAATGACTTCCGTGGTTGCCTCGAAGCTCATGATGAAGCCAAAGGCGGTACTGTGGTGTCCAAACCTACAAACTTCTCAGACGAAACGAGTCTGAAGTAACAGTTACGTACCAGCTGTTTACACGGTTGTAGGAAAGAGCGCCGACATGTAGACCACTCGCAGCTTTTAGAGACCCCTCACACCGTGTCCACAGACTCACACAAATGTCCACTGGGTGTCCAAAAAAATGAGAACGAGCCTCCTATCCGTGGAAACTTCCCCCTGTGCTGCCGTTTCTCTCAGCGGTGTGTAGCGCTGCAAGCCGCCGCCATGTTTGCGTTGCGTTACTTTGCCGTGAGTGCTCTCTCTCTCTCTCTCTCTCTCTCTCTCTCTCTCTCTCTCTCTCTCTCTCTCTATCTGTCTCTCTG
>JBCNYG010000010.1:6472880-6490775 GCA_039654305.1 Porochilus rendahli | reverse complement strand
CGAGCTGTCCAGGGTGTACCCCACCCTCGCCCAGAGTCGGCTGAGATGGGCGCCAGCCTCCCCGCGACCCTAATTAGTCTGGGTTTCATTCCTGGTATTTTTAATCAGTACAAATGCCCAGTGAGTAAATTTAGTGGTGTGCTTCGGACCATAAACAGTTACTTCTCTTCCCCATATTCTGGTATTCGCATTATTCTAGTACATAGTACCATAGGAAACCCTGTGTGTTTACTATAATGAAGCTTTTTTTAAATGTTGATTTTCAAAAATCTCCTCGAGAGTGGTTTTGGTCTGACCATCTGTTGTGAAGGAGTTCTTTTCAACCAGACAACGAATTCTTTCATCGGTTATTCACCACACATTTAATTTCGTAGTGTGTGGTCTTCCCAACCAGTTGGTGTTCTCGATCTCACCAGTGCAGTTTTATTTGGCCTCGCCTAATGTTTCTCTGAATTCTTTGTTTTCATTTTGAAAGGTAATGATGGCTCGTATCCCTGCCAGTGACGTTGGACCCTTTGGATTTCATACTGAGAGAGCACAAAGCACAAAGAGTCCAAATGCAAAGGCCACACTTGAAATGAACTCTAGACCTGTTATCTGCTTAATGAGAGAATAACACACACCTGACCATTGAAAAATCGAGTAGCCAATTGCCTAATTATCGTTGGTCCCCTTAAAAGGTGCGTGTAAGTCCTGTAAAGCCGTGTCCACATCCAGTTCGGTTCAGATTGTTTCTAGAGAGGTTGATTTTGCCAGAAATTTATTGATTTTGCCAGAATTTATTATAAGAACACTCGCAAAATCGGTGCATCCAAACTACTTAAAGCGGACCTGAAGACATCAAGGCATCACAGCAATAGTAGCCGGAGTTCCCATGTTAGTTTTATGTAGTTTAGTTGGGTTTTTTTCTATTATTACGGGTTAAATTTGGTAATTTAATTTAAAGTGAAGAAACAAAAAAGAGAAAGGCAAGACTGCAACATGTACAACGCAGCCAAATGCATTCGCAGCATAAAAACACGAGCATAAACTGCAGGACTATGTGGACACCTGAATACCAAATATGCACATGGCTCTTGCTCAAATCGAATCTGACGACTGGCATCAATCAATTCGAAGATGGCAGGAATACACTTTAAACTGCGTGATTTAGCATGTTTAGTGCATGAGTATACTCAGTAGGATCGTTCTAGTTCGATTCTTCCTCGGATGTGAGATGGGTTTTTTAGAATCGATCCTGCCAGAACCAGCTCTGGAACAGGTTTTGGAAGAACCCGTTAGGAACTCGTTTTGAGCCGGACCTGGACAGGGAGATCAATTCAGAGCGGTTCAAAATCAATTCTGATGCTGTAAGGTGGACAGCACCTAAGCTCTATAATGTTGATCTGATGTGGTTAATAAAGGTTGGTAAACATGTCTACTGTTATTATTTTTGGGGGTTATCCCTCTGTTATTCCATTCTCCAGCTCTCCTATTTTTATATTTAAATGTGAGTAATGGTCTACCCTTTCAGAGTAGAGTAAGAGGGATTTGAGTTCATTTTTTCATTTCGTTAGGACGTTTAATGATATAAACCAGAAATAACAGCGTGCATGTGTTAACTGTTTCGAGTATCTGATTTGTTCATTCAAACATGGCTTAATCCTACTACGGTCGTGGGGAGGTTGGAGCCTATCTCAGCCTACTCTGGGAGAGGGAAGCTCTCCAGTCCATCACAGGTCGAACACACACATACACAGTCATTCACACTCGCACCTAGGTCCAGTTAGAACAGCCAATTAATCTAATGTGCATGTCTTTGGGCTGCAGGAGGAAACTGGAATGCCCAGAAGAAACCCACACAGAACATGCAAACTCCACACAGAAATGTCCTCGAGCCCAGGACCTTTGTGCTTTGAGGTGGAATGTACGAACCACCATGCCACTATAGTAGGAGTATAGGCAGTCGAGTTATATTATCATAATAAGGACTCAGACTTTTGCAGCATACTTGCGTATGCAGTGTTTCAGACTTGAGTGCCACTCATGAGTGCTCTCATTGAAAATCAGTCTAAGTGATTACTTTTTCGTACAGCGATGCAGGAAGTTGTTTTACATTTCAGGTGCTAAAATTTTAATCAGCATGCATGTGCGTTGATGTCACCCCCGAATTATCATCAAATCATTTCTTTAGCAGAAGGTGTGTGTTGATTACGGTGATATAAGTTCAGTTAAACTTTCAAAAATGAAGGTGTTGCTTAACTTTCTATAAAAGCACAGAACTGATAGAATATTTATATGTAATATATGTGCAATATACATTTAAAGATAGATTTAAAAATGTTTAGGTCCATATGGAACATCAGCAGCAGGAACGAGGGGTTTCTAAGATGAAAACTTAAACCTGTAGTAATAGCACATCAGGATGGATGAAAAGTTTCACAGGATTCAGAGAGCAGAAGGATCAGGATCACTGATGTCTCAGAAGTAGTATGTGTACCTCAGCAAAACCAGAGAGTGAGGGCGAGAGAGAGAAAGAGAGAGAGAGAAGTTGTTAGGTATACTCATAACAGTGTAATGGTTTAAGAAGAGAGTTTATTAGTGCTGGGTGCAAGCAGGGACTTCCCGCATGACTGACTATGACAGTGTAACTAAAAAGAGAACCAGAAGGAAGACAGACATGAGGGCACCCTGTAACATGAGGCAATCAGCCACTCCACTGTCGACAGACCTGGGTGAGCATGTAGAGTGAGCGAGCGACAGCATCGCAACATCACAGTTTACCAGAACTCTCTATGCCTGAGAACCCCCAGATCTGCTCCTTTACCCAATAAAAGACTAAATGCTCGACTAAACAAGTAGGTTTTCAGCTTAGTTTTAAACACAGAGACTGTGTCTGAGTCCCGAACATCAACTGGAAGGTTATCCTTTAACTGTGTGGCTTTGAAAGAGAAAGCTCCGCCCCCTGCAGTAGTCCTCATTATTCGAGGTATCACTAAGCAGTCTGCACCTTATCCTCCCACGGGGGTGACCCCCACTACTCCTACTTCCATGTCCTTGCATTCTAGAGATTTTGTAAGAAGTGATTCCAAATAAATTTTTTCCTGCAAGATTCAAAATGTTTCTTCCTACAGGGGGGATTCCTCCCATATTAGGCTGTTCCAGATTCCCCCTGGGTGTGAGTGTGGGTGGTGTTGGCCCTTTGATGGATTGGTGAGCTGTTCACGGTGTACCCCGCCCATAACCGTTAAAAAGGCCTACACATTAAAATCTGTTGTGTTTTTTTTTCACCTGAGGTTATTTGTTTGGTTATTGAGTAAGGGTGTACTTTCTTTCCCCATGACTATACTCATTTTAATAAATTATTGTTTCTATAGCAACAGCTCATTCATAGAGATTTGTTCACTGGTATTTGGAATGCTCTCACAACATACAACAGTTTATAAATGTGATGAAACTCCCCAGTGGTACAGCTCAGAAGTGTTCTCTCTATCCTATGGAGCCACAGCCAATGATGGCAAAGAGCAACTATAGCTGTACTCTCGGGTGGGAGGGATTTCATAGAATCTCTCTTCTATCAATCACATCGACAATAGCCAATCATGGGCATCTGTGGGGTCATGTATGTGGAAGAGGGTAGACAGCAGTTTCTTTCAAGTGTGTTGTCCCACCCTCTGATTTCAGCATCAGCAGGTTGGCTCAGAAAGGAAGCTCAGTAGCCTTTACCCTGCGTGATTGGCAGATTTAATAAAAAATGTTTTTTTTCTTCATTGGTTTATTGAAGTATAATTATTATGATATCCCTCAGTACCCCTACTTCCCATCTCCTGGCATTCTAGAGATTCCAAATAAATACCAACATTCTGGATTCTACAGCACTAACGAATGGTCTCTCTATCTTTCTCCCTCTATCTCATAGGTACCATGATGCTCAGGATGTGACCAGCAATTTCCTGGGAGCCATGTGGCTCATCTCCATCACCTTTCTCTCCATTGGCTATGGAGACATGGTGCCTCATACCTACTGTGGCAAGGGAGTGTGTCTTCTGACTGGAATAATGGTACACACACACACACACACACACACACACACACACAGACTTTGCACTAGGTGTGTTGATATGACCTAGACCAGGAATGTCCAATCTTATCTGCAAAGGGCCGGTGTGGGTGCAGGTTTTCATTTCAACCAGGAAGTAGTCACACCTTTCACCTGTTCCACTCACTGATTAAAAAATAAATAAATAAATAAAAGACTAGAATGTACATTTAGTGTTTCAGTTTTGAAGCAGGGTGGCAGCCATCTTGGTGAGACCAATTTGCTTTAAGATCTCAAAATGGAGCTATTGCAAGCCAACACAGCAAAAAAAAAAAAAAAAAAAAAAAAAAAAAAAAAAAAAAAAAAAAAACCCCACACAGCACTTCCTTTTTCAAACCCCCTACTACAAAGCCAAAACACATAAAATTTGATGTGGCTGTTCAAGTTTTCCCCCATACATACATACAATGAAAAGGCAGCAGAGACTAAAGCTTTCAATCACATGAACGTTACTGCAACACCCTCTATAATACTGAATTTTTCATACATTTCATCAGAGAGCTATTGTAGAAAGATCAATCCTGTCAAATTACAACTCAATTTAAGGATTGGAAAAAAGTTTCATAAGAGGACACATTTGTCCAAACAATATCATAAGGCAACGGCAGTTATTTTGTAGTTACCTGAATAGGGCTGGGTGTATGAGAAACTGGTGGTAATTTAACACAGGTAGGGGTTACCGGGTCCACAACACATGGAGACACAGGCCTTGGTGAAGCAAAACTGGAAAAAAGCAAGTCTTCTGTTTTATCCTCTATTGAAAGAGAGCTGCTAGGAAAAGAAAACAGGTCTTAAAGAAAAACCAACCACTAAAACAACTATTACAAATATAAAGATTTTTCTGGAAGCACAGTGTACGATCATCGCACCTTAAGAAAACACCATCAGTTAAGACTTCCTTCCCAGTGATGCAAGATTCTTTTTTAAGGGGCTGTTCTGCTAGCTCTAAAACAAAAACCATAAATAACAGATTTAAGACAAGAAACAAAGGGGGGGGTGGGGGGGGGAAGAAAGATATCCCTCAACTACACGAACTTACCAGAAAGTTTGGCTGGATACTGTGAGAAGATACTGGCCTTGAAGCTTACATCAGAGGCTGCTTCAAAAGACAGTGGAGGCATTGGAGAAAGGAAGTCCAAAACCTGTGAGGAGGAACACCTGATATATTAAACATTACAATAATCATTCCTAAACTTCAATTAAGAAATCATTAAAAGGACCATGTATTCCTCCACAAGGCTATGACTAGCTTCATTATATAAAGCGAACAGAAGATCCCAACCGTTCTGGAGAACCCCTTGTTCTGCACATTTAGTGCCTTCATTGCTCCTTCACACCCACTTCACGTGATGTATTCATTCATTCACTAATTAGTTAAACCAGGTGTTTTGAACAAAGCTAAAACATGCAAGGCAGAGGATTCTCACAGACATCCGTTGGGAACTTCTGCAACAAAACAACAGAATCAGCACTAATTTTGAGAACAATTTCAACTTCTCAGGCCCGTTAGGAGGCATTTCACAAGCTCACTTTACACTTACAGGATCATCATTGAGGAAAGAGGTCAAAGGAGTGTGACTTAAACATTCAGCCCACTTCTTTTCCCAGTCCGACTGCAGCTTCTTTATGTTACTCCTAATCTGTGGTATGTCCTCCTTGACCAATTTGCGCCTAAACAGCAATGACACAGTTAAGCACCGTAGCATATCAATATAAAATAATGACCTGACTATCACTGAAATAAATCGATACTACCCATTGGAAATTTTTAGTTACACCAAAAACAAGCTCAAGTAGTGTTAATCTACCTTCTACCAATTGTCTTCATGGCTTTATATCAGAACAGATACCTTCCTCTTTGTAGGCGTGGGCACACAAATTACTCTCACCTGAATCCAATAAACAGTTCTGCGCTTGCTCAGCAGCTGATTTAACAAATAAAAGGTTCAGCCCAACGTATTTATAAATCTCTCATTCTGGTGTTTAATAGATTAATTTATTGCAGTGAGTCAAGAAATCAAATCAAAAGCCAATGCTTACTATAATACTCTAATACCTCAGGATTTTCAGTGTCTCCTTTGAACGATTCATGAGTAAAGCTTGCTCCTGGAGAGGTTGGAGGCCGAGCTGTGATGTCAGACCTGAAAGTTTGGCTCGCTCTTCGCTCAGGAGTTTTAGTCCGACATTTAGAAGTTCAAGCAACCGCAGGATGACTGGCTGATCTCCCTCATACAGACTCCCAGCACTGGTCTGAACACACACACATATTTGTTATTTACCTTTTGTGTGGGCAACGCAGATGTACTATGACATGCTGATTTTATTCTGCAGGAAACTGTGTATGCATTGGTCTGCCTGCAGTTCATGGCAGTGCATTTTGTCCTAGTAAGTTTTTGCATTTTGCATGAGCCAGAGCTCCGTTTAGCATGCGGCCATGCGGAAATCCTGCATGCATTAAACTTTTTCCTGCATGCATTAAACATTAAACTGAGGATGTGACTTTCCCACAAAAAAAATCAGACAAACAATCAAAATAAAGAATTGTGCACAGCCCAGATGTGGGTTAAAACCTCAGCCAATTCGATATCTGCTTTTAATAACAAATGGGAAATGCCAGTCTCAGTAAGGCATATATTACAATCAGTTATCATAATTCCTAGTATTTGTATTTAGTTCACAATGCCTACAAGTCAACAAACCACATTTACGTATATAAACAAACTCACATGCACTACTACCACAGAAAACAACACGGCTGAAGCTGATAGATTCATTCATTCATTCATTCTCTGAACCGCTTATTCCTAATTAGGGTCGTGGGGAGGCTGGTGCCCATCTCAGCAGCTATGCAGCCTACTCTTGACGAAAATCAGCAATGGTTCTTTTACATGCCTCCCACCATAGACAATGAGAGACATGGCCGGCCTTTGATAACCCAGTTAGCTGCACTGGAGGGACAGCAGTGACAACCGCTGATAGTGGCGCTTCAACCCCCGACCTTGGGATCAGTAATCCAGCACCTTAACCACCAGGCCACCACTGCCCGAAACTGATAGTTTTTTTTTTTTTTAAAGAATCATTTTGTCATATATGACACACAGGTTTACATTTTGTGAGAAAATAAGCTATGCTTGAAACTGAATCCCCTGTTCAGTTCCTTATGATGTAGAATTCCATTTAATGAGCAGCATGTCCCCTCCCAACCACCAATAATTCAAGTCTCTGCCCCAGTTCTAAATTGATAGTGGATCTGAGTGCATCTGAGCACAGAAATTGTACTAAAGTAATACCATGATAGCCATTAAATTTACATAGACAGGAACTGTCCAATAGGTCTGACTGTGGGATTTAATTAGATAAGCATTTATCACTGTGGTTAAACGAAGCATTACATTTACTTTTCAGTAAAAAAATTTTTTATTATTAACAGAAATATGCACTCATTTTCCACTTAAAAGAAAAAGGAACACCTATACAAGTGCTCATTGAGTCATGAAAATAGCAATCAACAGCTTCAATTAATCATCACCCCATAGTTGTTTTGGTAGCAGATAAATTTATTAGTTTTTTTTAGTAGCTGCTGAATATTTTGAAAGTCTTTAGACATTATGCTGGATGGATTAGGAGGACAAGCTAATGAGAAGGGTAAGAGAATGGTCAGTTTGATTCTAACTGACACGGAGGCTACAGTAACTCCACCAATCTGCTCTGAACCCAGGCAGATGAAGATTGGAACAGAAGATTTAAGTGACCAGTGAGTGAGCATGAGATAAATACAAATTAAAATTGGGCATTTCTTGACAGACCTGTGATATTTTCTCTAGCATAACTGCAGGAATTTTCACACTGATGTCTTTTCCATCCAGCACGTACTGATCAACTTTCCATTTGATCACACTCGCCAACACACTCCGCTCTCCTTCTAACCTGGACAAAGTGTTGTCAATCTCAGCCCACAAGCTTCGAACCTTAAAATCAAAGAGGACGGTTAGCAAAATTGTGAAGTTGGTGGAAAGAAATAGAACATAAAAAAATAAATACATGGAATTGATAAACTAAAAACACATGAACACAATCACTATCTCAATCTCAATCTCGGACACTTATATTTTTATATAGTGTCTTGTATTTCTTATATAGTGAATATTTGTATTCATTCATTAGCTAATGATGAAACACTGAGTGAGTGACCAGGTGCAGGGAACAACAACTTATTAGAGTGACCTATAAAGCTTCCTTTAACCATGATACTACAAGTTTACATGCAGATTCTACCAGTGGTGGGGCTTTTGGTTAAGAAGGGCTTGGTTTGAGGTCTTCGAGGGCTATTTCTGCTTGTTAAATTTATGAAACATTAAATGTGACAAACCTTTTGAATATTTTGCAGAAGGTCTTTTTTCAAATTGGTCTTGTCCTCATATTTCCTGAAGAATAAACAAAAACGGACATCTAATTAATGATGAGCACTGACAATTATAAACGGATTCAACATGCATCAAAACAACCTGGAATAAAACAGTGAACTGGGAAAATCTGAAATATTTCATATACTATGCTAATATATAAGTAATGTGTAATGTGAATACCGAATAAGCCTAATGTGCATGTGTTCGGACTGTGGGAGGACACAGGACTACCAGTAGGAAACCAAAACAAACAACGGGAGACATGCACACCCCACACCAAAAATACCCCTGCCGAGACTGTGGCTCTAACCCTGAACCTTCTTGCTGTGAGGCAGACGTACGAACCACAATAACACCATACCACCCATCTTATGAGTTCTTGAATAGTTTTTTGTTCTTCTTTTTTGCATTGAATTATTTTGAAAATAATTATATTATTTAATTATATAATTAGATTATATTACATAACTGTGTGGAAACCGTACTGATGACATCTGACACAATCATCTTGTAGCATTTAGAAAAGGAAATTATATGACTGAGTGATATGATCTTATAGCAAACTGTGTTCTCTGTGACACCAGTGGGCGTGGCACTATCCACCCCAGAGATGACTGCTGCGGCCAATCCTGACCCTTCTAGACAATAAATAAATACACACCTAGTCTATATTTCTGTTACCTTACCTCTCTGTGGATGTGAATGAGAGTAAATACAGATCACTGAATGTAAGCGCTATTTCATTCAGGCATTTCTTACAAATAATGACAAGCATAATCAGTTAGACTTTGACTCGCCATGGGATGGCATTTCCACCAATTCAAGTAGTGCAGGCAGGAAGTAGAGACACTCTACAGACACGCTGGTGATTTACTTGCTGTAGGAGGGACATTGGGTCAGATAACATACGTGTGGAAGTTTCTTTGGTCATTGCTGAACACAATATATGTGGACCCGTTCAGTTTTCCGTTGTAATTCCTTTCTGTGAACTCGAATCAGTATGGCCATTATTCATTCACCTCCCTCATAAACAACGCATGCCTATCTGCAAAACTGTCACTCACTGGTTGTCGTTGTTTATTAGCACCATTGTAAGTGAACTGTAGAGACAGATGTGCATGAAAATTCAAGGAGATCAGCAGTTACAGAAATTTTCAAACTAGACTTTGACACCAACAATCAAAGTCTGCTGGGCTTTTTTACATCCAAGCCTACTGGCTCATCATGCCAGAGCTTATCCCTGGCTTCCGTAGTGTGAAGCAACTAGGAGTTCATCTCTTCCGGGATGGGACACTCGTCCATCGCAGGTTACCTAATAAATCCTAATAAAGTGCTCAGTGAGTGTATGTGATATATGCAGCAGCTTTTAATTAAACAAAATGCATGTAACTCCACGAAATACAAGGTTTAATCAGATAAAACTTACTTGAGCAAATCATCATACTTGTAATCTTCTGCCTTAAGGTCCTTCAAAGACTGCTCCAAATGTCTAAAAAAGGTAAACACCTGTTGATCCAACTCCCATCAACCAAAAATATTCCACCTAACATGAAATCATTTAACTTGGCAGAATCTCATGTTTGTCTATTCAGCAATTTAACTCACCGAGCCCTCTTCTGATAATCGTGAATGAGAGCGTCTTGCCCCACACACACTTTCTGAAAGCGTCTCTTCACCATGTCAAAGCGCTTCAGCTCCATCTCTTGAGTACTTGCAGAAACAGCTGCAGCCTCTGGAACCCACGAGCCATCTACATTTCCACATTTAACACAACAGTATCACCATGTGCAATGATCCAGAACATAAAACTACTGCTAATGAGTGAAAAACACCAACATATCCTACCCGTTGTGAAAGTCTTCATTATTTTTAGCATGACATATTTAGCTAAGTGAAGCATAAGGTTAATGAATCTTGGTCCAGAAGAAGAGTGCAAATGTGACGCAACCACCTTCGGAAAATTGCTGCCTTTCTCATTCTAAGTACAAAAAAAACATACACACATCTACTGTATATACATACTATTATGACTGATCGGTGAATATACACACAGCAACCTGAAAAAATTTTATCTTTACAACCTACCACGATTTCCTGGAGCCATCCAAATGTCACCTTTCGAAATTCGGCATCTGCCTTGTGATCCAAAACTGGCCAGCAATGTCTACACAAAGCCAATAATTGTGAAATGAAAAAAGAAACGTAAGAAATTAATGATTGTATTATCGTTTTTCTGTTGTTGGTTTTTTTTCCACTTTCTTGTAACCTACCTAAAGACATCCTGTACACGTGCAGGATTCAACTTCTTCAGGAAAAAATGAATGACAAGGTAGGCAGCCTCCTTATTCGGTTTATCAAACATGTTCCTGTCCAATATACAAATCAGGTCACAATACATACAAACATGCACAAGTAACAGTGTGTTAGACCTGGATGAGATAGACCTAACAACGAGATATATTATAAGAAGGTTTGATAGTATGTTCAGTAATTTCATAAATGAATACTGCCAGATAAGTATTTAATGAACACACAAATTTTAGTTGCATAAACAAACCTCAACCTCCCTCACGAGCTTATAGACAGCCAATCATATCTCTTGATAATGAACAATGCTTCAAAATACAAAGATACACAAAGTATTCAAGTGTACTTATTTACACTGCAGTCCAGATTTATTTATTGACAGAGAGACAAATTAATTTTATTTACTTGGAAATTCATGCATTAAGGCATGCATGCTTTGTGCATGTTGTTGTCATAGTTAATATACTGCCACAGATGAAGACAACGCTTGTATAGATCATTATTTTATAGCAATTCAAGTTTCTGCAAACCTTCTTAATCTGAAATCTGTCAAGGTATGACTTGCATTGCTATAAAGGCATGCAAAATTTTGCAAAGTTAGATTTCTCTGCTCATACCCATCTAATTTAAACAAATGAAGTATAATTCATGTTTTTTTCTCATTATAATGAAACAATTGAAACATCATGTGCTTGGAAAAAAAGAAATGCCCAGGTGCCTCTACGTGTATGCAGTAGACACAGTATAGAAGTACGTAATAAATATAACATGACATATATATATAGTCACTATATACATTTACAAGTATATATATTTGCAAAGTCACGAGTGAAACATAGTACAAACATATAAATTAAATTTAAAACAATTAATTGCACATTGTGTAAAAACCCATCTTCCCCACTGCCTACTTATACTTTTTGTTTATAAAGTAGTAGAAATAATAATAATAACTTTTAATAACTATTGACTTGATGTTTCTCGTTATAATAAACTTTTCCTTTATTTTCATGACTTTTCCTATCCAAACATTGTCCACCAACACTACAAAGTACAATACATACAAGAAGAAAGACAATATACTTAGATTAAATACATTAATCGAGATTACAACACGGAACCAAGAAACATGATGCACTTACACCCCGAGATTGAGATGTTTGATGTTTGTTTTTCCTTTCACGTTGGCAACAACATCGAGATGGAACTCCATACACTGAAGATACCACCATAAATATTTACCACTGGCATCCTGAACATTACACATCATTCTTAACTCATAAATCCGCCAGTGAATTAATCAACTGCCCCCTAGTCATAAGAGAGAAGCTGAGCTGAGCGCATTCAGATAGCGGAGATTGCTAACACATTCGGTAGAGTTAGCCTAGCCGGAGTACAAACACGACACCCTACCCAGCATACTGACACGCCTCACGGAAAACAAAGGATACAAGAAGAAAATATTGGCATATAGAACCGCTGAACAACATTAATACAAAGTAAAAGTTGCAGAAAATGTAATGATAAACCGGACAAAACTGCTAAAGACTTTGTTTCGTTAACTTCCGACAAACCGCCAAAATGTTCAATACAAATGCATGACACCGGAAGTTATTCATTAAACACCCGGAAATACATTGGGTGAACGCTGTGATTCGAAGACAGATAATCGGAATTAAATATTACACGTACATTGAGAATTTTCGTATTTTTTTTAACACAAGGCAATGACAACAAGAACCTGGTGTTGACCTATCCGTTACTTTAGAAAATAAACATGGTCCGCGTTAATGAACATGGTCAGGCGCCCTCTTCGATAGGGCAAAGTTCCCAGTTGAGCTCATTGATTATGTATGCTTATGTTTGACTCTTTTACTCCATGGTTCCCACACATAGAACACACTCGGAAACATTCGGAACTCCTCGTCCATATCCGGACATTATGTACGCCATATTTGGGAACTACTTTTTTTTTTTCAAAATGGGGTTGCTGACGCAAGAGTAAACATGTTGTTTGTGCGATTAAAGTAGAAAAAAATCGAGGTACATACACTTTATTTAAATGGCAATTAATTTTTCTAATGTATTTGTGATGCAATATAAAGTTATATAATTAGTTCTAAGTATATTTCAGAGGGATCTACATTTGCTCTTTCGTTTGTGATGACTCTAGTGCGGTAACCGCACCACACGACAGCAAAAGCCGTTGTCTACATACGCAAAAATGGCGGCCGTGATGTCTGTTTAAACAATCCAAAGTCAAGCCAAATATGAGGAGTATGTATGTTTGTTTTTTGTGTCATTTTTCTAAGTTTAAAGTCAATAATTAATCAGACATTGGCTTTGACTTTTTCATTCATCCACTTTCTAAGTTTCTTAATCCTAATTAGGGTCGCGTGGAGGCTGGTGCCCATCACAACTGACTCTTGGCAAGGGATGGGTACTCCCTGGACACCAGGCCATCGCACGGCCAACACACACACACCTATGGGCATGTTTCTAGGAGGAAACCAGAGTCCCCGAAGGAAACCCAAGCAAGCACATGTGGAGCATGCAAACTCCACACAGAAAGCCCATGACTGGGAATCGAACCCAGGCTTTCTGTGAGGTGGACGCGCTAACCACTGCACCACCGTGGTACTTTTTTGTCCTTCATTCGTTTCCCGAGCCGCTAATTAGGGTCCCGGGGCGCCTGGCACCTATCTCAGCTAACTCTGGGCCAGGGTAGAGTACACCTTGGACTGCTCGCCAGGCCATCGCAGGGCAGAAACTCACTGATGGCAATGCAGCGTAACACAATATTTTAAACCTAAACATTTCAATACAGCTGGGGCCCGTGACGCCACACGGTGCACAATGTTCCACCATTGTCCCTGAATCACTGCGTCGCTGAAGGCAGTGAGCATGCGTGTAGATGTTAGCAAAAACAAAATCCTGACAAATACCTGACCTTTGACCCAGATGTTCATAGAATTTATTATTAAAATTTATCTGGCACAATAAACATTTAGTCATCCAGCTTAATATACAATGAACATGACTTTTTATATGAACGATTTAATCTCTTTTTGAATCCATATTTGCTTTACAGAACCCACTTAAAGTACTAGACATTTAATTGTTGATATGATTTTATTAGAAATGTAGAAATACAGTACAAACCAATACATAAGAAACAACACAGGAATAATGCTGATTATGCAACAACACTGATTTATTAATCTGATTGTGTGTTGTACATTATAAGGTTAAATGGTTTATTTCATGAGTAAGATAGAGATAGGAAAGATAAGGAGGATCCCAGAATCAAGATTTCCTAAAGTCTAATCAGATATTTATATACAGTTGCAAAGACCTCAGTGTTAGTAAACTAATGTTCCTGATTAAGTGACTGCATTTCTAGTTCAGGCTGAACATTGCGCATTTCACTGGACTGACTTCCTGGTTCTCTGCTCACTTCTGTGCGCGGGTAAAATGGACCCACGAGCCAGGTAAGTGGCGTGTTGTTGACCAAATAATCCATGACATTGTCAATGGAATTTCTCATACTCTTTAGCTGATCACGAGTGTTTACGAGCACTGTGTCAGAAAGGTCGCTCAGAGCTGTAGCACTGTTAAACTTGCTGTAGACATTGATGGCCATGTGGCCAATGGACAGCGATTGGTCTTGGATGTTTTGTGGAAGGCCCTGGAGGTTGGACACAAGCGTCAAACATGTTGTCTGTAGCTGCTGCGTCAGGTTGCGAGCAATGGTTAAGGTCCGGGACTCGATTAGCTACAGACATGGAAAAAAGGTTAAGTTAAAAGATTTGGTAACTTATGTAAAGTTATGGCTCAAAGCTCTTTTTAGGAACAGAGAACGGGTTTTAACGGTGTGTGTACCTCTGAATTGTTGTCTGAGTCCTGGTTGCTAGGAGATGTAGACTTCCAGTCCATTAATGAGCTCAGTTTTTCAACCACCTTTTGGTTGGCACCATCGATGTTCTTCCTTGTGTACTCAATCTAATGAAGACAAATTAATTCAAAAGAGACAATCAGTCAGTGCGGTTAGATTGCTTATAACATCATGAACTTTCCTAATGAACTGGACTTATGATAACATGTGGTTCTGAGAAACTTCACCATAAAGTCTAGACAGTGTAACTGGGTGATCCAAATTGCCCCAGGTGTGGGTGTAAATGGTTGTATCTATGTGTTGGCATGCGATAGACTTGCAAACTGTTCAGGGTGTACTTTCCCAGCTTCACCCAGAGTTAGCTGAGATAGGCTCCAGCCTAACCACGACCCTTATAAACCATAAAATGGTGGTTTGGCAAATGAATTAATTGTTACCTACCAGATCCATGGTGCGGTTTAGTTGAGAGATCGACTCTTGGCTGTTCTTCTTGGCAACACGCACTTTGCTGATAGCCCTCTGGTAGGCCCTCTCTCTCAGCTTGGTAGAAAGTGAGCCCAGTCTCACATAGTAGCTGGGTTCATTGGTCTCTTCATCAAAACCTTTAGTTGTATTTATCTCATGTTCTGGAGAAGACCATGTAAAAGAAACATCATTTTAGCAAAGGAGGTTAAGCAGATGTTTAGATGTCTGGAATTTTTCACTTGGGTTAAATAAACAAAAGACTGTACTGGAGTTGAAATAACAACAACAATTTAAAAAAAATGTTTGAGTTCATTGGTTTCTGTGGGTTGTACTTGGTCAACCGACTGCTGGAGTTGGCTCAGTTATATTCCTATTAACGAGAACTCATTGAAAGCATTTTATGGACTATTTGGTAAAGCTCTTTAAAATAAATCCCTACGAACTTAGGGAATGTGTCTTTTAGTATAATGTCCTACTTTATCTTTAAACAGAAATAAATAAAAATCAAGTGACATTGTTAACGTAAAAGCATTCTAGTGTTTACGACGCACTCTCACCTTGACTTTCCTCGGGTGTAGGCAGATAGCGCTCCACCAGAACCTCCGAAGTGCTCAGGGCAGTGTCTACACCAGTGCTTACTATCTTCGCCATTTTGCTCTCCATCACTGTGTGGACACCACCAGTAACAACCACCCTTGTCTTCTTAACGCCATCCTGCACCACTCCTCTGGTACGGACCATAACTTGAATCAGGGTTTGAGACATGGTCTCCTTGGCCCCATGCATAGTTTCAGTAACCCGGTCTTTAGCATTAGCAACGAGCTATGAGAAATGTGACATTAGTTATGTTAAAGAATCTCTGCTATAAGGAAAAAAAAAACAATACCAAAAGTAGATAATTACCTTATGCATGTTGATTACAAGAAAAGTAAAACACTACTACAAAGATGATTGGGGTGGATGTTTGCTGTATTTTTTCCCCCTAATTTCTTTATTCTTACCTTTCCAGAAGGCTGGTGAAGAATTGGCAGGGTTTTCTCAATTTTATCCAGACTCTTACATGCGAAATCATTAGCCCGAAAAACTACACAGAAATAAAAGTGAAATCTGAGAAACTTGTTGTGTTAATACAACTGGTAAACGAAAGCAGTCCTGAGATGATGCTTACTTTGTGGTTCCAGCTTGTCAATGATTGGTAAAGCACCAGTAAGGGCAGCTGAGGTGATGGTTTTTACACCCATTTCTGCGGCCTCACATACTGACTTGATGGCTGGATGGTTGTCTTTGGTGTTACTGTACAAGTCTGACACCATGCCATAGGTGGAACTCACCAGTGGGAGATTGGCCACTCTTGTAACCACATTCTAAATGTTATGAAAGATTCAGTGACACAAAGAAATATTTTAATATCCTACATTCCGTTTTGGACTTTACTTTAGAGCTGTACTTTTCCTTGTTGGGATGGTGCCATCAATATCTTGAGGTCTTTTGAAGATGTATACATATTTCCTTCATGTACAATATCCTTAAATAGCTCACACACTTATCTCCTGAACCAATTAATCCTACTACTCGGGTTGCAGGGAGGCTGGAGCCTATCTCAGCCAATACTGGGCAAAGTGGGATACACCCCAAACAGCTTGCCAGTCTGTCAGAGGACCAACAAACACAACTATTCATATTTCCATCCACACCTTGGGGCAATCCGGAACAGCCACTTAACTTAACGGGCATGTCTTTGGACTGTGGGAGGAAACTGGAGTGCCTGGAGGAAACCCACGCAAGCACGACGAGAACACGCAATCTCAAGAAATACAGAAACAGCAGGGACTCGGAATTCAAACTCAGAACCTTCCTCCACTGTGGTGGACTTGCTGACCACTATGCCACAGTGCCACCCCCTTTAAATAGCTTCAATGTTTTAAATGATGTGTATGATCCAATTCTTTAAATGAATAAAAAGGTATGATGATACATTGTAACAGTAGAAAACACAGTAGCTATATCTCCACCCTAATAACAAGGACGAATACAGTTTGGTTGCAACAGAACAGCTTTTTTCCCCTCAGACTCTGCAATGAAGCCAATTATTACAGGATATAGAAATAATCAGAGCTACAGGAATAGGATATACAAGTAAATAAAGAGTAATACATGTACACACCTCGTTCATTATTTCCACAGGAGGCATGGCTCTCACTGTAAAAGATTTAGAAAATCCACTGAACTATTAGACTTAAGTGGGGGAATATATTTTATTAGAAAGTACAGAATAATATTCAAAAACTCACCTGCTTTTTTTTTGTCTAAGGCTTGAAGCTTGTCCTCGGGGGCTCTTATTAAACTTCCCGAATGTGGACCTGACCTTGCTTTATATACAGCCACAGAACAGATTCTCGCGCGCGCGCGCGTGTGTGTGTGCGTGAGAGAGAGAGAGAGAGAGAGAGAGAGAGAGAGAGAGAAAGTAGGACAAAGGTGAACGGACACGTCATTAAGGCTTTCTCAGGACACTCATGACGAAGTGTCTTGTGATCCAGCTTTACATGCACACCTTCACGCCTGTCTGTTAGTAGGCTACATCAAAACTCATTACTTTACACATAACACCGTAATATGGTCCTATGAAAGTAACAATATTAATAATAACAATACTACTACTATTACTAATGATGGTGTAATATAATTACATAATGGTGATAATAATAACAATAATAATAATAATAATAATTTTAAAAATGATGATG
>JBCNYG010000010.1:6451390-6470745 GCA_039654305.1 Porochilus rendahli | reverse complement strand
ATAATAATAATAATAATAATAATAATAATAACAATAATAATAATAATAATAATAATAATGATAATAATAATAATAATAATATGTATACATTTAGAAATAATAGCACATATCTGTGTATTTTTGATTATCTATGACAGGTACCATCAAAGGTAGACTACCTATAAGAAAGATGCATGTAGTTTATGTTTAATTAGCTTTCAGGGTCAACCTTTAAACTAATTACAATTAACTTTATATATTTCAGGTCTTAAAGTAGCCTATTTATAAAGTTATTTTGGGTATTCATGTTTCCAGAGGGGAAAATCCACTCTAATAGTACAGTTTGAATATGTCTGTGAAAAATACACATTACTGTATTATTCTGTTTACATGGTTAACATTTTGCGGACTTGTTGTCCTTATGGAGACAAAATACAAATTACTATAACATAAATAAATTCATTTAAAGGTGAAATCATGTTTTTAGGTTAGGTTAAGGTTAGGGTAAGGGTTAGTATTAGGGTTAGGTAAGTAGTGGTTGTGGTTAGGGTCTCCAAGAGATGAATGTAAATCTCTGTATTGTCCTTGAAATTTATGGAAACCAGATGTTTGTGTGTATAGCCTGCTGTATATGAGGAAGTGTGTGCGTGTGTATGAGAGAGAGAGAGAGAGAGAGAGAGAGAGAGAGAGACTATGAAAAAGGTTCTAAAACACACTTTCCATGACAAATTCTGGCTTAAAGCACAAACTTTCACACTGTTTGGGACTAAAAATATCAGGAAAAAAATTATAGGCATGTCCTGATTGAGAAAGCTTGGTGTAACTTTCCGCAAATGTCTGACTCATGGTTGAATAATTTCCCCTTAGACTGGCTCAGATCTGTGTAAAAGTCCACACATCATGTTAACACTCCTGTTAGTGTGTCCAAGTACATTTACTTGGAAGTTCTGATTACTTATATTTTAAGGTACATATTCTACATTTTCAGACAATTTCAGACAATGCATTCAAGCTTAGCTGGCATGTTTCACTCAAAGTTTAACTGATTTATGGCAGGTGCTCATGGCTGCAAAACACAAATTACATATTGAATGGGAACATCAGGAAAACACAAGTCACCTTGTACACTTAGGGTCAGTATGTTGTAGATGGGAATCCACCTACTGGCATGCTTTTAGAAGGTAGGAAGTATCTGGAGAACCTAAAGGAAAGCCTCATAATTCGAGGTAATGACAGAAACCTGGGATCGGAGGACCCTGAGAGTATGAGGTCATAACACAATCAGCCCATCATTTTTGGAGAGAGAAGAATATGTTTTAGTGCATGTCAGTATTCCTGAGGCAGTTAATCAAATAGCCGTTTTCTCCACTTGATTTCAGACACTATAACTATTAAAGATGTCAGATATTCAGTGAAAAAGCAGAGAATTTGCTTTTGAAATGCCCTGAGCAGTAGATTTTGCAAATTTGATTGTGATGAACTACCAGGCAAGAGTACAATAACCTTTCACTTTACAGCTGCCACCTTTGTACTATGATCTGATGATACGGAATATAACTTAGTCACATTTTATTGGGCCTGTGTATCAAAGTATTATGTGGAACAACAGCAGAACAAAGTGCACTCTGTTTATTGGACCATGTGCATTACATCATGGTTGAAAGTTGATAGTGATGTCATTGCAGTGAAATAATGGAACTCATCTATTTTGCTAGATCCTTTACACAAGAAAATACTTAGGGATATTTTGACATATTTTCTGTGCGTGTCATAGCACTGAGTAAACACAGCTGGAAAATATATATATTATGTGTGTGTGTCTTCATTTTAAGATACAAACATATTTTGTCAGGGGTTTTACTCTTTTCTAAATCTGCTGTATTTAAATTTTTATGAACACTTAATTGTGACAGAGCAATCTGTCACAGTTTAACTAAACAATTTTAAACATTTCAGAAGGGTTGTCGTAGATTGTTTTTCACAGGCGTTCTACTGCATGATTTTATGATTTTATGTAAACCCTCTAAACAATTCACAAACAAAATGCATTTCATTTTTATCTAAGCAAACCAGGCAATGTTGTCTTTTCAGCAAAACATTTGGCTTATCTTACATTTATAGGTACAATATACCATATTGAGTGGTAAAAATCAGATCCGCCCATGCCCAAACCTGAAAAATTTATAAAATATAATTAAATATTGTTGCCAAAAATTTGTCAAATCCACGGTAAAGAAAGTATCCTACTCCCACACAGACAGTTTTATTCTCTTGGCCTCCCATTCACAGATTGTCCATCACTAGGATTCAAACTTGTGTTACCAGGATGAACACTGATCTGCTGCACACAAATGCACACACAAAACACAAGACCTGATGCTTGCAAAATTTATTAAAACTTTGAATTAACTAATGAAATTTCTGCTCCTTCTCCTGTGTCCTTCTCGGCTTTTCTGTTCTGCAGAAAAAAAGGCAGCGGCCTTCTGGTGCTTCTCTCTCTCTCGTCTTACCTGAGGCTGGGCTTGATCCAGATACTCTCCCTTTGCCAGTAACTGCGTTATGAGTGCCGGCTGAGAGTTCCAGTTTCTTCTGAAACTCTCTGGTATCTCTATACATTTCTTTGAGAAGTAGAATGTAAAATGCTTGGTTTTATAAAAGTGAAGCATAAGGACAGAGAGCTTTTTTAATAAGCTTCTTCTGCCCAGCGGAAAGCTTCTGAGGAAACTGAGTATTAAACCGGATGATCAGATCTCCACGTGCAGCTGGATTAGAGGATAAAGGCATTCCCTCTCCTGACACCATCTTAGTGTACCGTGAGCACACAACGTCATTGACCGGAATGTTGATAAGTCTGCCGTCTAGTGTCTTCACCTCCACGGCAAACCCAGTCAGTGCCTTCTCCAGGGATATGTTTTCTGTGTAAATCAAGTCATTGTTTTGACGGGCAAACAGGGGGTGGGGCTTTTGACGAACAGTAAAAATGATGTCTGCCGGGATGTTGTTTGGCCCCTGATCACCTTCTTTGGGGAATATAATCAGTGTCCCTTCCTTCCAACCTGGTTTCACTGTGATGGTTAAAATCTTGTCTTCGATTCTTGTCGTCTGAGCATCTTCATTCATCACACGTCGAGATATCTTTATCTTTTTGGTGCATCCATAGTAAAGGTCCTCCAGGTCCAAATGCAGGTCACGCGTCATAGGTGGATACTTTGTTTTCACTAGTTGTCCACGGAGGCCTCCAAAACTGAGCTCTTCATCTGTGACATGAAAGTCAGTGAAAGGATTTTCTGCACCAAAGAACTGTCGGAATGTTTTCTGAGGATTTTGATGGTAGGTGTACCCCGTCGTCCATGCGCCACTTGCTTCTGACTCTGGAGGTATCCCACCTTTTAGGC
The DNA here is from genome assembly GCA_039654305.1 of Porochilus rendahli. Classification (NCBI taxonomy): domain Eukaryota; kingdom Metazoa; phylum Chordata; class Actinopteri; order Siluriformes; family Plotosidae; genus Porochilus; species Porochilus rendahli. Next base: position 6,467,371 of record JBCNYG010000010.1, on the reverse strand, counting down.
CTTCCTCTCCAAACTTATCATAAGTGGCTTTTTTCCGAGGATCGCTCAGAACATCATACGCTTCACCGAGTTGGTTGAACTTCTCATAAGCACCTGGCTGCTTGTTGTTAAGAGGGTGATATTTCCGTGCTAGTCGACGATACGACCGTTTAATGTCCGCATCAGATGCATTTTGATTAATTTCTAGTGTGGTGTAGTAATCTTTACCCATCTCTCCTGAAACTTTGGATGCATCATATTCTCTGAGAGATTTCTCTGTCACATATATAGGGACATATATGAGTGATGTCATCGTTCACTGTTACCACATAAAGATCAATACATATCGATGAGTATGCGGGTGCATCACTGGTCACGTGAAGACCAATAAACTGTGACGTATCCTTTGTATTGAGATGAGACCCTGTTCCCTTATAAAACCTTTCAGTGTCTCCTCCAATGGCTTTCCTAGTGCTGCAGTTCAGGGCTTTAGCCACCAGAGGGCCTCAGAGACTAAGCGAAATGTTCAAGTGCTGAAAATCTGATAACTCTTGTGTTCCTGAAGTTTGAGGCATGCTTGCATAACTTCAGCACAACTTTGTGCACCTTTATACAGCAGTCTGACAAATGTTCATTAAATTTAAATGATTAAATTGTCTGATTTTCAGAGAGATTGAATAGTGGGGGTCAGTCAGAAGGTGGCATCAGCCAGCGACAAATAGCCGACGATTTGAATATTCCTGTCAACGGTAAAAAAGTTCAACAGTGAAGATAAGACCACCACGGATCCACGAGCAGGTCGACCTGGACCATCAGAAAGATGTCTTCGGTCAGTAAACAGGGCAGTGGAGGCCGTTCCAAGGCTGCAGACATTGCAAAAGACATCCAGATCAGTGCAAAGATGCTCTGTCTTCATCAAATGGGCTATCATGGACGGAAGGCTCTTCTTCGACCAGCAAATATTAATTCTGAAATTTTCGCTGTCTATTTACCTATGTCCGTTCTCTGTACTATTACTCAGGAAGTTGTGCCGAGGGAACCTTGTTCCAGGTGCAAGTTGTTCCAGCACAAGTATTCATGTTAAAGCAGTTTTAAATAACTCACTGCCCTGCCCACCTTGCCAAGCCCTCAGGTTTTATCTACATATTAATAAGACACTGACAAAAATCTCTGTGGGAGATGCTTCTCTGGTTAAAGAAAGTGCACTCACTCAGAGCCAAACAATGACTTGAATCAGAAATACATGGGAATGTATTTATTTCACAATTTCACTCCCAAGACTATATCTCTTGCTCTAAGTTGAGATAACTTTTTTGCATTTTAGTGTCTGTACCAAGTTTCTTAAGTCACCCCAATTTCATAGGTAATGTTTATTTTCCTGATGGCTAAAAGGAAACATTACCTATGAAGTTGTGATTTACGAAATATGGTACACAGACACTGATTCTTTCCATCAAAACCTTTAATATCTACAGAGATGCTGTCTCAACACCATCCAAACAACACAGCAGTAACAGTGGTATCATGAAAAGTATGGTTTTGCACAGGTGACAGTAAAAATCATTTTGCCCGTCATGTGAAACTAAAAGTTGTTATAATTCATCTTAAATGTAACAACCAACATTTATACCAAAAAACACAACTATATTTTTTATTTATACAAAAAATGTCCAACCCCAAATCAGAGGGAACCTCTCTGTGTGATTGCACAATGCATCTTGAGTCATTTCCACACCAGCAAAAGAACCCCTGCTCTCGGTTGCCATGGTAACATGTCACGAGATTTACATTTTGTATGTGCTGAACAGAGCCAATGCTTATTGTATGGGAAAGGCCTTGTGAGGAAAACAGGATGTGATGCTGGGTTAGTGACAGTTGTAGATTTAGGCATCATGACTGCTTTCTTTTTTCTTTCTTCTTCTGTTTCTTCATTCTCATTCTCACTTTCCTTTTCCAGCTCAGTCTTTTCTTGGCATGGCTCTGGTCACCTGGCAACTTTTTTGGTCATTCGTTATACAGTGAGCGCACAAAGAAAGGCATTTTATTGCAATTGGCTCAGCACATGATTGAAATATAGAAACTAGACATAGTATCTATCTATATCTATATATCTAGACATAGATTTTTAGATATAGACAGCAGCAAAAATACTATAAAGTGCAGCAGTGAAGTGACCCGTGGAATTTACAATAGTGCAAAATAATGTGAGAACGTGATTTGTGGCACTCTAGTTGTGCAAAATACAAGAATAATTTAAAAAGATTATTCATATATAATACAAAGTAAATTTAAAGGCTATGAAGGAGTGCACTAAGACACAGTGAACATTGTAACTCCTGTGACACACTTCAGCATGAATCTCTTAATTTCTTTTTAATTTCTATGGGAATGTTTTTGTGAATTTTCTCACCATAGTTATGCCACTGCAAAAAAGTAGGTCATGGCAAGACTTTTAAATGGACAAAGACAAAGAGGGAGAGATATAGAATCTGGCCCCCGATTAGAACACCACACATTACATGGAACATCCCACAACAAACTTCCTAATACTTGTCAAAACGAGTTAAAATGGAAAATGATTCACCAAAAAAAATTCTCCCTGCTAAGCAATGTTCAGCTCCCAGATCTACTCTGTCCAAAGACCTTTCATATGAATGAAACATTAGGTTTTTATAAGTATTTGTGGAGGTACAACTTAAGGGAACAAAGGTTATAACAGGACATTGTGAAAAAATGTAGTTTTATTATGAGAATGAAAAAAGTTCCCAAAAACAATGATTATTTATGTACTGTATGTAATTGCGATTATTATTATTTTATTCATTCACCAAACTGCTTAATTTTACTAAGGTCGCTCAAGTCCACCATCACAGGGCCAACAAACACACCCAACCATTCACACTCAGACCTAGGGGCAATTTGGAACCATCACTTAGCCCAATGTGCATGTCATTGCCTTTCCTGGTGCCTTCAAACATAGAATTGTTCTTTCCTGGGTCACCTATTCAGGGACCAAGCTTGAATCCAGGATAACATTAAGTTAAGTGACTTGCTGTAAAATACTTCAACTGAAAGCCATGCACACCATCTGGACCAGACACGTTCTAGTTCATGACCTTCCTCAACCGCTTTTTCACACCTGTTACAGTGATAATCTCTTCCTCGTGAGCGTAATGTCGATTTAACTTTTCTCTCAAATTATCTAACCAATCTGCCTCCCTATGAGCAAAACTTATAGCTGTCTTTGGGTTCTGGACTTAAACCACCAGCCAAAGTAAAAACATCTAGCTCCTGATACAGCTACTTCGGGTCCTGTTCGAACAATCGATTTTGTCTGTACTGATTGACTCGTTGTTCGTACCTTCCTAGTTTCTCTGCTTTTGCTATTACCCGCTGTTTCAACTCCTATTTCATGACTTAACCTGTTTTTCATTACATTATATTTCTATTCTATGTGTGTGACACCCTTAACACCTTTACTCTTATCCAGTTCCTTTCTCCATCCCAGTTTACTAATATCTCTCCCCAGCTGTTCAATTTTACTCTTTTCTTCCAGATGGGCTTCATTCGTTTGCTCATGTTTTTTCCTCCCTTATCCCAAAGTAATAGCAGCGGCCTGCACTAGTCGACTGGTTTCAGATACATCGATTGTTTGAATGTGTGCTAATGCTTTCTGTACCCCTGCTCAGAGCTTTTTCCTCGCTCCATGTTTCAACATACTCAGCTGTTCTCCCGTACTTTACTTCAGAGCCAGTTTAATTCAGTTAGGAATTTCTCTCTGCCAGTTCTCCGGCATTAAAATCTGTCATTGCTCAAGAGGTTCCATCTCAGTACAGTGTACAGCAGGTTATTTTGCTGTATATCGGCTGATCCACACTCATCATATATGGCGGGTGCGCCAGCCTGCTTATAACAAAATCATCATCATCTTCATGACCTCATCGCCTCATCTTCACCAACTTCACAGCGTTGAGCCATTTATTTCTAATTTCTTGTACCCTACATGACCAGTCGTTTACCTGTATATTTTTACATGAATTAAACTCTGAACAACTGTTTATAGAACAGCCTTGCAGTTTCATAAATCTTTAGAAAATAGAAATATGTCAAAAATAAATAAGGCATCAGCGGTGCTCAGAGGTTGCATTTCTAGGCTTTCTCTGGCTTATAAACGTAAACTACATAACAGGAAAGAAAGGGTTACAAATATGTTTAACAAGGGGAATTTTACAGTCTCAGGTTGACATTTTTGTCTTGGTATTTTCTCAACTGTCTGTAAATCATATGCTTCTCACTAGGAAATTGCTGGCTGTGTTTCAGTTCTAGCCCGTTTGACTCTGTAATAGGGAGCCCTCTGTTTTTCGCTCAGTTTGTTCCACTCAGCCCAAGCTGCACATTGCTATCCAAAGTCCTAGCCTGGATTTCCTTGTCTGGACAAGATACGGAGGAATTGTTGCCCAAATCATGTAGGCTTTCATGGACTTCTTGATGTAGCCTTTCTCATTTCTCTAGTTTACTGTTTTACATTAATTTGTAAAATAAACACAAAGTTAAATGAAATTAGATGAACTACAGTTCTAGTTAAAACAGTGAACAGAACAGACGTATACTGTGCAAAAGTCACCATGGTATAGTGGTTAACTGGGTTTGAGTACCAGGCTCAGCAATGGCATTTCACCGTGGAGTTTGCATGGGTGGGTTTTCTCCAGGTAGTCTGGTTTCTTCCCCAGTCCAAATACATGCACATTAGGATAATTGGCTTTTCCAAAGTGGCCCTAGGTGTGAGTGTTGGCCCTTCGATGGGCACCAGCATCCATGCAACCATAATTAGGCTTAAGCGGGCGGCTCAGAAAAAGAATGAATGAATATGAATGTTGTTTGTGCCTTTTTTGTTCTCTGCTTCTCAGTATAAATATATCTAAAATGTCCACCTCCTGTGTTGTTACTACATGGACAAAAATGATCTTACAAAGTTTTACGGCAACAACCCTGACAGAAGTAAAGAAATCTCTTGTTCTCTACCTGTTGGTTAAGGAAGCTGAGTGAGGTTCATGGCGTAGCTGCTTTGACGCCAACTGGCTGGGAGGGAAGGACATCACCAGGCATGAAAGACTCTGCTCCCACTGATATGAGGATTGAGTTCAGGCAAACTGCTCCCAGTTTCTATTAAGGAGGCACTCTGCTTTCAAAAGATACTTCTTGGAGTTGGCGAATGCAGGTGTGTGATGAAGGTGTTGTTCTTATGCATAGTTATACTGATGATAAAGGAAAGTTCTAAAAAGTGTTTATGTTATGTTGTCATGACAGCAACATTTCCAGTCCGGCGTCAAACTTTATATATGATCATTAGATGATTGGGGGGGGATTTAACCTATTATGTGTGTATGTATGTAAATATATATATATATATATATATACACACATATACACACAAACACACATACATACACACACACAAACTAGAATCAGGGTGTAACGTTCTGCAGTTGTGATGTCCAAAGGCACCAAGGCTGGCTGTGTTTAGGTCATGTGACACACAGGCAGGACATTGGGACAAAAAGACAGACGTGGAGTCAGGCCCCCTGTGTATTACCTCTAAGTGGCACCTTTACATAAAACATCTCTCAAATAGATTTGGAACAACAAAAATCACTGAAGGATTCATGACAAAATCACAACTGGACAGAGCTATTACGAGTTGTAAATTACGAGTTGCTGGAAGGTCTTGGAAAACTTTACATTTATTTAAAAATGACCTATTGCTTTCCATTTAAAATGCACACTAATGTAAACACATTCATTTATGAATAAATTCAGACCAAAATATTTTACATTAATGTCAGAAAAAAAGTCACATAGAAGAGCTGTGGGCCATCTGGTACAGGTTTGCTACATCAACTTTAAAACATTCAATGATATAAAAATTTATCTAAATGAAAACTTCCTATCACTAAAACAGTTAAACCAATTATCAGTGCAAAGAAAAGAGGAAAAAAACTGTGAACATTGCTTTGGCAATATATGTATATAAAGAAATGGTTGTTATTCATCAAAACGAATATGCTTATGTGCCTCCTTGGTCCGAGCAATGATGATTTTCTCAGCCTTGGAAATAAGCTAGGAATAGAAAATGATGATTATTCTCATGAATTTAGCTGAATTCTTTAAATAAAGCTTGAGGTGGGGAATACATGACAGCATTTATTCTAATACTTCACATACCTTTTGTGTTCCTCGCTTTTTATCCCTGGGTCGATTCAGCTTAGCTTGTCGATCCACCAATATCTTCTGCCAGTACCTTTGTTCATGATCACCTTAAGAAATAATGTTTTATTAATTTTATGAAAAAGATATAAAATAAAACTCAATCACAGAAACAGAGGTAATGATTCTGAAGTACGTTTATACACCAGGGGCCTCATTTACAGAGGGTGCGTATGCTGATGAACATCCCTACACAATATTCAAGGGATGTTGCCCAAAGAGTCCGGAACATTTCAAATAGATTTCACAACCTGAAATAAGTTTCATCAGTGATTTCTACAACCATTTTCTTCAAATTCTTTACAGTTGTTGAGGTAAACAAATACAAGGTATCTCTGCAGTTTTATTCTCTCTCCATGCTGTCAGACGCTTACAATAAGATTATAAGCCTCTGTTGCATAAATAAAAGGTTGAATCTGATGCAGTTATTTGCCTTTATGGTTACATCATATAGGCATTTTGAGGTTGCTGGTTATACCGTGTCAATTTAATACTGAACTGATTTCAATCGTTATAGTTTGGCCCTACTAACGGGAAAGAAACAGATGGGAAAACAAGCCTCAGGATAAAAATACCAGAGTTCTTTAAGGTTTCACCCATTAAACGATTTACCTCAAAGCATATTATTCAATAACTACAGTGGAACTAAAGGGAAAAAACAAAAGATTGCAGAGTGAAGAATGCATGTTTAACAAGTTTAAAACTTACATTCCTTACTGTTATCTATTAAGTTTCCTCACCAGTCAGAAGATCCAGGCCCCAGTTGTGTTTACTCTGCAGTTCGGACCGAGCAGCGAGGACTGCTTTTGCATCCTCCGAAGTCTTAAAACGGATATAACCCTCGGCATCTCCCTCCACAATGTCTACATACTGCACTGCTGATATCTCAGACAGCATGTCCTACAATACACAAATACACAGAAGAGAAGTGACATGTTTTCTTTAAGGTCACTCACAACATTCCAATCCTGTGACTCATAAATAATATTACCAGAGTTACTATTCAAATTTCCACAATACTGCACCTTGACAGTCTTTTTGTTCGGCAAAGGGTGGTTGTGGGTGATTTTGAGGATGACTCCACTCTCAAACTTTGGCCCATCAGGAGTTTCTTTTTTAGGGTTAGAATCGCCCCCTGTGTAAAAAAATAAGAAAGTGGAGGCATGGGGTCATAAGTATACCAATATAACGTTAAACCTTAATTTTGCTTTGTATTGAATACACAGTGAAATATACAATAGTCTACAATCCTGTTAAACTCACAGCTTTTGCCATTGTCCTCAATAGTTCGTAGATTTTCACATGAATTCGTTTTTTGAATATCAGAAATGTTCTTCTTCAAATTGGCCATGCACTGCTTCTGGAGGGCCAAATACTCCTTTTTCAGCTCCAGCCACTCTTTCCTTTAAACAACAACAAGCACAACACACAAGTTTAATAAAGATGCACCAAAAATATAGGTTGCATTACACATTTCCTTTTCAACATTTTGGTATGAAAACAGTTCTGGGTGAATTAAATGAAAAGTCTTGAACTGTGCACGTTTTTTACATTTAAATTCTATTTGACTTCTGGGCAATAGGGGTTTAAGTGTGGGAAAAATGTCTACTTGAAAAGAAAAGAGTGACTCAGCACAACAGCATCACATGCCTACATCATACCAGAATGACAATCACCTACATCATACCCACAGATCTTTCATTAACATGACATTAATCATGCCTGGAGACTGATAAGTTGTTATACTTTATTTATTTTACTTTTATTACTGCTTATGTTCAACCATGCTGAAAATTCTCTCAAAGTTAATTCACCTTGTAACCTGGGGTGTGCAATAACCAAGCACCTTTTACTAAAATTTTCTGTACTTTACTTGAGTATTAACTTCTCTTTTTTTTCTCTCTTTTACACCCCACAATCCCCCCCAAACCACCCGCCACACCCAGGACCCAGGGCGGCAACCAGACACCAGGGCATGCGCTAACCCGCCCCATGGTAGCACATAAGACCCCACCACCTCGACAAGCGGGGGGCAACCTCGACGAGCAGGGGGGCAACCTCGACGAGCAGGGGGGCAACCCCTGGCCCAAGAGCCCATAACCCCCACCCAGCCCGCCCCAGAATAGCTCCCCCCCAATATTTGCCGGAATATTACATATCTTCACACACCTGGAGCCAGAACCTGCGAACAGGTGTGCAGGACCACAAGGCATGAAAATAGTTGTTATAAATAGTCATGTTATCAGTACAGTGTGAGCAAATATTTGATTGTGACAGACCCATCCTAAACATCCTTTGTCGTGTATAATGAGTTCTATGGAGAATTTTTAATTAATAGCATATTTGAATTCTTAGTCATTTTAAAGGTGTTTAAACATATTTGTGAACATTTACTTTAATTAAAGTTATTGGATAAGTCAGCCTCCCATTTCGAAGTTGGAAGAGAGATTGAGTCTTCTAGTTTAGATAGTAGTCAATATATTTTTGATAATAGCTTTGGGGAGTGAAGATTTAGGAATTCTGCTGCCTTGATAGGTAGCTGCAAGTTTAGTTAGTTAATGGTATTATTTATTTATTTATTATTATTTTTTTTTTTTTCACATATAACAGATTTAAGATGGGTGATATTCTAAAAATTTTGAGAATATTAAACGACAAGAAGTTTCCATTTTCTACTAAATGTTCTAGCTGTTTTAATTCTTTATTTTTCCATTGAGTAAAATGAATCATCTTTTTGTTTTGCAAGATGTCAGGGTTGTTTCAGATGGGTGTAAGCTTACATGGAAAAAGTGAAGACTTGGTTATTTTTAGAAATTCCCACCAAGCCATTAAAGATGTTGGTGCTATTAAAACAATTAAGAGATTTGATGGCTGAGCCGATGAACGGGGCGTCAGATATAACGAGATAAAACTCGTGTTGCAGTTTCTATTTTCCGGTTTTAATTCATGCAATCATAATAATACTTTTTTCTTTACAAGTGCTATGTGTTCTTGATTCCAATGAAAAGCTGCAGTTATTTCTAAGAAAGCTTACTTTGAAAGCACTCGGAGGGGAATAACCTCTTCTTCAATCTTTAGTCTCTCCTTATATTTCTTCTTTCTCTTCCTCTTGGCCTTTAACATGGAATCCTCTTTCTCATCCTTTTTTCCATCCTCCATTTCCTTTTCTTTATTGTCCTCAGATGACATCCCTGAGGAACAATGATCAACTCCACGTGACATTTACACACCTACTGCCAACATAACTATATAACTCAACCAAGCAGCTAAACAATTAAAAGGATCAGATCATGGAAAGCACTTAAAAAATTGCAATTTCAGCTATCAATGTTCAGTGTAATAAAAAAAAATCCCAGCCGTGCTCAGGATTTAGTAAAAGTCAGAATGGCTTAAAAAAAATAAATAAATAAAAATCACCCCCACAATACTTCTACCACCATTCAGACTCAGAGTCTCTTACCCTTCATGTCACTCGCCTCTTCATCCACCTTCTTCATTTTGGGGGGCCTTTCCATTTGACCTTCTTCCCCAGACTGCTCGGAGCTGCGTGAACGACGTCTTTTTTTATCTGCCTTCTTCTCTACGTTTTTCACATCAGTCAAGCTCTTCATTTCTGTGCTCTCTGAAACCTCTGCTTTTTTTCTGCAGGTTGCTTCAGTCTCAGAAGTGTGCTCCTTGTCAGTTACTTTCTCAGTTGCAATTTCCTCAATATAATCATCTTTCTGCTCACTGCGTGATCTCTTTTTCTTTTTTCTCTTTTTCTTTCCATCCTCATCATCTTCACCTCTCCACTCATCCACATCTAAGGGACAAATGAACCAGTACTATTTAGAAAAGTGGTACCCAATGTTATTCCTGGAGAGCTACCGCCCTAGAGATTTTACCTCCAACTATACTGGTGCCAAGGTTACAGATCTAATCATTGCCTTAAAGGTTCAGTTAGTAACCTTTTAGCTGTGTACACAAACTGGTGTATTGGTTAAAATGGTATTTACACCCTGGATTGTCAACTGCATCTGTAACCATGTGCACACAGCAAGCAATCAGTCGTTTCAGTCCAAGCAAATGTTAAAATCAAATGCCCACCAAACTATATATATATAGGCAAAAGGCTTGTGTGCTGGTGGACCCCTAAAAAATTTGTTATTTTTTTAGTACAGGTATTGTGATGTTTATCTTCTAAAGCAACTTGCTATTTGGCTCCATCCTATATCACCCGTGCTTGCTAGAGCTTTCTTTAGAATGTACAGTAAACCCTTTTGAGTGCTTTTTAAATATAAAGAAATGTATATAGAAAGGACGTGACTAGCACAGTGCATTATAATGTTATAATGCCCCGTCTGTTCCTTGTCACATCCAGGGCCATGGATGGAAGGGAACAGGTTAGCCATTTTAAACAATACAACAGTTACATAGATAAAACATACACAGTATATACAGCTAAAACAAACCATATTGTGGTTCAATTCTTAATTATGGTTAGGTGGCATGATTAGGATTGAAGTGAAAACTGTGGCCTAATTTGTATTTTGAACATCTCAGACACCAGTGCTGGATAAAGAAAAATGTCATTTAAATGATAATAATAAAAAACACAACACCCAACTTGAGTCTGTATTGACCAATACTGTCGAACTTCTAACTGGACATATTAATCAATTAGTCAAAAAACAAACAAAAGTTGTAGTACTGCATATTAACAGTATTTACATATTTTTAAAATCACACATTACAGGTAGACACATCAACAGTCACATCAACAATAATAGAAAGTAAAATAGCAATCTAACAAAGATTTGGGCACTGTCTAAAAGCAGGGCTCCTGATAGATATCTCTACTGATAGATATATACAAAGCTGATGTTAATAGTGTAGCACGGCTCCTACAAGAAAATTCTGAGAGTGTGTGCATCATGAGGGTGTGGTTAAGCTAAAGAGAGATTGGGCAAGCATGATAATCAGAGCAGAGTAAGTGTGGCAAGTGAAGTTTTAACAATAGTGACTGTACAGTGAAGACAGAGGTTGTTTATTAATAAATACTGCAGCTCCTCAGCATCAAGAAGTCTGCATTTTTCTTCTCCACAGCTGACTAAAGGGGTGTGAGTGCGTGTTTAAACCCAAAGTTAGGATTATCTTCAGCCCCAGAGGAAAAAGACAAATTTCTCCTGCATTTCCCAACTACAATCTGGAGTGAATGCAGGAAAGGTTAACACTGGGTTTTCTTTCCAATGCCTTTCACTGGCTTCACTGATTCCCACGTTCATTTGTACCACGAAGTTAAATAAACCTTTTTAACAAGTCAATGTTTTGTGTTCCCGTTCATGTTCATGTTCCGTGTTGTTTTGCTTGATAAAAGTAAATATGCCTACCTGCGTTATGCTATATGTTTTATTCTGTGTGAGTATGAGTGGTGCTGTATGATCCGCCATTTTTTGCATTTCAGTTCCGTTATAAATATTAAACCTGTTTTTCATCGCTGCCCGTCATCACACAAGTCAGTGTTACATAACAGCCAATCAGCATTAACTCAGTGAGTTATTCCGTTTCCTGTTCGACAGGTCAACCGCTGTGCAGAGTTCATGTCAGGGGCCTCCAGGTCACAAACACACCCAAGTTAAAGAAACAATTTTGGAATGGATCTGAAATTCTAACTAATTACATCTTCAGCATCAGGTTTCCTTAAATATTGAAGAGAATGTCTCGGGAGTATTTTGCTTCAGGTAGTTCTGATGTCTTGTATATGTTACCTTTTGTGCTTTCTTGGGCTGCATGAAAAGGAATTGATTTTCTTGCCACAGTTTTGGGGAAAATGCCTGGCTTCATTGGCGCATCCTCAGGAGGGTTGTTCAGCATCTAACACATGACATAACTTTATTAAATTCACATATGCTAAGTAACAGCTTCAACAACTAGCATGGCAAAATTTTACGTCGTGTATACTTGAAAGACTTATGTTGTTTTAAAACGTAGTCAATCTTCAACTCAGCTGTTACAAGTATGTTTATGTGACATCACCACTGAAAGTATTACGAATAATCAAGATGATGTGTAAATGCAAGCAGGTCTGAACATAACAGCATTAAGCTATCTGGCGACTGAAGCTATCAAAACACATTCCAGTTCTATGGTGTAAGAGCTGTTATATGTTGTGAGTATGATAAAACATGCTCAAGAGCAAAATATATGATTTGACACATGCAGATATTGCCATTTGCATGATAAGTCCTCATGCAGAAATTTAGTATTCAACAGTAGTACAGGCAGTCGCAACTGTGAAAGCAAACAGAGAGAGCAAATAAGGGCATGTGTGCATTTAACGCTAAGAAGCAATCATACAAATCAGCTACTGCATGTAAGACCTTCTAGTACTATAGGAATGTACATGTGCTGCTCAACTCTGCTTGCAAATTATATTTCATTGCACCCAATGCACAACAATAATTTGAGCGGAAGAAAATGGTAGCACTGGCCAACTTAAAGGTGGCACTTTCAACTCAATTACACCAACACAGACTTTCTTGTACTGACTGACAGCTGTCTTTACAGGAAGCCTATCATTGGGATAAAACCAGAGTTAATGGTGTAACTGAAGATTAGTCTAAATCAATGTGTAATAGCCATAAAAATGGCTTACTCCAAATAAACTGCTGCACTACTTGAAAAAACAATCTTTGGCAAAACTGGTCTTCTGATCTGCTCTTGAGTGTGATCAACAGAAAAAGGGCTAGTGTGCCCCTTGGTTTCTGCCCCAAATTGTCAAAATCAGGTCGATTCATGCAGTCAATCTGCCTAAGTGTGTGCCTCCAGTCATTACCAAGCAGAAGCCCACATGTGGTGGCTGATTTCTGCACCTGAATTTGCAATCAAAAGATTAATAATGTGTGAGTGTCAGTATGAGAAGTAATATAAGCTGCAAGTGTTTTTCCCTGCACGTGACATGACACAAAGCTGTTGCCATACGGTATCAAACAAACTCAGGTAAAATTTGATTGCAGTGAGAAAAGTTAAATTCTGAATTAACCCAAATGTAAAAAGAGAACCAAATACACCAAAGGTTTTCAGTTGTATCCCCCCCTTCCTTTTAACTTTTTTTGCAAATTCAAACAATTAAACTGCCCCATGAGATGCAACCTGAGCCGTAAGACAGAGCAGTATGTGCGTAATACAAATGTGATATGTTCTGGATATTCTGAATCAATAAAAAAGGATACAGTACAAAAACTATGAAGTAGTTATTTACATTCTTTTACAAATTCTTTGTGCATGGGTAATTAATTTCTGTGTACACTTGACAAAGTTTTATGTACACTAATGTTTTAAGCTTATGGCCAGTGAGTTATAGAAGTACATTTTCAACACTACAGCACCCACTCAACATATTTTCAGATTCAGCTAATTATGTACTACGTGAAAATAAAAACCATATGGCAAATAAATTCACTCTGATTTATATTAAACAAACTAATACATATACATGAAAAAGTCCTAAAATCCCAAAGTATTCAGGGAATATCATGACAATGACTTGATACAGGTCAAATACCTCAATGGCTTTCTGTGCTTGTGCTCGAGTCTCAAATTCCACAAAGGCAAAGCCTTTTGAATCGCCTGTAGACTTGTACTTGGGAATACTAATGTACACCACATTCCCACACTTATTAAACACTCGTTCAATCCAAACATGGGTAACATCTTTTGGTAGAAGTTCCTGAAAAACATATGCATTTTAGAGAACAATCACAGGATCACACAAATCACAGAATATAACAGGATTATTTGAAGGAATGATATTTACAACATAAACTGTGCGGTCATCTACATCTACTGGACTGTCCCCGAGTGGCCGTTTCCTCCTTATCTGTGTTCCTTCGAGATTAAGCTAACGAACAAAACATTCCATATTGATGCAAAGGTAAAAACACAGAACAACTCTTTAAATACTTTAAACAACTCCATTAAATAATAACCAACATTTTTACCTGCACTACTTCTGAATTTCTGAGGGCTCTAGCAATCAGCTTGGTATCTGTGGTCAACTTTTTCATTCTGTTGAATGTTGTTAAGAGAGATATATCAACATCTACAAAAAAAGAAAAAGAAAGAAAATTAATAACTTTTCTCAGGCCTAGGGGCAAAAACACGAGCGGTGTCAGTACTTATTAACCCAAACACTCACATCCATCTCTTGACTGCACGATGACATTCTTCAGATATCTGTCCTTGTGAAGGTTCACATCACCAAACCAGAATTCAACTTGTCTCTTCACGTCTGACAACAACTGTTTGACTCGAGACCTCTTCTTTTTCTCTCGGTCTCGCTTCTTCTCACCTGGATCTTTGGCGGCCAAATCGTCGCCAGTCGTTATGTTCGGCATCCCAGCGTCAACCATACCCAGAACTTGGGATAGAGGGATACACATACGCTATTATTGTGCGTCCATTCCCCCCGCTCAGCTACTCCAACAACCCGCTGGTAAAAAGCAAACAGAGACTCTATAGACAGCTTACCTGCGTGTCAAGAGAGAAAAAACCGTTAAAATGCAACCGACATTGTTTACACAAAGGGCCAAGTTGGCTTAAAAAGCACAGCTCTGTTAGAACAACGTTACGGTGACGCTTGGGGTCCTGAAGAGAAATATACAATCTTCCAAGGCTCAACGTGTCCCAGTACTACTCCCTTGTACTTTTAGAGACGAAATCCTACTGCCGTATTTGTGAGTTTAAGTCATTAACTGCGCGAAAAACCGTCTAAATGCGCCAAAGCCGTCATCAGTTTGAATGTGAGGGGGAAAGTTCAACGCACGCACTCTCGGCGCATATCGATGACGTACTACGAAGCGCGCGACATAAAGTCGAAGTGAGAAAGAAGGGGGCGGGGCTAAACCGATATCGACAACTTATAACAGTTCTAAATTTTAAATGTCCAGCAGTATTATTTTGGTCAATTTTAAAGTGTTCCAATATTTAAACGGCAAGGGTACAAAAATGTACAAATACAGTGATGTTAAGTGAAAATTGTTTAATTACTAAAAATATTGTTGACATGAATGTGATTCATGTCAACAATATTTTTAAGGTAAATTAAAAAAAATTATTAAAGTGCTCAACAAATGTTTTTCTTCCCAATTGCAAAGTTTCCTCAAAAACTGTCACATTTGTATTCAGAAACTCTTTCCATAGGGCAGTGGTGGCCTGGTGGTACGGTGCTGGATTACTGAACCCAAGGTCGGGGGTTCAAGCTCCACTATCAGTGGGTTGTCACTGCTGTCCCCCCCAGTGCAGCTAACTGGGTTATCAAATGCCAGCCATGTCTTTCAGCCCTGCGATGGCCTGGCGAGCTGTCCAGGGTGTGCCCAGAGTCGGCTGAGATGGGCACCAGACTCCCCGCGACCCTAATGAGGAATAAGCGGTTCGGAAAATGAATGAATGAATGAACTCTTTCCATAACAGCATTTAGCAGTGTTTTGGAAAAAAATATGAGGTTAAGAAACATATTGTTTCGCATTTTAGGATCAAAGGTTGTAAATTCATTAACAAAATCAACACATATGCTACACTGTAATGTATAATGTATTCATAGCAAGTTATACAATGTGTTAACATTTCTGCATTGGATTCAGGCTTATTTGCCGAAACCGCTTAATCCTACTTCCAGGGTTGCGGAGAGGCTGGAGCCTATCTCAGCTGACATTGGATGAAGGTGAGGTACGCCCTGAACAGCTCGCCAGACCATCTCAG